>BSAI01000104.1:21557684-21666728 GCA_036245035.1 Adrianichthys oophorus | reverse complement strand
TTTCTGTGGTGGCAGTCAGATAAACTTTGCAGTTTCGAGGACTCAATGGGTGGGAAGCTTAACGAATGTTCATGGAGCCCTTGCACATCTTCTGGCAATGGCACCTCACTTGCAAAGCACCGAGCTGAGGCTCTTGATCTCTGTAGAAAACAGATAAAACTGTACCCACGAATGGTATCAGCCCTTTGCAAAGTATGATACTGTCTCTAAACATTGCTGAGGAGGAGTAAAAATATATATTTGGGTATAAAAGCCACAAAGGGGCTCAGCTGAGGACTATATTCTAGATACCAGGTCATTTTCTATTCCCTTTGCAGTATCAATAAATCCAGGGAGAAAAATGCATATTTTAAGCACCTTATGGCGACTTTTACAGAGCAGTCAGCGCTTGGCACGCATATGATAACATTCCCCTCTCACAATGGTCTAATCTTTGTGGCACAGGTAGCACTGGGATTGTCTTGGATGTGCACTCTGCCGTTGCCTGGGTTTGTCCCAGCTTTAAAGCCCCTTCCCCACATTCCTTTGTGCTCTTTAACCAATGAATTAAAGAGGATTTCAACACAGAAATACTTATCAGAATTTTTTTTACCCTTTTTACTTAGAGATAAACAAATCAGACCAAATAAGTTGGAAAGAGTTTCACAAACTTGCTCTGTAATGTGAACGGCTGCTTAAGATAACACATGATTCAGACATTCGCCAACACAAAGAGTGAGGAAAAGTCAACCCTTTAGCGATATGGGACAGGGTTCGTTTTGATCGAGTGCCACAGCTTTGTAAAATAATTTACTTTACAATTTGTATTTATAGGAGCCGATCAGATTCTTGTGTTGTGAGAGAATAAATGAAACTGTTGGGAAGTATTGTTTGTAGATTATATATTCAGGTCACTTCTCTGAAGAAATCTTTTATTTTTTTAATCCATGCAGATGTTTGTTTTCCGAAAACTTTCTGAAGTGCATCCCCAGATGAACACTGAAAGCATTCTTAAGTAGATGAGTTGCTCTTTTACAAAATACCTCAAAGCTCCAAAGCTAATACATGTGGATTGAAATGCAATCTGCCTCTCACCTCTTCCAAAGATAAGTACAACCATTGACAAGACCTGGCTTCCTCCTCTTATCTCACAAACACTTGATACCAGAAACTCTGTGCGTGAATAAGTCTTTCAAGATTGGGATGTAAATATATCCGATTAATCACAAAGAGGAAAACTGCAACAACCACTGCTGCCATCCCCTAAACAACATTGTAAAAAAATTCTTTGGTTGCAGTTGTATTAGAAGTATGAGTGTTATAATCAATCCACGTCTCCCACTCAGAAGCCTGCAATCATACAGCCCTCCAAAATTTGCCTGCTGCTTTAATCCATGATAATCTTTGTAATATTTTCATTTCTGCTTTTAAAGGTTATTATTAGCAGCAAATTAAAGTGAGACAATTTATTAAAACTAAAAACAAAACAGCATTTGCGATAATCTATGCAAAGCCTTAAACCCAATTTGGTTTTTTGATGGATTTTGTGACACCCCCTCCACCCCCACCCCAATCCACTCCCCATCCGCTCAGTACTAAAATATTTAATTTTACTGAGCAGATCCTCAGGACATGAGGCAAAACCATCATGTCCATGTTCAAGTTTAATTACTGATTGCTGATTTAAAGTGAGCCTGGAGCCTGCAGGCTTGTATCTGCTGCTGCTAGAAGAATGAAAGTGAGAGAGATATGCTCAAAATGGGAGAAAATTTCAGATAGCATTGCGTGTTTTCTGGGTTTTTAAACAGCAGTCGTTCTGTGTGGAAAAACTGCTTTACATATAAAGAGAAGCGAGCCTTATCTCCGATACGGCCGATACTTAATGATTCTAACATCCCACAATCCCTCCAGTCCACAGTGTGGCGCACTGCTCTTTGTCTGTTACAGCAGTTTCAAACAGATTGAGATGAGCTTCTGAGTGGCACTCACCATCTGTCCCCTTGCTTTTCACACTATTAAACGTCTGTGCATTCAAGTGTTTGTGTGGGAGAGAACAAGCCTGAGTGTGCATGTGTTTGATTAAGCTCTGTCTAGTGAACCTCATCGCTGCCAATGCCTCTGAATCTATTACAATCCCTTCATCACACACACCACTACATTTACATCCCTCAAGCCTTGCTTGAGGAATATCTCAGGTGGGGGAATATATTTTCGGAGTGTCCCTTTTTATAGGATTATCCAGATTCCAATGTGCTTGAAAAGTTGCAGCTCAACACCTAGGGAGGCATTTTCACCTAATGAAACCCAAGATCAATAGAGCTGTTCTCTCTTTTCATATATTTTGTATGTACACAAGGGAAATAAAGTATAATATTTCATCCTCAAATGTATAATGGATACTATTCTTTATTTAATACTTCATTCAATTCCGCATGTGCCACAGAAGGGAAATATTTCTCTGATGATGTCCCTTTTAGAGAAAGACAACTTCAAAGTGTAAATATTAGGACTGGATTTACAGAAGGAGTTGTCAAATTCACCTTCTCACCTGTGCACTCCAGTAAGTCTTATGTAATTTGAAAGAAGACGTTTACATATTAATCTGTTCTGCATACCACAATAGCCACATTTTAAATCAAGAGCTCAAGTTTAAGAAAAAAGAAAAGAAGAGAAAGCAGAGAAACTTGGGGAGCAGAAAGGAGCTGATAAGCGTGGAGGCGAAGGAAGATGAGGCAGAAGAAGATGAGAGGAGAACGAGAGAGCAGTCACTTCAGGTGCAGCTCTTATCTGCGGCAGAACGCGGACCTTTCTTATGTAATCTGTGATTTCATTCAGCCTCCGTATCAGATGATTGTCTGGGAGAAGAAAAAGCCATTTTGAGGGGAACGGGCTGCGTGAAAGGATCGCTTCGCCGCTAGCTCACCCTTCCATGTCGAACCAGCCGCATGGCACCGAAGGTCAGCAGAATTATTGGAGGCGGGGGTGGCTCTGCCAGAGAAGACAATGATATGGCCTTAACCCTCATTTAGAGGTGCCATTTCCCCACCTGACCCCCCTGCTAAAGTGTTATTTTTCCATGTTATGAAATGTGATAGCTCTCTGGTGAAACAGGAGTCTCCAGTTAGGTAGGTAATACTTTGGCGTGCAGCGACACCGAGACAGGCTCAGCTTCTTCTCTAAATAGCCTGGCTGCTGGGCATCTTGCTCCACGCCACGCAGACAGTTCAATCAGGGTAAAACAGCGTTCATTTAACCGCATGGCTAACAACAGCCAGTGGCACATAGTGGTACACACAGGAGCACAGAGATTGCACAGTTAGGGAAGATGATGATCATGTCTTTGTGAATTTCACCCAAACATGTCAGTTTCAAATAAAGCTCTGCACTGGGCTGTGTTAAGTGTCATAAGCTGTTGTTTTCTGTCCCTCCTTCTCCTCCTTCACAAACCACTGCAAATATCTTAGGAAAGTTTCTCTTCTTCTGTTATTGATGGGAATATCTTTATTTAACTGAACTGTTAATAATTGACGAGAGCCAAACGCAGCAGTGACTGAGGGCACATTTCGGCATAAAACACAGATTATGTTTGAAATACTTATCTAGCAATTACTAAGTCAAATTTTTACATGTGGTGAGGTATTAATAAGTAAGGTGGGAAAATCATAAATGACTAGTGGTTCATTAATTTCTTATTATATTTTCATTAATGTAAAATGATGTAGAGCAGAGCTCTGAATAATTCAATTTCAAAGCAAACCATGTGAAATATCTCGAGTAAATCAATTGTGGAGGAGTAAAAATGTCTGATCACTTTGCAGGAAAAGTTGCATGCAATTACTATCTGTTAAATAACATCAAGAATGTAAGAAACCCAATAAAAAACAATACTTTACTGGCCTATTAAACCATAATAACAACAGTTTAAGTAGATTCCCCTGCATCAGTAAATAATTGGTGTATGTGCGATGATGATTGCGCAACATTCACATCAGGACAATTGAGACGGGGGGGGGAAACGACAGCACAATGCACATTTGTGTCTATTCTCAGCAGCTCCATCTAGGGCAGGGATAGGCAACTCCAGGTCTCGAGGGCAGCATTCCTGCATGTTTTCCAACATACCAAGGTCTGGCATGTTCTAATTGGCTGGAGACACCTGAACCAGGTAATCAGTCACGAGTAGGGCTTGGATATCTGGAAATCATGCAGACGGTGCGGCCCTCGAGGCCTGGAGTTGCCCATTCCTGATCTAGGGGAACCTACCGTGCTCTACTTTATATACGTCACCCACTTTATGAATCAAAACACAAAGGTATGGTTTGCCGATATTTGTACTCTTTCCAGGGAACCATTTTGGATTATTTGTCACTAATCAGTCCTTTTATATGAGGCAGAGGGACACATTGCTACAGGGTCCAGTCTGACAC
Organism: Adrianichthys oophorus; assembly: GCA_036245035.1. Classification (NCBI taxonomy): domain Eukaryota; kingdom Metazoa; phylum Chordata; class Actinopteri; order Beloniformes; family Adrianichthyidae; genus Adrianichthys; species Adrianichthys oophorus. The sequence continues at coordinate 21,662,322 of BSAI01000104.1, read as the reverse complement.
AAGACCTGAGTTTTAAATAATGGTGCCTAGAGGGCCCTGGCACACAGAGATGCCGGCAGGGTCAGAAGAACAGGCAGATTAAGGAGGTGAAGTGTTGAGTTTGTCACCTCGGGGTCACCACCCACACATGGAGAAGACGCTGGGATCGGGCTCTGCCTTCATCCAAAGCAGATGGCATTTTTTTAATGTGTCAGGGCCTATTTTTGGGATGCAGCCTCTGGCAGGCCCTGGGTAGACTAGTTATTAGGCATGTACGCTTATAATTTAGGGAACCACAGAGGGTTTGGACACAAACCCTTAAGCCTCAAATTGAAAGACTTCCTCTCTGTCCTTCCTCTTTTCTCTTTCCTGTCAAACCATTGAGCAAAAGCAAAGGAAACATGATCTGTTAGGAATGAAGATATCCACAAAAATCACACAACATGTAATGTCTCTCCTATGAATGATGGTACCAAGTGCACATGACTTTCTGTAAAGTTGGATTAAACTGCATCTTTAACATACGCCCTTCTACAACTTTGAAAAACAAAGATCTTTTGATGGGAACCATTACAACCAGGATCTGCAGTCATGAAGACCTGCTGCACAAGCACTCCAATTGAAATCCACACACTCCTGTGTCACAACAGCTCTTACACAAACACACACACATCAGGACCGAAAAGAGATAATTAGCAAGCACAGCTGACTCCTTGAATTGTCCTCCGTCCTCCCCCCATCGTTTTTCTGCTAATAGGGGCGTGAGTCCCTCTTATTAGATGTGATTATCCACCCAGGGCTGTATGTAGATTAGCTTTATTACATCCCTTAACCAGCTTCTCTGCTATTTAGACAGAAAATGTAATTCAATGATGTAACTTAGATATAAATCTGCATTTACAGGGCAAAGTCCCACTCCAGCACTGGTTATGACAGGTTGGCTGATTAAACTATCAGGATGACAAGCCCAGAAGCCACAGAAGAGGACAGGCTAAGGTACAAAGGCCTTCAAATTATAGAAAATCCCCCAGAATAGCCAACGGTAAGGATATGGTAATGATGTAGTGCCTTTCTGTCAGCCACACAAAAGCATACAAGGATATTCACATATTTGTGGATCCAGGTTCATTAAAAAAAAAACAAAGATAGGACAAAGCAAAGTGTATTTAAAGAAAGTGCACATACGTATATGACTGTGAGCGTACACACAGACTTTCACAGAGACACACTTATCTCCCCAATTCCCTTATCAAGCTGAATATGATGACTGGCTTTTGGAGTGACCTCCAGGCAGAGGACAAGGCCTCATTCTCCTGCTTCCTCCCCTTCCCCTCCTCTCTTTCTACCTCCAGCAGAATGAATTGAAAAGACCGGTGACCTTGCTGTGGGTCTGTGAGGGAAATGAGCTACATCTTGTCACAGACTGAACAGGCCATTTGAAACCTGGTTTGCTGGCTTTGAAAGGGTCAGCGATTGCAAAGCTGATAAGTGGAGGGAGTGTGAAGGGGTGGCTTTTATTCAGAAAATTAAAAAGGCAGGCCTGATGGAAATATGTCAGCATTGGTGTTACGCATATCATTGCAGGACCTTTATCAGGTGAACATCTCTGCTGCAAGAAAAAAAGGGGGAGATGGTAGCTGGGAATCCATACTCTGCTGGTGGCAAGCTGTAGGCATGAGACAAAAACAACAAGTGAAGTCTCTCTGAAGCCTTTATGCCAATAACTAGGAATATGTTAATGATTTCCAGGAAGCAAATTATATTTAAGGCTTTCTTACCAATGTGCCATTTCTGGGACTGGATTTAAAATTCATTATCTGCACACTTATCCAAATCCATGCTATGGTTCAGACAGACACATAACACACAAACCTTGGAAGCAAGCACAAATGAGCAAACTCGGCTGTTTCTCCAGCAATATTTGTGTGTGCGTGTGTGTAAGGATAGCTCTCCAAACAAAAGCTGGCATCTCCCATGGCCTGCACAAATGTTTCTCTAATGTAAACCGCCATATAGGAGCATCTAATTAGGAGTGTCAGGCTGCATGTGGCTGAGAAATCTCAGCCAACTGTCAGCTGAATCGGATCGCTCCCAATCAGTGGGGAGACAAAAAGGGAAGAAAAGGAACGAGAGGATCCAGCAAGTAGGAACCAGGGACCCAAGCAAGGGGCAATTAACAGCCAAGGTGAAGACACTCATTGTCGTCAAAGAGGATATGCTAGCCATGCATGTTAGGCTCCTTCCCTCCCCGTTACTGTGCCAGCATCTACTGGCACATTTGTAATTAGGCTTGAAATGCTGAGCAGTGCTGCATGGCGCTAGCCTTAGTGCTACCGTAAATGACACGCAAAGGCAATGTGGTTGTACAAGAAGCACATCCACACAGAGTAAAGTATGTTTACATTTTTAGGGAAAGAGTAGATAAGGGGGTATATCTGGTTGGAGAGTCTCACTTGAGTCACCCGGTGTGGTTTTACTGTCATAGAAAAAAAACAACAAACAAACAAAAAAAACTGCATTATAAAGCTGGAAAGTTCACCTCAGTCATGAAACTAACCTATGACAAGAACAAGTTAGAGCATATCTATGTAGTATACTTGTACCAATCAATGTATGAAACCATGCATGGCACAGAAAATGAAATCTTCCAAAAAAGTTTGATTTCAGAGACGATGCTAAAGAAGCATAAAATCAAAATCATGTTAAGAGTCTGAACTAAGTTGTCATGAAACTATGTTTAAACTTGAATATCGTGTTCATGGATTTACTAGATGGTAGAGATATGTGTTGGTGATGACATTCATACTTGAGAATTATTTTTTTTTACTACTTTTCTCTTCCACTATTATGTTTTGCATAGGAATAAGAGTGATTTTCCCTTTTAGTTAGAGTTGACCCTTTAACACTGGAGCTTTAGCTCTAGTGTCAACGTTCTTTCAATGACCATAACTCTTCAACCGTTTACACAATTAATGTAATTCAAGCGGATTCTGAACTTAGGAAAAGCAGCCTTGTGCAAATATGCAATACTTTACAGTAGTGAAGTGCTTACGCAATCAACGTAAATCAACAAATTTTGTTGGGCAGAAAAGCGGCTTTGCACCTATATGCAACACTTCATGTTAGTGATGTGTTGCATATCAGGACAAAGTCGCTTTTTACGCAGTATGTTAATAAGGGTGCTGCTTAAGTGTCGCCACATCTCAAGTGTTAATGTTTTTTTTGGTGCAATTGGTGATTTTGTGTAACGTTTTAGGAAATTACTCTCAGACATATTAATGATTAGATGACTCCTTTCTTCTGCCTGTGTGTCACTGTTTTGTAAAAAGCTCATAAAATGTGTTGTGTTTAAATATTTGATACTGCATAAGCATTTATCACATCATCTCTGGAAAAATGTAGCTTGCCATTGGCATCTTGTTTTCCGATCTATCATTTTCTTCAACTAATATTGCTGCAGTATCTTTATGCTTCTATCCTGTAAAAAAAATTGAACAGGAAACCTTTTTCAGGGCTTACATTTAAATATTGTGCTCACTGTAACTCAAGACTGAAGCCAGAAATAGATTAAAAACACAACTTTTCCAAGTGGAATGGTTATAATTTAGTGTACATTGTCAGTATGACAGTGAACTGCAAATTTATTAACTTAGAGAGTTCAGGGCAACATATTAAACAAATGAACCAATTTTTAGGCAAATATAGTATTTAAAAAGCTGGCGCAAACACCAAAATATGACAGCTAAACATCCAAAAGGTGTCTCTAAACCAATTCTCTAGGTGTTAATGATTAGATTATGTGACAGTTGTGCATAATTCCTTTTTTTTTTTTACCTAAAGCCGTGATTTGCTCTGCATAAACAACAACAACAACAATAGCAGGCAGGTTCTTCTGTAGAAGCCACACAATGAGCTCAAGGGTTCCTCATAACATCTCATTATAGTTAATGAGCACTGTGTGTTTACAATCTGTAGCTCTATAGAGCTAGCAGTGTTTACCCATCCCCTCCTCTCAATGGAGATCACTCAGCACACCCCAAAACAAAGAAGGATTTGTTTAGCCATGGGCTGTTTCTTCCCCTCTGGATCATAGGGCTCAGTCTGGCAGGCACTAAAGTACTATCTCCTAAATTCATCACAGCAACCATGGAATTCCCAAGTGTACACTGGGCTACAAACTCACATCATTAACTTAGATTAAACACCAAATACTTTATACTACTACTTATGGCACATGAAAGAGCATCATTTAAACAAAACATTGTCTTGTCTTTTATCAATTAGTAAGGTACACTTAAAAAATTCCCAAAAAGTGGCAAAACGGGTTGTGCTGTCCATATCTAGATGGTTCACCAAAGGCTTGCCATGGATACACAATTGGCAAAAAACATATGATGTGTGAAAACATATGATGCTATTCGCGTTCCTGTCACACTAGAAAATCTGACAATCAAGTGAAGAAATCCACAACAGGAGCAATCACAAATTAAGCTTTTTGTTTGATTATCTGTTTCTTTTGCTAAAAAGTTCATCTATTAGTCAGTTACGTAGTGAAAAAAGAATAAAAGTACCCAAAATGAAGGAAAATTATGCAATATTCAGAATGTCATATCTTCATCTTCACAACACAGGATTCACACCCTCCACTAATTAAGAATATAATTACCAGCACCTACGATCCTTGAATGAAAGCTACAGGAGAGTTCTGCATGGTAGGCTCCTCTCTTAATCACTGTGTTAGGAAGCATGGCAATTGAGAAGCTGATTGAGCCCTGTGTTGACTGTGTGTTAATCTCTGATTAACATCTGCGTGTGATCTCGTGGAAGTATGGCACCAGTGAGCTCTGTGTTCACACAGGGCATGAAATATCCAGGCGTGTAATAACATTTTATTTACACAGGGCCCACTGGGTACAATGCATGCCAGCACTGCCAAACTGAGCCCAATGTAATTCACTTGAATGCAATATATTACTCCAGCAATCCACCTGGGGAAAGGGAAAGGAAAAGGCTTTAGTCACACTGGGTTTTAAGTAGCTGGGAGCTGATGGACACCTGTAAGGCAAAGCTAATTCATTCGACTTCACGAAAGAATGACAGGGAATCTGCAAAGCGCAAAGAAGATGAGGTATGATGACAGAGAACACCCACAAAATAGGAATTCTTTATTTGTATCGCCATTTTTGTTGCATCACGAATGTTAGCTTGTATTTGTAAGACCTGCCATCAGCTCCTTAGAAAACAAAGAGACTGTATTTCAGAGAAGAATTTGAAGCATGTAGACCACAGCTCCTATCCACCTCTCTGAAATCAGGATTGCATTTAGGAGAAAACCCACTGGATCGAAATCAATGAAACACACAATGTCAGCCAACATCAAAATGAGTCGAAAAAAAGAAAAACACATACCAAACACCGCAGCAAATTATTAGCATATGGACTTAAAGCAGTGGATGAAAAAGAGAATATGCATGGGTGGTTAGCATCATTTTTGTGCTTACATGAAGTCGAGACAAGTAAGTGTAAAATTGCAATCCTGGTTTGGTTTTTGATGCACTATTGTTTTCATGTGGTATGCACAGAATGAATAGTCAGAAAATATATGAAAACTTATGCCTCTATTAATCCTTATTGTTGCAAAAAGTGACAGCTTTTCAGAATAATCATCTTTTTATTCAAGTGAAAAAATACCACATATGGCTAGACTTTTTCCACACTTTGGGGGGTCAAGCAGCCTCATTGTGCATTGATTGAAGCAATATTGCATTATAACCAAAGAAAGCCATTCGTTTCTTTAAATCGGATTTTTAGGAAGTAATTTTTAGGAAGTGTAAGAGAACGTTTAGCAAAAGAATCTGCATTACAGTGCCACAGACTTCGTTCACAGTTTTTTCTGTTAAATGTTCATCAGCACTCCAAAAACTCTAAAAGTTTTCCCAAACTTGATTGTTAAAAATATGGCTCAAGATTAAAGAGTAAGCTGTATTTATATAGCAATTTGGGGTGTTAACTTTAGTATCAACAATGAAAGGAATATAACAACCCTTTCAGCCACGCCTCTGTGATCAGCCCACTGTCTTGACTTCTTTAAGAATTCTCTTATAATTAATATATGCAAAAGTCCATTAGAGCATAAAAACACAGACACCAAGCTCTTGCTTCTCATCTCCAGAACATAAAAAAAACAAGCTACCAGCAGTGAGAGCTACGCCTTTCAAACGGCTTTGGTGTCCTACAAAATTACCATATGAGAAGCTATTTACAACTCGACAGAATTTCTGTGTGTTTCCATGTGAGTTCAGTCCATTCCTGTGATGGAACAAAATGAAAAGCCAGTCTAACTTGTTGCATGCAATTAAGCCCCTGCAAAAAGACAGTCGGGGCAGTTTAACATTTCATAGGGCTGTAATTATTCTTTAACTGTTAGAAAGTGTCGTCCCCTAGGAGCCAATTACTTGAAAAGCGCTCATCACACACAAGATATATACAAACAAATCCTTCAAGCACAAAGTAAATGTTTAAACATTAAAAGGAATGAGCGAAGGAACCCATACCAATCAGTTTTGGTAGGAGCTAATTACTAATAAGAGCAGCAACCCCCGTTGTGTTAGATAATTATGACACCAACGTGCACCTCAGATACACAGAGCCCCTGGCTGCTGTGGCTTTTATGATCACTGAATCAGCACAGTTTGTGATAGCCAAGTGGATAAACTAGAAAAGTTACTGGGCCTGCAATTTAGTTTAAAAAAAAATAAATTAAATACTCTGACATGTATGATCAGTAACATTTATAAGGCATTTAAAAATATAAAAAGCAATCTTTCAAATGTTTTTAAATATAGTCAAGAACTTGGATTTTTTATGTAAATAAGAATAACTATTTAAAAAATGGCACTGATTTTAAACTAACTCCTTTAACATGACTTATACAGAGCTAAAATCAAAACTTAAGGGTCAATATTCTGTTAAGTGACTTGGATAGAGAACTCCTCAGTTCAGCAACCATATTAACCCCCACTTACTCTACACATCTGCTTGGCCTGTTGTTTGCTCATCTAATCAATCTCCTTCAGCCTTGTTCTTTAATGTCCTACTGCATTTGGCCATCTCTAAATATCCGCTAATGCCTGGGAAACATCAGGCCCTCAGTGATAGCACTGTAAATGCAATTTATTTCTCACTCATGCAAGCACTTGAGCTAAACGATTGTGGCTACTGAGGAGCTGCACACTATATAAGATAAATATTGATTGACTGGATGGTTTGTTAGCTACAGTGAGGGATGAGATCTGAGTAAGAAGGGATGCCTGTAAAGACTGGAAGGGGAGTGTTTCATTTTCTTTTATGCCAACCGGGCTTGTTGCACATAAAGAATAACCCACTGGACCCAGCCTGATCCACCAACTTTATTTTTGCCTGAACTGAAGACAGATCCAAAGCAACTTTGGTACTTTCTACATGAATGTTGTGCAGAAAATACATTTTTCTTCCTGTGTATATTTTCTAGCTAAGCTGTTTTACCTTTACCTTTTTACCCTTACCTTTCATTTTATTTTGATATCCCTAAAATTCTCATTTTTCATTAAAGGGTAACACAACAGGACAGTTGGAAGCCGACTCCACTCTCAGCTAAGGGATCTTTTCCTTTTTGTCTCGATGAAAATAAGAAAAAAACATTATGCTCATAAAGCACAAGCAACTTGCCCTGCGTCCAGCGTCGCATGGCAAGTTCCACCGCGCCTGGCGTCGCACTCTCAGCATCGCTGGGCAAACTCTGCCATTCTTGGCGTCACAAAGCAAGCGCCACTGTTCTTCATCTTCTTGTGGTTTAAATGGCGGGGAAACCAATGTTGATGTGCATTTTCAACACCTACTGTGTGGGAATGTGGATCAGAGTGGGGGACTACCTAACTAAGCCAAAGGAAAAAAAAACACCACTCAAATTCTCCTTAGCAACCCTGTCCTTCTCAAAACAACAGGAATCACTGATGTTTTGTCTTCTCTGCACTCGCACAATCCAATTTAATTCAAAGATGGGTGGGAATTTCATGCTGGAGTTGCAGGGCATGACGATGTGCAACTTCTGAAACTTGCACCAGTTGACCGATCACAAAATTCAACTTCACTACTTCGTTTCAACTTTTAGGGGGCAGCACACAGACGGTTTTAGACTATATTTGCAGGAATGGAACAAGTTTATTTTTAATTGTCAAAAATTTGGCAAGTACCTACAGTCAGCACTTTTAAGGCCCCATTTGACAGCCAAAAATTAGATTTACTTTTGTGTTACCCTTTAACAACCCACTCCAATGAAAATGGTGTTTTTGATCATTTTAACATGTTCTTGTAGCATTTTTCTAATGACACAGGACATACAGCGGGATAAGCTCTTTAGAAATTCACCTCTGAGTTGTGGGCAGGACTGTTGACTGTCGGCACAGCCATTGCACATTTCCCATTAGCCTTTTGTTTAGACTCTCTCCCGCTAGCTTACAGCCTTATACAGCCCGAAGCTAACATTCGTGATGCAGCAAAAATGCCGTCCAATATCAGAGCTATTCAGCTCTCACAGCTTAGAGCCAGATAGCACCTCAGACAAGGAAAATAAAGACGTTAATGGACCTATTTTTCTGCGAGTGGATGCTTCAGAATTGGAGCAAAGAAAGCTAGATTTCGGCCCGCCCATGGCAGTATAGCTGCGTGAAAAGACCAAGCTTTTTCAAACTCCTGAGATTTGTCTGCTTCTGATCCAAAGGGATGAGCGAAGGAACCCAAACTTGAATTTAAAAAAAATACTCAGAAATGCAGTTTTAATCATTAATTATTTTATATATACTCCATAATGAGAAAAATGCGGCAAGAATAAGGAAAAATAACCAAAAACACAATTTTTGTTGTAGTGGGTCTTAAAAGTTTTTGGCTAGATAGTTCTAATATTGATCGCCATTTTTGTTGCAATGCTAAGTTTAGCTTTGGGCTGCATAAGGCTGTAAGCTAGCGTGAGAGAGTTTAAGCAAAAAGGCTGATGGGAAATGTGCACTGGCTGTGCCAACAGTCCTGCCCACAACTCAGAGGTGAATTTCTAATGAACCCCTGCTGCTCTGTACAAACTATGACCTAGAAAAGTATGGTTTTTTTGGGTGCTAAAAAAGTCATAATCCTAATTAAAAGACCACTGGGAACGCTTTTACAAGAGCTCAATTGATGATCTAAATGAGACTTTAAAATAACTCTCTTGAACTTTAAAAAATAAAATGCACTTATAGTAACAACCTTTTACGGTGGTGTATTTAATTTTCCTAATTTGCGCTTCCATTTACCTGAATTTTAAACTAAATTCTGTTGACATTTGTTGTGTGGTAAAGTTACCACAATCAAGCACATCTGGAGACCCCAGATAAACACACACAGACTTTGCTTGCCTTGTTTCATTGTCTTCAACATTATTTTGTAACATCACCTAGAGGCCCAGGCATAACCCTCGACTTCCATCCCAATGCAGAAAGGCCAATGTGATGTAATATAAGCCATGATTGCTTTGGAAAACATATTGCACACGCAGCCGGTATTCACTCATGTTGAATAGATGCTAAAGTTAGTTTCTCTCAAAATTTACAAAATGCGTGCTGCCCACTTCTTCCACACCACTCTGACCCGTGTTTACCGTGCATGTGCAGGGGGGTAATTTGTGTAGTGAGCAAATACATCCTGATTTTGTTTAAACGCCATTCTAGTGTTTATGCACATGTCAGAGAACGTCTTAACGTTTTTCCTGACCCTTAATTACCACCAACACCAGCATATACACACCTTTCGCTGGAATTCCAACCAGTATAAACAGTTTTGTGTTTTCGACGTGTCAGTCTGAGAAAGAAACAAAGCTGTCTCAAATCTCATTTGGGCTGAGAGGCAGCCTATATGGAAAGTTACCAAATAGTGCTAATACTGCTAATAGGATGTTCCACTCTAAATAGGAGCTCATGTTAATACCCAGATTTTCATTCATGCTGGAAATTGTAGTTTTAAATTACAGTTTAATGCTTCAGATTTTTAATAATAAAAAAAGCCCCTCAAAAAACCTTTACAGCAACGCAAAAATTACCACAGCCTCTGAACAGAGCCTCAGTCTCCCATTGTCAGCCAATTACTATGCAATCTCTTTCTTATGACTGAATAGCTCACTGTTAGCAAATAATGAAAAGGCAATTATGGCAAAGCTGTGTTCATATTACCCTCTTCATTTTATGCAGGCTGTAATTATTGTCAATCCAAGAGGCTTACTCTAGCATGTAAGAGGCAGCAGGGAAGAAAATGGAGTGGGCTGGTGCATGGCAAATTGGAAATGTCACAGCTACCTTTTTATCAGCACCAGACCTATATGTGCATGTGTGCATTCACGTCCATGCGCACATATGCACATGAAACTGCAGACGTATGTGATTATACCTAAGTGTCCATTAGCATACATTTATTTATACATTAAGAGACACACACATTTATTGACTTCCATCATTACCGGCCACAGATTCAGTGGCGGGCAGCTAAAAAAAAAAAAAAGATGCACATGCCGCACGCGCAAAGCGGAGTGTGTTTTGTCGACTCTTCACCTAAAACTGTTACTGCAGCTCAAGTACACCGCCAGCGGGTGAAGAAATAAATAAATAAACCGACAGATGAAACGAGTCAGAGAAAAACACACACGCTCACACACACATTTTCCTTTTGTTCCCCCCCCATCACAAAAAAAAAAAAAAACAACGATTCCCTGAAGACTCTTGGTTTTTCTTTTCCTGCCAGTATCTGTCTAACAGCAAAGTGGTGGATATATTCCTTTTGCCTTGGCCCTCATTAGCTGTCTCCATGCTGTTCAGTAATAGGGAGTGGCACATAAATGATTCCCTTTATAGAGTTTGATGTGCCACACTGAGAGGACTACAGCCCCCGTATGGACGGCACCCCTCCCTCCCCGTCAACCCCTTCACCATCCCCCAATATGGAGAGCACATGGGGGGGGGGGCATCGTGTGACATGCATGACAAACGTCTCAGATGTGCTGGTGCTAATTCTAATGGGCGGCACTGACCCTTAAAATAAAACATTTCATCAGTGTTTCCCTAAGTGCCACTAGCAGAGGTACATCATTAGAGCGGGACATCAATAAAGGCGTGCATGCGGGCACGACACAGCACAGGGACGATGAGATGAAAATGCAGAGGGGATGTACAGGCAGGGGGTGCAGTGAGGAGAGATCTTTTGTCAATACTCTTGCATGCATCCCTGACAAATCAAAGTGAATAAACAATGTCGTGATTCCACTGTACCTTGACAGGTGGGAAGCAGGTCTACTAACACGATTCTGACGGCAGACTTTTCAAGGTCAGCCTTTAAGCTCTTTAACTGCACTGTTCCAGGCTTTGCACTAACTTCAAGTCGACATTCATATACCTGGCAAGCACATCTATAATTTTTTTTTTTATGTTATTTTTCCCTTTTTCTTCTTCTCCATGCTTCATCCCACAGAAGCGGGTGCTGCTCCTTTTGTGTTTAACAAGATTCTTGAAAGTGTGCATGAGGGAAAAGTGCATTTCTTAAAGGAAGGAGTTGCACTACACATAGCTGTCTTCCAAACACACTTTTCAAATGGATAGTGAAGCCTGTCACAGTCATATTACTTTACCTCTAACATAATGGCATCGTCTGGTGAACTCCAACACAAAAGACAGGCAGGGGAACATCACAACGGGATCAGGGAGAAAAAGCCCCCTTTTAACTTTCAAAACTCCTTAAGTTCTCAGAGTATACAGACTCCGGTGTGCCGCCAGCTTATGACGGTGTGTTTGCCTGCTGTTTAGAAAAAGGCAGGAGAGAGATGCAGTAAAAGCAATGTAGTCATTACAGATCACTTGTGTGTCATTTTGGAAGGCAGTCTTATATCGCTTCTTGACTTCAGATGTGTAACTGGAATCACTCCTCTGTTGTCTTAGGGCCCAGCGGCTGTTTGGCACAGTTACAAGGCACGCAAACAAACCAAAAAGATGCCAATTTACTTCCTTGCACTCCTCCCTATATTCCGGAGTTTTAAAAGCAAAGTGTTTTGAATTCCACCAGACGCACATGGGTGACAGGATTTGATGGCAGGATACAGTGATCAATCACAGACATTTTACGGAGGTTGTTCTGTTCTTTTCAGATATAGATCTCACTATGAACAAGAGCACAAACAGCAGCAGCTGCTGCTGCACAAACTAGACCCACAACAACACCGGATGATTCCCGAGAACAGGATGTTAGAGCTGTGTGACACGCAGTCTTAGTGGATGTGTGAATCCTTGAATTTGATTTTGGGATTGTCACAGCCTCTTCAAACGAGTGGCCCTGTGAGTTCATCAATTCAGTTTGATGTGTCTTTCTTACCCACACAGACACACTTACACACACCTTGGAGCCCTGGAGTTCACTTGTCTTCCACATCTGCCCAGGAGAAAAGTGTAAATAGATACAGGGGGAGAGGCAAACTGACAATGAAGAGAGGTAGAAGCCCTTCCTCGCCATCCCTCAAACTGTTTTATGCTGTAGGACAATATTTTCAGCAAATAAAGAAAGCAGGACAGGCCTTTGTGAAAATGATGAAAACAAACAAAACCTGGACAGTTGTTCTTTGACTGTCTTAGGTAAACTTGTATTTTCAAAAGTCTGCTACCAAAGTAATCTCTGATTGGCTACCAATGTCCTCACAGCTCACCTGTTTCAGGTCATTTGTTTTCTACAAAATGAAATTATTAAGCATCTCTTTGAGATTTAAGTGTGAAAGAGCATGTCGCCTGTAATCCACAGTTAATCCTGACCTAATGAGCCCCAGCTAAGGAGAAGAGGAGACATGGAGTAACAACACAATAGTGGGACTTATTGATGCACAACTATCTTTCATCTGAGTACATTTATAAAATGTGTGCATATGTGCATAAGTGTTTCTAACTTTTATTAATTTCAATGATGTCATGTATTTCAAACATATAAAAATGTGGGGAAACAAAGCAAGCAAGAACCTAGAAAATTAAATATAAGAAACACAAATAAAACAGAGTCAAATACACAGTTAACACATAACACCAGTTAATAAAAAGCATGTTTAAAAAGAACAGTCAAAAAGTGACAAAAGTATTCCACCTTTAAAAGGCTCTTGTTGTATGATTGTTAAATTTGAGAACAAGAAAGAACGAATTAAATCTGATTTATTAAACTAAAGAAAATAAAAAATGCTTGGAAAGAACTAAATGTCTACCAAAATGTTAAAAAAATATATATTTTTTATTAAACATGCAAATGGTTCACAGAACCAAAAAAAAAAAAAAACCAAAAAACTCCAGCTTTCATTTTACTCATAAAAAAAGGGAGTAAGCACCTCTCACTTTTAAATGATAAAATCAAATTAGAGTGATTTCACTACACTTAAAAATACAAATATAAATTTAAAAAAAACCCCAACCAACATATAAATTGAAAACCAACCTGTACTGATGGTGCTCTAATGAACTCTACATCACAGTAATAAAACATAGTGGTGAATCAGCAGGGAGGCCAGACTCATCCAAAGGTAACAGAGCTCTGAGCACTTAGATCAGCAGGCTACTTCCTTCTAAGCCCTCTGATCTCTAATAGACACTAATCAGACTTGGGTCTGCAGAGACACAGAGAGAATTTAACATCTCAAGAAGTACTTTTTTGAAGATCCATTTTCAAATGGCACCTCATAGAGAGCAGATTGTTTGTACAAAGCAAAATTGAAAATGCCAAAAACAGCACAGCTAGGAGGAATCTCAGTAAAGCTTAGCTACCAAGGCTAACTGCCAACGGCAGTTTCAAAGATAGTGAACTGGATCTGCAACAACATTGAACATGTTCTGTCTTTGTTAAGAAGTTTCAGAAAATTCTAGTTCGTTTTTCCCTCCTCAATCTTGCCAGCCGCAAACAAACAAAATGAGGATCAAATAAAAATATACCTCTGCCAAAGATGTGTGCAATCGGTCCAAAAAAGAACTAACAAGCTGAAATGCTCATTTCTACATCAAAAGCATCTTTTTTTTAATGATGTTCTCTGGCGTTTTTAAAACACCATGAACTTGTGTTTGAAATATTCCTTGAAGGTTCAAAAAACATTTGAATAAGGCACCCAAAACATTTTCACTTACTATAAAACAAGTACAATTATGTAAATGTTTCACAAAATATGGGCTTCTTTTAAATCGATTTTAAAGGCCAATTTTTTTCCCTAAACCCATGTTCAAATCTGAGGCATTGAGAGCGAGACAGACTGAGCGTGCATTTCTGAAACAGCCAGGAAAACACAAAGCTTTTAAAACTGAGATTGAGCGTAGCCTCCATCTTTTCAAGAATTCATAAATTAATAAGCAGGCTGTGAATATGTCCAAACAAACACATGAAAGTTGGATCCTGCCTGACTGTGTGTTTGTGTGTGAGGGTGCACATATATTGTAGAAGCTGTGTCTGATCCTTGACTTGTAATTAGGCACATATCTTTATCCAGTTGCATGCACAGACGTACTTATATTTTAAGTTAATAGCTCACGTATAAATTCACACTTTTCAAAATCAAAGTGCATCCTCTTTGTTCTTTTTCTAATCTCAAGTAAACACACACACACACTCATAGAGGACGTAGGCTCACATACTGTCATTTTAGAGAGGAGCCTTAATTTGTGTAACTCAGTGGAGTTTTGCAGGCTAATGAGAACCGGCTAATTGGAATTGTTGCTATAATCTCTCGAGGCTCAGGACAACACATATATACACACTAAAAATCTGCCAGGGATGCTAAAGGTCATTAGTGGTTATGTTCGTTCCGAAAACCATGCAACGTAATGGGGAGGAGAGCATAAACACAGTGGAAGTTCGTCAGGGTTAAAACATTCATTTGCTAATTCTGGGGTGCTTGTTGACAAAAGAAAACATCTTGTAATTGCACAGAGGGAAAAAAAAACAAAAAAAAAACGAACAAGCTAAGTTACCTCTCACAAACATAACCATGGATCGTATTATGTAAACATGATTTTTGTGGAAAATTAAAGCATGTGTTGCTCTTCTCAAAGCCTAATTAGCCAATTTTTTTTTCCATAAACAGATTCAGAGCTCACATACATATTTCTTAGTGTTTTTAAACACTTTAAAATCCAACCAGTTTGCTCTCTTTAATTAACTTTTGTTAGCAAATATACTACAAGACACACTGGTGGTTACAACTGTTGATATTCGTTTGCAAGCTTGCTAAAATAACTACAGCAAAGATTGGGAAACAATGGACATATTTGATGTTCCAGCAGGATAACCCACACAAATCTAAAATGCATTGGGTGTTATATAATGTCAATTACATTTAAAAATAAAACAGAAATCGTACAGATAAATATAGACATACACCCTCTTTTTTTAATTTAAATTTTTTGTTTTCAAATGTGTTTCAAATTATTTTCTAATCTCCTTGTAAAGTTACAATAATCTGATTTAGCTCAATTTTTGCATTTTTCACAGCTGTCAATTCTCATGCAATGAATGGTGCAAATTACAGCGGCTATGTTTTCAATGTAGGAAACCCAGAATTAAAATTAGAATTTGACCAGAAATATTTGGTTAATTGCTGCTTGTCCTGATCAAGTAACAGTGAGCATCAATTAACTATTGGAAGTATGAAAACATTTAGTTATTTTGCCATCACTAAATTAAGTAATGCAGAGTAACTACAATACTCTTCTTTGAGAACAAGCCCAGCATAATGAAGCACCAACAGTAGCTTATGTTAGCGACATTGTTAGCAATAATGGTAGCATTAGCTGTAGAGATGAGTAAAGCAAAGCACTTGGCAGAAATGCTTCATCTGTCCTCAACAAGAGACAGGTGGACCCTTTATAGCCTGGCTTCAGATTTCTAAGACTAGCCACAACATGTGTGTGAGAAACACACAAAATTGCAGAAACCATTTATTTAATTGCAGGACTGCTTTTGTTTTAAGAATGGCTGTTTTTGACTTCGTTTGTAGTCATTTTAATCTTCTTTGATTGTCAGAATAAAGAAAAAAATATATATATTATTGTAAGAAGCATAAAAGCAGTATTTTGTGCAGATATCATACAGAGCTTTTGTGAAAAGCGTGTAAAATATGCTGAGGAAGTTTGCTTTAGTACTGAGGAAGACTAAGCTCCGCCACCTGTTCACCAGATCCAGAGGCTCTCCTGAATATTCTAATAAAGTAAAACAGAAGAGAAAAGAAAAGAAATCAAAGCACTTCCTGGCTGCCTGTGGCACAGCTTCTGAGGATGCGCTTATTTTTAGGCGCTGACCTAATGTGGCAGTTCTCTCTTCTCCTCATAAATGTGGACTAAGATGTCAGTGATACAATATAAACATGGATCCCTTCAGCTAACATGGTTGTTTGAAAACGGGGTCTCTTACACAATCTGTCAGGTGGAAATCAAGCGAACAGTAAAATGAAGTGGCTTTTGGTTTTGTTTACAAAGTGGACTTGCATGGATGGAATAAGGGTTGAGAAGGATCTGACATCTGTCCTAAATGTAAGACCCAGCTAATTTGACAACACTCTAATCAGCTGACTCTTTGCCATAATTAACTCATTAGACTCTCCCAGCCTTTCTATTTTTTCTGCTTCATAACATGTTTACCAAGGGATTTGGGGAGAGATGCCATGTTTGCCTTGCAATCAGATCTAAGCTGGAATGTGGGCTGGAGGAAGGCCTCTTTTCCTGCTTTGCTGGCTGGTGTCTTAGTGGGTGGTGTTGGGTGAATAGATGGGACGTCGGGCCCGAGATTGAAGTACTATTTCTAAACCCCCTGTGCTCACAAACACGCACACAGATGCTTACTCCCTCCATCTGTTTCCCTGACTCTCCATCAGATGAATCCTTAAACACACTCCCCCATGAACACAGCTCACTCAATTCCTTTTCCAGGGGAACTTCCCGAAATAACGCCTGGCTTTCATTGAGCAAGTGTGGGTTTTACTAGATGCTCATCATCAGCATACAAAAATAGAGATCATAGTTACACAAAGTTCACACTTTGATCTCACTCGTGTACAAGACCAACTTTGTCCTGTCAAAATAATTTAGCATTTATTCTGTTTCTAAACAAACTGCAACCTTCTGTTTAGAAATGCAAACTGATCTGCATGTGCAATGTAAGAAGGAAGAAGTGAGCTTAGCATGTGCAAAATAATTCCTGTTTAGTTGTCAAATTGGGCTTCTGCAATTTATTCATTAACTCAAAAAAGTAATCGTTTTTTTTTTTTTTTTCTTTTAGTCAACGGAAAATCTGAATTCATTCAAATCTATTTTATCTAATTTAATTTGACCAACAGTGTTTTATTACTAGGAATTATGGATGTCCAATCACACGGTTGATGACTTGATCGAAAATCGGATGTTGTCTCCCGATCAGTATCGGTAATTTAATTTCACGACCAACGCTTTATTGCAACCTTATTATTCGAGATAAATACTCAACTGGAAGTCTGGTTATCATGAACATATCACCACAATTTACTGTGATGCTAGTTTGATCAGGAAGCGCACAAAAACAGTTCAGTTAAACTTAGCTAAGATAGCGAGATATTCACAGATTCAGACTTCTGGGATCAACAACTCTAAACTGACAGCAAGAGTCTCTATTGAGTTGCCTTAACGCAAACAAAGACCTACAAAGGCATTTTAACAGAAAAAAGTTCAGACTTTTGTTTCTTTTTAATGAGAGTGGTACTCTCCTGTTGCCGACAGACAGAGAGACAGCAGTGAGACGCCCCTTAATACCCAAACTTTCTTTATTTCTCTTTGACAGGGCCCCAGTTAAGCAGAATTACCTACTGTAGTAATAAAATCCAAAATATGATGTCCATTCATGTGAATGCCAGGTCTTAAAAAGTTAAAATAAAGAATTCCATATTGTATTTTTAAAAAGTTACCAAAATTAATAAATAAAAATAAATGATAAATAAAACTCAGATTTCTGCTACAAATATTAAAAAAAAAAAAAAACATTTATTCCTCAGAATTTTAATGGAGGAGAATCACATCTGATTAAAAATGTTCAATAGTTCTGAAAAGTCACCAAACTTTCTCACATGACTAATTATCACCAATTTTTAGGTAATAGTTGCACCTTTTTTTTTTTTTTTTTTATTGTTCAAGCTGTGCTCTATTTAAATGTTATATGATAAAAGAAGGTTAATTAAAGAAAAATAGAAAAATACCAGATCTGTACATTCATTTTTTAAATGTGTTATAATAGTATCGGATCAGGACTTGTATCGGCAGATACTCAAAATCAATTGACTCGGAATCAAATCGGGCCCAAAAAAACCTGATCAGGACATCCCTTGGAACCAAAAATATTTGTTTGACATAATATTTAAAATAATGTCATTGCTTTTACAATATCTATTGCAGCATTCCTCAGCTTTTTTATGTCCCTTCAGCTTGACAAATGTCAAAGCTTTCTGTTTTAAGAGGAAATGGCATTTTAAAAGTGTTGATTGAAACTAAAGGAGATAAAAGAAAAGGAAAAAAAATCTGTGGAAAAAGGAGGGGAAAATACTGAGAAAGGGAAAATGAGGCTGGTTGTAAAAGCATGCTTGTTAGCACGGTGTCACACAAGCCTTCATATATCATCCCCATGTCTGTCACCTGACCTCTATGTGTCACAGACCCCAGACTGTCCCCACCAACACAAGCCCTTCTCTGGTAACCCCCTGGCCCTTGCCGCAACAATCTCTCCCCAAACTGCCACTGAGTGTTAGGCAGTAGTTTACAGCCTCTGAAAGGGGGCTAAAGACCGCTGAGGATTGAGATGAATTACAGCTCAGGGAGCAACTTTAACAAAGGGCGTCCAAATTTACAGCTTTGCCAGCTTCCGTAACTTCTTAGGAGGAGATAAAGCAGATATTGGTTTTGACAGAGTTCTACCAAAAGAGAAGGGAAAGGAAGGCGAGGCTTAGTTTGTAAAAAGAGAAGATAATGAATGAAAATATATCAAGCAGAATGCCCCTTGTTATTCATTCCCATGACATGAAAAACAGCAGTCAAACGTCAGGTAATATTTATTGCGATCAGCAGTCATTGAGAGGTTACGGACACAAAAGCTCTGGCTGCACTTTGTGAAACAGAAAAAGCCAGCCTCAGCATGAAACACATTTTTCTCTCTCTGTTTTTTTCTTTTTTGAGATCAGTCGTTTTAAACGCTCGTTAAATCTGCCATGAATAAAGGAAGGGAAAAAGAGCTTTCAAGTGCTGTCTAAACCTGAATGAAAGGCCTTTGTACTTCACTCTGTTCTGTTTGTAAAAACAAATACACATTACATCAAGCCAATCATTTTTTGCCCAGACGAAGATCAAACTAATATTGACTGAAAAACACCTGAAAGATGAGACAGTGAATGCTAATAAGGGAGGTCTGTCTTGTTGTTAATCACAGAGAGTCATTTTTTGCCTAAAGAAGAGGGGGTTGGGGGACAAGAAAGCCATCTTAATAAACATATCCTCATTTTTCAGAATGTTGTATGGGGTCTGACTGCAGCCAGACTCCTATAAGAACTGTGAATTGTATATCAGCCTCTAAAGCTGGCACTTTAATCCTATTTGCATTCATATGAATATAGTTGGATCCCAGGAGCCTTTATCCTTAGATTTGCCCATTTGTATGCCCCTGTTAGTGCAAGAACTCTGTGCACGATAGCGGTATCAAGATGTCTCCCACATTTCTCTCCCTATTTCACTTGTGCAGAGTCTGCCACTTGCTGGTTAAAAATGCACCAGGAGAACTTATGGAGTCTCATCAACACACACACACACACACACACAGGTCTTGCCTGTAGATGCAGAGAGAAGAGAGAGGGGTAGAGTCGGAGTTAAATACTCCTAGTGGCTCCCTGGTGGAGGGAGCCACAGGCTTAGCTTCACGGCAGCTGATTTGTGAATCTCTTCTCCTTAAACAGCTCTGTGCCTCTGTGCACACGTTGTGTTGGTTTGGGAGTGGAAAGGGGGTGCACAGGAGCTGTGCATTCACCCATTTGCACATTAATAAGCCTCCCGAAACATTTATTAAAAGCTTGGAGAATAGACAGTATTTACGTGTGAAACTCCCAAGGACATCAGCGAGTTAAGCAGGGGCCACACCGCGGGCCCCTGTGGTCCTGCATATCATTGGCTGGAAGTATGATAATGACATCCTCTGTCCAATTACTCAATGTGCCAATAGCAGTGGTCATGATGGAGAAGAACATGCAATCAACCCTGTTAGCGTTGTCGATACAACTGCCATTCTTTAAGTAAGAAATCCGTCAGGTTAAAGATGAACGCCACTAAAGCATTACTTCTAAGAATAATAATAACTACTATAATAATTCAATATTTTATATTCTCCTGCCTACATTTACTCTTTTTTATGTGACACTCTGTGTTTATCAATATTAATGGTAAGATAAAAAGGCAAAGATGCCGCACAATCTGCAAATATAATGCTCCGCCTTATCAATTCATAACACAGACAGGCCTAACTGTCAGAAAAATCTGAAGTCACACTTAACCGAGCCCAATAGCTACTATTAAGATGGCTTGACATAACAGGACGGCTGCCAATAATTGTACATAAAGATATGGAAAAGCCACAGTCCAGCTATGAATATTGCATGAATTCCGGCACAAAGAGCATGCTAAAAGGATCAAAAAGAGAAAAAAAAAACAGTGAGAGGAGTCAACGTGAACATCCAAACAATATGCAAGAATCCCGACAGTATAGGTCACATGCAAAAAGACTGGGGTCACACTGAAATTGTCCATCAGTCAGACAAGCAGAACTGATTTGGATGCTAAATAATGGTTTAGATATTCAAAAATTCCATATATATGCGAAAGGCTTCAGTGCACTCTGGATCTGGCCTATCAGAGAAGGGCTCTGCCATCATTCTCCCTCATGCAGACCCATGCAATGCCTCTGAGCCCAGGACTAACATGCAAGCACTTGCAGATATGCAGAAATTCAGACACAAAGTACATGTAAATACACAACTTGGCACAAATTTTACAGGGTTTTACCTTCAGACATGAACACTGACAGACATTATGTATGCACTGGCTTTAGAAATTATGCGTAAATCTCTTTAAAGCTATTAATACTTTCAACGATTGACTTTGTTTCAGTCAAAATTTAATTTGCTTGGTTGGAGGAGAGCCCAAAACCCTCGTGTGAACAGAGCGCTTGCTGGTACAGCTATTTGAAAATGTTGAATTGACCGAAGCAAAAGGTCATTTTCAAGTTTTGGTTTTCAAAGCTACATGTCCATATGGTTACGAGTATTGTTTAAAATGATAAGTGGAGTCCATCTGAAAGTGGAGGCGGATGGCATTGTCCCCATGAAATGTCCCTTTCCTTTGTGTTGTGTACGTTTCAAAACAACATAATCAGTGTGGGATTTATACAAGCGCGGTCTTAAAATTTCAACATGCTGTGGCAATTATATTCTGATCTTCTGCTCATTCAAAGAATCGTCTCGTTGTGATTGTCATATGCCACTTTCCACTGAAATGTGTTTTTCATGTTTTTCATCTCCCTGAATGTCAAACATCTTTTATTGAGGGAGAGAAATCCATCTGATGATTTTTGCACCCCACTCAAATGGAAATGCTGCATGTGACAAAACAGTAGTATTAACATAATAAAGGAATTCGACTTACAAAAACCTGAACATCTGCTGGGTTGGAGGGAGTAATGGATAACATTGCTTTGAATCCAATTGATGGATCTGATGGCGCTTAGACAGTCATTCATATCACAATGTCTCAGGAGAGGCCAATAATAGGAACAACATGGGATTAATCTGGATTCATAGGAGACAGAATATGCATGGACCTGCAGATCTGAAAAGACACAATAATAAACATAGTAGTTTGAGACTTTTTTTCTATTTCACTCTTTAGTCCTGTAGTTTGGAGAGGTACATGCTCCAAAAAGGTTTGAGAAAAGCCCCAAAGAGGAAGCTTTCACAATATCTTCACATATTTTTGTAATAAATGTATTCAACCTCATGGATGTGAGATGCCATAAATTTGGTGTAATCTCTTACTTTTCGCCAAAGGAAACCAAAGGTGATGGATCGCAAGACAAAAGATGGAGTCAAGTAATCATCCTCAAGTTGATAAAGATTTTGATTTTAAACTTTAGCATTTATTTTGTGCATCTTGTCACTTGTCTCTTTGAGTTTTCTGCCATTAGTCCTCATTCATGTTTAATTGTGGTAATACAGTGATTCTCTTTGATGGGATAGATTCAGACAAGCTAGAAGATTCCCTACTGAGGAAAGAAATCAAAGTGAATAAGGGACGTGTTTAAAACCTGAGGATGGTATGGCCCACAAAGTCCTTAAATGCATCCTGAATTTGATGGACAGATAATTTCTTGTGAGCTGACCTCCAAGACAAAGGTTTAATAATAAATACAGCGTGTCTGAATTAAAAAGACACTGTTCTACATTTTTAATGGAAATGTATTTTTGCATGCAATTAAAGATTAATGATTTCAGGGCTCACCTCAGCATACCCAGAGCTGACCATGGGGAGAATGGGCTGGGATCTTGGTGAGGACAGACTGGAAGGAAGGGGAGCAAAGAGAAGGGAGGGGAAAATGAGGATTCAAGAGCGTTGTCGAGGGAAGTGAGTTCCTCTACAGGGCCCTCTTTAAAGACTGTCCAGCCTCGACAAAATACCCTGGGAATTTCAGGCTGGTGATTAACGCTATGGCTGGAGGTTTAAATCATTCGTGGATGGAGGTGGCACAACGTTTGACTGTGTGATATACTCCGTGGCAGAGCTCCACTGATGGGAGGAACATTACTGATGAGAAACCAAAATGAGATCGCGCAGTGCAGGGGCAGGAATTAGGGCTGACCTGAATGGGTCCCGGGGTAACATAGAGGCTATCACATTAACCTGATGGGGGCTCCTTTAATAGGGTCCAGGGCTTAAACTGATATATCAATTTCCCTCAATGTGGGCGACTTCAAAGGCCTGATCCCATTCTCGCAGTTTGTACAGGCTCCCTCATCAATCTCCGGCTTCTGCGCGCATCATCACCTCCAGCCGCAGACACGCTGGGATAAAGATCAATTTGGGAGCCACAGATGACCACTGCCCACTTCGGGTCAGGGAAAAGAAAGCACAGCATGTTCTATTTTTATTCTTGGCAATCAAACATCCAACATGCATCAGTGTAGAAAAAAGCAAACGGCTCTCAGCATGTAGGTCAATACAACATTACATCGTTCAGACTCTCTATCACAAAGTGATTGTAATTGTAATTGCGGCTGACAAATATTTTTCCATCTGCTTCTCATTAATTAACCCAGGCATCCTAAATATGGGATTCAGCAGCACACTTGATATTTATCTTTCTTGAAATGTGTGACGATAAAGATTCAGTAGCTAAGCGCCAAAGCACCTCCCAGTTCATTTGCACTGTTTGAACAGAAAGACTTTTTTTTTTTCTCCCAGCAACCGACATGCAAGGATCTCCTTTCTTTCCTCTAAGTTCTCTGTTCTCAGTAATCATATCAAAACGCCTCTCTGGCAGTGCAGGCCCTCCAGGGTTCTGATGTCACTTCCACTGTAACACTCAGCTGATGACTGACACATGCATCACATGAGCACACAGACACGAAAAGAAAACAAATAAAAGACATGTGCGCTACACACACCCTTTTTGTTTCAGACGTACCCGGCTTTACACTAACTTGTTTTGTCAAAACAATTCCCGAAGAAATTAAACTACACATTGTTCAATTCAAACCTGAAACCTAGATCTGACACTACAAAACCCAACCCAGTTTGAGCAGACGGTTGTGTTGGGATGTCCTTGTAGAGTGTGTGTTTGCTTTTTGAAACATGGGTTAAGCTTCAGGAAGTTTGAGGCTGGGAGGGGGTACACAAGGAAAGAAAAAAACGCCCCCACAAACAACAACATTGCTTTTGGTAGTTTTGATAATAGTACTAAGAAAACCCTTCAGAAAAACTTTCTCTTAGTGCCAAGAGACAGATGGTTACTAGCAGCATGCTCATGTTTATCATGTTAATTTTAAAGCCACAATTATTTAATTGAAAAATTCCCTTCATGTTTGTCACATAGGTCTGCATCCTCTCAGCTCTTGTGATTAGATGCTCAATTTAGACAAAAAAACACCAAACAATTCAAATATTTGGAGAAAAAAGGGCTACAAAAATTTTAAAAAGCGGCCTGTGAAAAGAGTTGCAAGAGCAAATCTGAGCAGGGGCGGCGTGCCAAAAAGAGCTCGCTGTTGTGGGCTGCAGTTTGCAGAGAATATAAGCTGAGATCTATGAATACAGATAAGGGGAGATGTGAGGGAATTTTACAGCAGGTATTGTCTGTCACTCACCCCGTCTGTCTGTGTGATCACTGCCTCCTCAGCTGCTGTTTCATCTCTCGCTCTCACACACTCTCGCACACACACAAACACTCTTCCCTCAGTGCTACCAAAGAGGACCTGATGCTGTGCTCTGCCCTTGCCAAAAAGTGACAGGTGTTCTAATAAGAAAGCCAAAAATCAAAGGGGCATTATTCCTATTATACGTTATGATACCCTGCTTATGTCTGGCTTTGTGTAAGCTGGTGGTGAAAATAACACATTTAATGCAAAGCTTAAAATCATATTTCAGCATCACACACAAAATCTGACATGTTGGATTTTTTCTTTTTTTGTTTTCTGTCTTGAATAAACAAACAACCCAAAGTGGGAAAAAGTGCCTAAACATGTCATTGTTGTTGTCGTAGTAACTGTTATTTGTTCTTTTGCCATAAAGTGTGGTGTTTGTGTCTGCCAATGCTACATGTCTTAGCCATCTGGAGGCCGCTAACCCAAAGGTTTCTGCACAGGTAAAAGCCTTGTTTGGTGTGCCACATTTTGCCATGCTCTTGTTGATTTTTCTGTTGTACGTGCACCGAGCTTCCCATTTATTGTCTTTTTTTTTTTTTTTTACATAATGCATGTTGAAGTTTTTTTCAGAAGGATCTAAAAGAACTTAAGTTTCACTTGTTTTCAATGATATATTTTACAAGTTTGTTGTTGTTGTTACTTTATCTCTTTGACAGTGCTGACAAAATTCACTAATTTGTGATTGAATGTTGGCTTTTTTTTTTAAGCTACCAGTAAAAGCTTCCATCTGAAGCTAACTTAAAGTTTAAGGCAACAGCAAAAACAAGCTCTTTGCATTACATCCTGCAAATATTTTTCTCACGCCAGATTGTCTTTGTTGATTTAAACCAAACTTCCATTTTCAGCTTTAATGAGCAAGTGCAAAAGTTTTCAAAACATTTTAGAACTCTTGTAATCTTTGTGAAAGAAGTGCTGACCCTGAAAAACAGTGATTCAGGAAATGTTTTTCTGCACGGAGGTCATTTTTTTCAGCAGGTGTCTTTGCACAGTAGAACAGAACACAACCACATCAAAGTCAGTCTAATCCTCCTGAAGGCCGTTCGCAGTAAAGCAGGAGGTTTTATTTGCCTTTCAAGAAGCACTACATCCTCTCTTGGACAGTTTTTTTTCAGTGACCTCCACTGTTTTTGTTCTCTGATGCTACTCGGTTACGTTTGAAAATGAGAAACCAGATATCCCTAAAAGGACAGCCATTTTCCTGAAGTCTGAATGAATTAAATGTATTTCTACAACCCTTTGCAATACCATCAGGGTACCAAATGATCAAAAGAAGGAAAAGCCCACAAAGCTTCAATAAGTAGGAAAACAACAACAAAATGTAAATAAGAACTTATGTAAAATGCAGAAAAATTAATAATATTGATAAAAAAAATCTCCAGCTGCTAAGTATTAAAAGCCACTTAAAGAATCAGTTCAATGAAAATTGTGTGTGTGGTGTTTTTAACATGCTCTTGTGGCATTTTTCTCATGATGGAGGACATATATTAAAAAAAATATTAAAACTATGCTTCTGTGTATTTATTTAGTCAAAGCTTGGTGAATCAGGAGCAGGCAAAGAAAAATGCTTTTCAAAAAGCTTGTGATATTTACATACAAACTACAGGTTCCCTGCTCTGCTTAATTCCCATGCATCCACTTGCAAACAAATAGATTCATGTAGTTTGTTTTCCTCGTCCGAACTGGCATCTGGCTGAAAACTGTGAAGATGGATAGGTCCAATATTGCTCACCATTTTTGCCGCACCACTAATGTTAGGGGCTGTAAGCTAGAGTGAGAGAGTGTAAACAGAGGGATGATGGGAAATCAGCACAAGCTTACTCCCTGCCAACAGTCCTGCTCACAACTCAGAAACAAATTTCTGATGAACTCTTGCAGCTCATGTGGAAACTATGTTCTAGAAAATGACACAGGTTTGAATCATAATTAAAAGGTCACTGGGAACGATTTTAAAATACATGTTGGACTTTATAAAAGTGTGCCCAAAGCTTTGGTTTTAAAATAGTCAGATCAGATAACACACAAGTTAAGGAGGAAGAGTGTTCATCAGTCTTTCCCCCACATGGTGACCTGTACACATCAGTAGTAGTCAATCAGATTACCCTAAAACTCTGGAACGGTTGGAGCTGTAAATATTTTGCTAAATAATCCGGTAACCTAATTTAATGCCCAACTTATTTCCAATACAGCCAGAGAAAATGTTTTTTTTTGGAATGCCCTCCCAGCTGTTCTGCAAACTGGAGGCACAGCCAGCTGAGTGCAGCAGGCAGCTACTGTGTGGTGGAAGCAATGCTCCATTAATTCTGCAAATATACATGTCTGTCTGTTTCCTCCTACATTTAGGGAAGAAGAGCTTTGCTGAGGTCTGGTAAACCACACAAAAATGGAAATGGCTACCATGAGAACTGAGGACTTTTTCATGTCTCGTTTTTCCAGTGAATCGCATTGTTTTCTGTGAAAAGATGCAGAACAAAGTTTCTAAGCCCTACTACAAGATTTTCAAATGTAAAGGAAAAGGCAGCACATTTTCAAATAAATGGAGTTATTGTTGCGTGTTTGTGTTCCAGCCATAGCTCATCTCACCTTAACTAAACAACAATGAGGGAATCAAAGGCTCTCCTCTTTCTAGGCAGTGCAGCATTCAAACTGATGGTTTAGCACTTGTGTTGTTGCTTCAAGATGGAGCAGAAAGGCAACTAAATTCTGGATCTTCCTTTATGAACTTTCAATAATGTTTTTCTGACTCTTTATGTTCTGGGCTGGATGAAAATTGTGAACGGTACGGTCAGTGGTTCGTCACAAAGGCTTGATGGCGCCAGCGAGGGCAGCGTGCCTCCACCCTGGGACTCTGTCAGGATCTTTTTGAACAGGCTGCTTGAGCACTGAGAGCTTGTGACAGAGTTGAGCGCAGCCTCTGGGAACAGCAGCAAAAGCAATTAGATGAAGTGACAATCAGGGCAATGATGGCTGTTTGTCATGTCGAGATTATTTTGGCAAATTTGAAGCAAACCTGTAAAGTGACAACTCCAAAAAAGTGATTTAGTTGCACGCAGTGATGCTTGACTGCTTCAGTAAAAACAAATATCGTTTCAATATTTTCAGAGACCACCTCTTTGTGTCTTTATTTTTCCCTTATGACTATTTTTGCTAATATGATGAGTTTTACAAACATGTTTCTTCTAAATTCTGCCCTGCTAAGGCTTTTGGGAAAATTAAATAACCTGAGGATTTAGCTACTTTAGAAAGCCCAATTAACATATTTGCCTCTAGAGGAAAATATTGCCTGAAGCTGAATGGACGGTAATTTTACGCATGGATTTTTCCATCCTAATTCTCAAAGCTTTGAATAATCCTCTGAATTTGTTTTACAGAACAAGGGGGTTTTAGCATCCTGTTCTGAAGCTGTGGCGGTTGAATTTTTAGAGAGCTGCGTTTCAAAACAAATAACAAAGCTTCTCAAAGGGTTTTTTGTGTTAATTGAACATGATTCAGTGATTCAGTACAATGCAATTGTCTGCTTTCTCTCTTTAATGTGTTGGTGTGGCTTTACCAGAGCAAGATCCAAGTCTTAACAATCACTCATTTCTCTGGTGGCTGCTTATGGAAAATTTTCCTTCAGCAGTGTTTCACTGTTGTGATTTTTTTTTTTTTTTTTGTAGTTACAAAAAAAGCAGTTTCTTTCAAGCCCACAAGATCTAATATAGGTCAAACTCCAAAATTTGACAATATATTTGACAAAATCTTTTGCTAAAGACAGCAAAACAGAAACAATTTAAAAGATTCAAAAGAGGGGAAATGTTTTTTATTTCTTTTCATTAGTGGGAAACCGGAGTCGCACTGACATGTGTAACAGTTGCTGCGATCAGCTGCTGATGCTTTTAAGTGGCCCCTCTGTGAGACCAGCTGACCCAGCACTGAAGTTGTCCCTTAGTCTGGTCTGGTGGGGCATTGCATGAACACCACTCTCTCTGTCGCCTCCAGGCCCAAACCAAAGGGGACAGTAAAAATGTGCTTGCAGTCTCTGACGGCTCGGCTGACATCCACTTCTACAGATCATTAAGGCTCCACAGCTTCTCTCTGGGCAGCCTCAAACACACCAGCCGAGTCATTAAAGGCAACACGTAATTGAAGTTAGTATAAACAAAGATCTTTATGTCCATCTTAACCCAGTGTATCTCACACACATTTCCACACATGCTTTCTCCTTTTTCTTTATGCATTTTTTTTTCTTTCAGGCTCAGACTTTGACATATCTGAGAGGAAATTCTCGTTGGCTCCCATGGTGGTGGCAGGCATGGACGAAGGCCCTTAGCCTAATTAGAAAACTAAATACTCTAAGTAATGCCTAACCCCTGGGAATACAACTGCCATATCTCTTACACATGTGATGTGGAAGGACCCGGAATGCCACTGGGGTGTCTTGCTGAAATATCCTGTGCTGTTCCCCTTTGCACAGCTGTCCACACAGACTCATGCACTTAAGACAGACTCGCTTTCAGAGTTTAAATAGAAATTTGTGTCCTAAGTGCCGCAACACAGCTAATCCTAAATATTTAATTCCCGTGGGTGCTAATTATGGGTGAGTACTGGCAACACGGATTCCCTTTTTTCACTTCACATAACAACTGTAAAAGCAATTTAGGCATTTTTCAATTAATTAAACACATAGTCTTTCAGTAACCTCTTGTCATTTTGCCCTCCAGGACCATAGCTAATTTGTGCAGAATAGAAACTGGAGAGGGGAAGTAGTGGGGGGTGGGTGCTGTTTTCATCTTTGCTAAATGCTCCAACAAAGGAATTAAAAGGGGAGACACACAATTTTCACCAGTTTAAAGCCATCACACACCATTATTCTTTCCTCAAAAAGCCTGCATCATGTTGTAAGTGGAGTTTTAAATATTCTGAAGCCGTATCAGATGATTGTAACCAAGAGCAACCAAAGCCTATTATATTATCAAAGTAGTACGAGATAGTCTGGTTGTGAAGTTAATCACAGATGTATATTTAGTCACAAGTGACTGACGAAGGGAAATTACTGTATTAATGATAAAAGTGGAGCTTTCTGAAACGTCTGTATGAGATCATAAAGCAACCAGAGGGCAATTCAAGTGAGTGAAAATAAACTTGTAAAGGGCTGGTCACACACTGGTCAAAAACTATTAGTGAAATTCAGATTAGGACACGTAACGCTTCAATGTTGCTTAAGATTTCCAGCTTTTTGATCTTTAAAAAACAGATACATAAAAATATTCTTTGTGCATGAAAACTGAAAAGCAAACAGAAGCTTGTGCTTCCTGTTGTATGTGCGCTCTTGGCTGCATGTATTTATGCACATGAATGGGGGTTATGAGGAGGGGCTGCGGCTCACCCATCCTCTTATAAAGGTCCCTGTCATTGCCAGAGATCAGAAGCTGGCTGTGAAATCCAGCTAATAGTCATTATGGGATGCCGGTCCCAGCACACACTACCTGCTTGCCAAGGAGGCCCCCCTTTCACACTTCATATTTGCATTGTGTCATCTGATCAACATCCACCTAGTGAGGGGGCAGATCCCGCCGAAGAGTGACAGCCGCATCACTAATATCAATAAATGTGACTCAGGGACAGGCAAGGGAGGAGAATTGGATGTCTCCAACTCCTCAGACAATACAAAGAAATTATGCAACACTCCCTCCAAAAAAGGCAGAAACAAACATGTGTCACTTATAATAAGAAAAACAGAATATTCTCCTAATGTAAAATTAATGTCTTGAGACTTTGTAGACCCCCCCCGCCGCCCTTCCAGTGCTCCAACTGTTCGGTGGGGTGAACTCTCAGAACACGGAGTGCTCGGTCACTTCTGGACCCATGCAGTCAATAAGGCTATTTCTGATCTCCGGATGGCTAAGGTTTCAAAGGCTGTTTAAATGGGCTCCCACAAAGCCGGAAGCACCAGCCTCAGTCCTCTCCCTCCCTGCGTTCTCTTTTTCCTTCTCGACTTTTTCCTCAAAATATTGTGAGGGAGCTCAGCTTGCCTTCCCCCGTGGTAAAAAGACAGAGGGGGGGCAGGCACAACCCCTCCACATGCATGGTGGCGAGGAAAGACAGGGAGGCGCAGGGTCAGGGCTCCCGGTGCTAAGCTGTGAAAGGCAAACGTTTGGCAGAGTAATTACACGCCGCACTGCTCTGGGAGTGATTAGTGATAGTTGTCTGTTCAAAGTGTTTGGAGCTCACAGCCTTTATGGGCCACGCTTGCCTTCCCTCCGCTTAATGTTTAGATTGCATTTGCATCAGGAAGAGAGTTGCATGTGTCAACATAAACAGTATGCTTGCAAAGCGCATCGAGTGTGCACTCAAATTTGTTTCACTGCTGCAAATTGCATCACATTATTATTGAGGAAAACTGTAACCTGAGTTCATCTGTGTAATTCTGTTAACCTGAAGCATGAGTTAGCCATGACTGAGACTGAACCAGAACTTCTGCATTCTTGAATTTCTGCTGAAAAATCACCTTTTCAAAAAAATAACGCTAAAAACGGCTTCCTGACTGTTTTCCTTCAAATAGAATATGCACACATTTTTTCTCAATTCCCAGGTCAGGTGGCGCTCCAGTGCATTGTGCTCAGCATGTTCAGGTGCTGCAGTCCAGGCTGCCAGGCTTTGATATTCGTGCGGTGTTTATGTTGGCTGGTTGTCCTCTCCCAGCACAGCCCGCAGATGCGAGCTGTGAGGTGAGCAGCAGCACTCCTGAGTAACAGGTCCAGTTGTTGTTGTCCGTCTGACAGACGGTGATCTGGAAAGGCAGAGAAAGGATAAACAAGATGAACAGATGGAGACAAAGCAGAGGAAATATGGAATTATGGAACTAATGATGTTAGTTCAGGAACTGTCTTCATATCAGGAATCTTTCTAGCAAAGTCAATTTCTTGCTTGGTCAAACTTCAGCTCATTTATTATGAGCTTGATTCAACTTCTCATTTCAAAGTCTCAAAGTAAGCATAAAAATTCTTACATTGAATAAAGGTTTTGGCCTTTTCTTTCTAACATCCTAAACCAATTTAAAATCAGTTAAGCCCAAAATTATCTGAACCAATCAGAATTACCTGTATCAAAGGGATAATGCATATCAGGTTTCAACACCCCCTCAGCCTAATCCTAACACATGGGTCGACTGACAGAGGCTGGATAGCTGGGTGGCAAAGCAAAGCAGAAACAAACACAAGCGTGGACAGAGAAGGAAATACCTCAGGGACTTTCTGGGATTGGTAAGAAGGTAAGGCAGTACCTGTGGTGCAATCCCTTCCAAATCTATACCAGGTGTCAGGCATTAAGGGGAGCATCTCTGCTTTGGATTTCCACGTCTGGCTCAATCACCAAGGGCAGTGTGTCAGATGTTGGACAAAACGGATACTCTCGAAGAGGAGGAGGCGCGAAAAAAAGTCACGGTGCCAAGATTTTTTTTTTTTTTTTTTAAGTGCAGAACATTTCTGAGCCCTAAAGAATATACACACATTCTCTAAAAATATATATTTTATTATTTTGTAGTGATTTACATCAGAGGCAGACATTTAAATATTAAATGGCATATTGTCTCATTAAAATTCAGACATAAAGCTGATAGAATTTGGAGCTAAAGACTTGGTTTTAATGAATTTGGATAGCTTTAGAAATGTCTTACACTCAGGGATTTCACTTACATTAAAAGACAACACAGGACTGACAATACAAAGCAAAGGGTGCGATGTAAGATGCACACCTCATAAATAATATTGTGCTTTATCATGAAAAAAATTGTAACATAAAGTTCTGCTAACTCTCTAGCTTGAAGAAGGGATGTACGTTTGTTCACGCAGTTCTCCTGAAACAAAACCGTGGCAGCAGGGCGCTGCAGTGCCCAGTGAAGGAGAAGAACATGAAGCCATGTTGGCATTGTTGTTGCCATAGATTATACATGACACAGCGAATAACTGGGGCTGATTGTGACAAGTTTAAATGAATCAGAGGCATAGGGGAGGAAACTTAATACCTCGGCTCTGGGATGGGAGAATGCTGCCAGGCAGAGAGCAGAATGCAGAGTGGCAGGAGAAAAGCAGCGATCTAAATTTCTAATGCCGAGGATGTTTCCCATTCTGTGTTTATGAAACATGGCTACCGGGACTACAAAGGTAAGGGGATACAGCATCAAAGCCTGCCCTGCCGAAAACAAAAAAGCAACAATGCTGCAGTGGAATGCACAACAGAACATAATACTCCACCCCCTCCATCTCCTCTCCTCTAAGC
This sequence comes from Adrianichthys oophorus, assembly GCA_036245035.1. Classification (NCBI taxonomy): domain Eukaryota; kingdom Metazoa; phylum Chordata; class Actinopteri; order Beloniformes; family Adrianichthyidae; genus Adrianichthys; species Adrianichthys oophorus. The sequence goes on along the minus strand of BSAI01000104.1, from coordinate 21,629,564 downwards.
AGTCTCATTTGATTACAGTGTAGCAGGCCCAAAATCAACCCCGTAATCCCAGCTGATTTTGCGAGTTGGAGTACAGAGTGGCTGTGGAAGGAGAGTTGGAGAGTGGATGTTGTGGAGGAGAATCTCTCATTTTTGGAGAACAAAAGAACATGGGAGCTGCTAAACCGAGGTGTCCAAGGCAGGAGGGAAAGTGGCTGTTGTCCTGAGTGTGGTGACCGAGGCAGAGACTGCATGTCTGATGACGCTGAAGCGGTGTATCACTTACAGGCCCCCTCAGCAGAACCCCCTCGCATGTCCATCTCCAACCGCAGACTTTGCTCTCTACTTAAGGCAACAAGATTCAGGCTCAGCATTACAAGCCTATTAAAAGATACTTTTAATTATGCCCCCTCTCCCGGGATCTCTTCTTCCATGAACTCCGTATTTCGTTGGCATGTGCACTTAGACATGGCACATCCAGAAGCACGTGTTGTTTTCTCCTTCCAATTAAAGAGCATGTTGACAGATTAAGGCTGCTTCTGGTTTGTGCTCCACTAAGGCATTTAGGGAAGATGAACATTTTTGGGGATGATGGGGGTGGGGGGTGGGGGGTGGGGGGTCCTGGGGTCTCAAAAAGGGAGAGGCAGAAGAGAGCGCAAAGAGAGAAAGAACATGCACATGAACCCTGAGGGATTAATGTGTTTACATTACCTGGGCTGTGATCTATCACCAACCTTGTCAACTTCCATTATGCATCACATACATAAGCAAGCAGCAGACCTGGGAGCCCCTGCAACTCACTCATACTATTTCAATTGGATTAAGTCAGAGCAAATATCTGGGGCATGGCTCCCACACTGTGGTTTTAGCATCCCGGCAGTCATTTGATTCGAACATTGTATCAGTTTGCCTTTTTGTGAAGGGATGTGCCTCCTACATACCTCAAGAGCCTTTAAGTAAGGGATTATTATATGGCGCCTATAGCACCTTCAAAATAAGTCCTGACTTTCTCTGTACTCTGGGGCTGTTTAGACAACATGAGGCACAGAAACCCTCAGATCATGAATCAAACTGTAAAGCTACAGCACATCGGTGAGAGGAACAGATAAATGTTGACTATGTGAAATAACCATCTGTGATATTCACTGACTTGAGGCGTTTTCTGTCCCAGCTGCACCTGCAGGCCTGCAAAAGACTCTCTTGAAGATGCTTGCCATTTCTGTCTGGATGCTGACGCTGGAGTCTCCAAAAGGGAACTGCTCAGAGAGCTCAAATTCACACTAAGGCTTCATTAAATTCAAATCAATAATCATTTACTGACCAAGTCTATTGAGTTGATTCTGATATAATACTTCAGGTCATTCGTCTTGTCGCAGAAAAAGGGAGAATTATCTCTTTTATTCCTTCCTCCAAATGGAGAACAAGCCAGGGGGTGAGTGTGAGTGTGGACACGCCCTGTGGATGCAGCCTGTATACATATTTTTGATAAAACACAGAAAAATCAATGTGCATTTCCTGTGATCCATCTCAAGTGAATCAATCATCATCTTTGCAGCTGGCAGCAAGAAGGAAGAAATGCTCTCCCTCTCCATGCATCTTCATTCAGGTCAATGAAAGAAAAAGAAATGACAAGAGAAGATCAGAAAGAAATCTTGAATTATGAAATATTTGTGCTTTACGGAAATTATAAGACTTTTTTGTACAGAAAATTATCAATGATGTAAATGCAGAAAAAAGTATATAAAATATTTGTAAAAGTTATTGGTTTAAGTGATAAACTAGAGAAAATCTGCTTCAAAACATAATAAAAAATGTAGAAAAAAGGGATAAACGGTTTCTGCAAATAACTGAAGGAGTGCGTTTGAGGCTGCTTGGTGACTTGAGAACACTTCATGAATCTGTACAGATACAAAACAAAGACAGTCAATATTGTTAGAAGCATGCACAATTCCATCTATGATTTAAAAACCTGCTGTCAGGCCCGCCTCATCTTCTAATAAATCATCTAAAAATGCTGAAACAAACGACTCTCGCACTTCAGAGTAATAAAAGCTAACCTTTGCTGAACGCCAGTTGTTTAGTCAAGGAGCATAGAGCACATATGTTTAATCATTTAATAGGCCTCCCATTGGAAACAAAATGCAAGGTCAAAAATAAATTACATCCATTATTTGTGGCAGATCTCCCCAAAGCATTTGGTGCAAAAACTGTTTTGAATTTCAATTGGCTTCCAAGTGGCAAAAGCCCTCAGCTAATACATCAAAGAAAAATTGGTGTCAACTAATCGGTTTAGGACACAGATTTAGAGTGGGGAAAAATCCCATGAATACTTCAAGCATTTTTCTGTACACCAGTAAAGCCATGGGAGCTGAGCACGGCTGACCTTGTGCGCTCCAGAAACCTGTCTGCCACTCGACATTTACTGACTGTTCAACCCATCCAGCCGCGCAATTAGTCCGCCACAACGTATAATGTTGTGTAATAATAGCCTCTATATCCAATTTAGATTACACTTGCTCCCTCAGGCATTTTAAGTGGCGTGCATCAGCTTTCATTCACTTCTTCTGAGCCACGTAAAGCCGTTTTCATGCGTCAAAACTGAGGTCACGTTTCTTCAAAAGAGGAGGGACAGAAAAAGAAAGGAACGCGCACAAGAGGACATGTTTGACTTAAAAAAAAAGAGAGAACAAAAAACATTAGATTGATAACCGGGTCAGCGCGTTGCTTTGACATATCACTTTTACGCACAAGATGCGCCACCCCGGAGCGCAAATGAGCAAAAAGTGTACTCACCCACACCTCCTCCTTTATCAACGCGGTGCTGAGAGGCGGTAGCAGTTGCCATAACCCTGTTCCTATTAAAGGCTCAGTGATCTCAAATTATGGGTCCTCCTCCTCCTTGAGTGTGCCACTCTGAACCACAGAATCGCGCTGAAAGGACACATGACACACAAACATGAGCTGCAGCCGCGGCATTCAGGACACGATCGCGAAAGAGGGAAATCTAAATGTGAAAAAAGACACACTTTCAGCTGTGAGAAATCCTTATTTTGCTTATTTGAAAATAAATAAATACAATTTTAATTTGCCTTTAATTAAAATAGCATTCATAGTTTAGACCGTCAAGGATTTCACAATGAAAAAGTTCAAATAATTCGTTTTTCTAAACGCGGAAGCATTGAAACCGGTCTCATGGTATCACTTTCATCTCATTAGGCTGTAATGCAGGGCCGCTTTGTGTATGAATCATTCCCCCCCCCACTCCCCACATCGTTCAGTCTGTTTTTTTTTTTTTTTTTTTTTTTTTTTTATGTGAGTGTGTTTTCAGTGTAACGGCGTCATCATTCTTTGCTCTCTTGAGGTTTTCAGAGCGTAAGAAACACGTGACAGCCTGTGCACACACACTTTAGCAGCGCCTACAGCGATCCCTTTCGGCTTATCTAAGACTTGAACTGTGGAGTCAATCACCTGAATAAAAACGGCTTTAGGATGCCTGAAAAAAATGCCTGAAAACTGACAATATTTGTATTTTTTAAAAAAGAGAACAAATGCCTGTTCTACTATTTGTTTAAATAACACACATTAAAACAAACAATTAACAACAATATCATTAATAATAATTGTTTTGTAAAAAAGAACAAAAAAAACATTGTTATATTTTACATCATACAATGTAATAACTGCATGCGCCACGGGTTTAAACAATGTTTGTATTTTATACTAGGACTTTAAGAAAAGAAATGTTTCTGCCGCGATCAAATGAGATTAGAGCCACTGGTCCATGCGGATTTGGTGTAGATGGCACTAATCTGCCCCGGTTTGAGGGTTTTATGACTTTTGAGAGCCTGTATCTGAGTGGTTTATTCCCGGATCCATTGAAAAAAAACTATTTAGCCTCCATCCACCACAGTAAATCAGTTAACACAGGCGGTGACGCGCAGAACCACAATCCCACAAATCTAAACATTCAAAAAGAAATAAAAACTTGCTTAAGCTTCTTTTTTTTTTTTGTTGCTCGGTTACTTTTCTTTTTAGAACTTGTCAATCGACATGTGTCTTACCGAATAACACTCAGCTGGCGTTGGAGAGTCGGCGTGCGCAATTGTTGTAATCCACGTGAAAAGCCGCAGAAAATCAGTCTGTTGATTTAAAGCACTTTTTTGCGGTGACACTTTTTTTATTTGTTTTACGCGCGGAAAGAGCAACAAAAAGAGCGCACTGCTGTGGAGCTCCCTCTGAATTCCTCCAAGCCCACATCCTGGCGCACAGCAGCCGATTTGTTATTGATCAAGTGTGAAAGTCGGGACTTCTGTTTGTTCTGTTGGGAAGAAAAGGAGCAAAATTGGGAGTTGGTGGACTCGCATGACGTCGTCATCCAAATGGGGGGGCTACCAGGCGAACTTGAAGCTTACTGCATCGAGGCTTGTTAAAGAGGGAAAAACAGAGAAACACAGAATGAGAAGAAGGCTTGTTAGTTAACGCGAGAGGAGGGAGGGGTGAGGAAGAAAGAGAGGGAGACAGAGCGAGCATGGATTTGGGTAGGGCTGCGGTTCCCCAGCATAAGCTCTCCTTTCCCTTCGGTGACTACACCCAGAGAGGAGGAGCGTGGAGTGCAGCGTAGTAGGCGTCAGGATCCTCAATTTCCAACTTAGCATCTTGGCAGGACATTTTCCCAAGCAAAGCCCCAGTCAGGCGGGTAAAAAAATAAAAGTTCTGCACTGGAATGAGAGCGGCGGTCCAAGTCCGGTGAGGGAGCAGCACAAAGACGAAACGACACCAAACCCCCGACGGAGAGTGGTTGCCTGAGCCAAGCTTGTTTTGATTTAAACAGTCTAGCCGACTTCACCATTGTCACTTCCAGGAGCGGACGGGCAGCTGGTCTGCAGACGCGCAGCTCTATGCGCTCCGACAACAGCGCCTGAGAAAATAAAAAGGGGGAGAAAGTGCGCAAGTTAAGTGGCTTACACTCTCCGGGCTCCAGCATGGCGTATCCTCAGGGTTACTTGTACCAGCCGTCCGCTTCTTTAGCCCTGTATTCATGCCCTGCGTACAGCACCAGCGTCATATCGGGACCTAGAACTGAGGAACTTGGGAGATCCTCTTCGGGATCTGCATTCGCGCCCTATGCCGGATCTACTGCGTTCAGCAGCGCCTCGCCAGGCTACAACTCCCAACTACCGTACAGTGCAGACGCGGCGGCTGCTGCCACATTCACCTCATACGTGGTGAGTAAATTAAAGGTGATCATTCACTCTCTGACGAGCAGTAAACGCGAGGAAAACAACTCTTCAAAGTCTCCAGCGAGTGAAATTTTAGGTTTAGGAAGAAAAGTGCGCGTCACGGAGGAGCGCTTTTACGCAAAATCACAGAATGGCAAATCCAGAAAACACAGCCTGCTTCTCCCAGCGTTGTGGTTTCATGACCGTTTGGAGGGATCTTTTTAAGTTTTATAAATCGAACAAGTAACTCTCCGAACTCTGAAGAAAAAAAAAAAAAACAGTAACACGCCCTCATTGCAACCCACGAGAGCTATTTTAACTTTTATTTCCTGTCCAACTGTCAGATTTCAGCGTCTAAGCAGGAATATATTTCCATGTTTTAGTTGTTTTTCTTGTATTTGTTTTATGCCAAATAAGTTGAAGACTGTCTTTTTCAGACCTAAAAACTATATAAAAAATAATACCTAGGAGAAACAATAACAAAAAGTATCCATTGTGCATGTCTTTATTGCGGGATAATTTATTTATTTATTAATTATGAATTGAAAGTCTCTCTAACCTGGTAAAATGTGACGATACATTTTTTTAAAAAGATGATAATAACTAAAAACTGGAAAAATTTGAGTCTATAATGTTTAAAGGTTGGATTAAAACCAGCGCGTTTGTGTGTTGAGAAGCGGAGTTATGGTGCGCGCGCATTGTATGACAGCGCGTGCACGAGTGCACGAGTGTGTCTGTGTGCCCACATTTTTTATGGTGCGCAAAATGAAAAAAAAAAAAACATTATTATTATTATTATTATTGTTGTTGTTATTTACTATTGTTGTTGTTGTTGTTTAGAGTTCTCCATATGACCACACCACGGGCATGGCGGGTTCAATAGGATATCATCCCTACGCAGCACCTTTGGGGACCTACCCCTATGGGGACCCTGCTTACCGCAAAAACGCGACCCGGGACGCCACCGCCACCCTCAAGGCCTGGCTCAACGAGCACCGCAAGAACCCCTACCCAACCAAGGGCGAGAAGATCATGCTGGCCATCATCACCAAGATGACCCTCACCCAGGTGTCCACCTGGTTCGCCAACGCCAGGAGGAGGCTAAAGAAGGAGAACAAGATGACCTGGACGCCCCGGAACCGGAGCGAGGACGAGGAGGAAGACGAGAACATCGATCTGGAGAAAAATGACGACGACGAGCCCAACAAGCCCTTAGATAAGGGAGACTCCACAGACACAGAAGCAGGTCGGTGTTCAGAAGGGAAAAAAAAAAAAAAGGGGGGGGGGGGGGGAAAAAAATCATCAATTTTTCATCGCAGTCGTTTCCACTCAGGGTGCAAAATTGATTGCTGGTTAATGGTGGTATATAATTTATAATGGGACAATTGCTTTAAATAATAATCACCTTGAACTCCCCTCGTTTGACTTGTCGGGGGCTAAAATTGCTGGTGACGCACAGTGTTTAGCAGTCAATTTATTAAGTGCGTAATAACCGAGCTGAGCTGGAAATTCTGCTAAAAGTGCATTTTCTCTCTGATAATAAATGTCATGGTAGAAACTGAATTTAAATATCCTACAAGCTCACATAGTGTTTATGTGCTTTTAATAATTGCGGGGAGGACTCCCCTCCCCTTTTTAATCGAGCACACGTGTTTATGAGGAGAATTATACCCCACACAAAGTTTGTAAAAAAAAAAAAAAAAAAAACGAAAACATATTTTTTCTTTGCTGGATTTTTGGCTGAAAGTTTATTTCTGCTTTAGATCACAAACTGAACCCAGGGGACGTGGGCTGCGATCGATTCAAAGAGGAGAGCCACGGCAAAGAGGTGGATCCCCTTCTGAGCGACTCGGAGTTAAAGGAGCAGGAGGAGCGGACTACAGAGCTGCCGCCGGATTCCGCCAAACCAACCACTTCGTCTCCTTCGGCGATGCCCCCGGGGAACCCGGCGCAACAAGACAAGCCGTCAGATTTGAGCCACGCAGCGAGCACGGTGACCGGCAACGCCACCTCTGTGATCCACTCGCCCCCCTCGGCCCCCAAACCCAAACTGTGGTCCCTGGCGGAGATCGCCACGTCCTCAGACAGGTGTAAAAGCAGCAGCGGCGACGCGCCGCCGTGTCCCGGTTTGGCTCAGAGCGCAGTGATTGGCACCGGCGCGTCACCGTCGCGGTCCTCCCCTCAGTGCCCACTCCCCAACAGCACGGTCCTATCCAGGCCTCTGTACTACACCTCCCCTTTCTACCCCGGCTACACGAACTATGGGGGCAGTTTTGGACACCTGCACAGCAACCACGGCTCGGTAACCACGAGCTCCACGGCACATTTCAATGGATTAAACCAGACTGTGTTAAATAGAGCTGAGGCTTTGGTAAGGGAGAGCCAGAAAGTCAGAGGCCAAACGCAGATAGATCTTTGTAAAGACTCCCCTTACGAACTAAAGAAAGGTATGTCAAATATTTAATACCTGAATATTTTCCTCTCACCACGGACTTTTTATTTATTTTTTTTGTTGCATCTAAATAATGACAGTCCAATTCTAAAAACAGTTATTTTTTGAGTAAATGCTTATCTTCAGGTTTTTTTTAGTTTCTGAATGGTTAATCGTAAAAAAAAATATGTAAAAATGGTCTTAACCGCTGCAGCCGCCTGAGTCTATTTGTATGAAAGACTAACATGTATATTTAATGTAGCATTTTTGTATTTTAAAAAATGAACAATACACTATCTTTGAAGTAAATTATGAAGAAAAAAAACATCTTGTGCAGCGATTATTTGAGGCTGCCTGTCCACACTTCTTTTAAGCCATTTAAGAAGCGAAAGTCTCTTTTTGCACAATGACAGATGGTTCAAATGGACTTAAAAAAAGAAAGAAAGAGAGAGAGAGAGAGTTATCACGGACTCTTTCAGAAAAGAAAACATGCGCTCAGATAAAGGATGATGCAAAATGTAATAAACCGATAAAGATGGGTCAGATAAGTCCTGCACCAAAAAGTTTTTTTTAGCCTTTTTTGTTCTTTTATAGATTTATGTTTTTTCTGTATTTTTTCTTGCTCTCATTTCTCAAAGCGGATATTGATATAATAACACCATAACGCGGCGATTTAACTGAATTAGCTTCCGTGTTTTATGAAGAGCAATCAGGTGATGAAGTTCTGTAATGAGCTCGATTTTATGCCAAATTTAGACATCATTACTAGCTTCCAAGGCGTGGCAAAGCTGTTAAAAAGGGACGCGACCATGCATTTAAAACATACTGCCCCATTATATCATTAATGAAGAGCTTTTTTTTTTTTTTTTTTTAATGGCGCTGTGAAACGCTGCTGTTTGAGGCTGATGGGGAATGCTGGGTTTACGCGCAGTAGATTGTGAGGGGGGAAAAAATGCCAAAAGTGCATGCAGTCAGGCGGCGGCCTCTAACTCTACCAACTTCTGCAGGTAGGTGTCACACTTGCTCTTAATTTCAGTGAGGGGAGGGGGGCGCGCGCTAATCCTTCACGGAAACCCATCCCCGATCAAATAACCTGCTGGAAAGAAAGAGGAAGTGGAGCCACTGGGGCAACAACAATGATCACAGTTATTATGAGGATTATGGCAACTTTGACAAGAGGATGAAAAGACAAAAGAAGTAATAATTTAACTGACATTCACAAGAAAAAAAGGATTTTCATTCGTTTTAACAGATGATTCTATTTTACGCATTCGTATATTTTTTTTTAATTAGATGAGACTGAAACCTGAACCAAACATTTTTTTTTCTTTTTAGCCTATTATTGTGCCATTAGTTTTTTTTTTTTGTTGTTTTTTTTTTTTTATGGGTCATATCAGCTTCAGGCCTAAAAGTCAAAAAGGCCACAAGTGATATTTTTCATTCCTTTTTTATCATCATTTATATTAACTATTTGTTGTTTTCGTTTTGTTTGCTTATTCTTCTCACTTCTAGTGCATTTGAAGGGACGCAGAATCTCTATAATCATTATTATTAATGCCCTTATTGTTGACCTCCACTGCAGCGGGACAGCGTGCTCTTGTTTATGGCTGCCATTAATCTCTATAGTTTACTTTCCCCTTCACCGGTTTGAAATCTCCCTTGAGGTTTATATAATTCCCTTTGCCTTAATGTCCTCTATTTGGGCCCTCTATTTTAATCTGACGAAGTGTGCTGAAGCGGTGATTGCGACACATCAGCTGGCTAAATAGCATAATTATGCTTTTTTTTTTCTTCTTCTTCTTGCTGATCCTCGAGGGCATTGAACTGTTTGACGCAGTGTTCCCCTAAGAGAGTATTAGGAGGTTTATTATTATTGTCATCATCATTATTATTAGAAATTGCGCCGATCTCCAGGAGTTTACTGAGAAAATGTTTTAAATGACGAGTTTAGCCCGTTGAAAATTCTTGAACTGCGCGTTAACGCCTTTTTTCCTGCATTTATGTTTGTTCCTACTTTTAGGGAAAAGGCTTTTATTGATTTTATGGACATTTATTTCAAAATATATTGACTATTTGGGGTTTTAATTTGATTGTTTTGAAGGCAGTTTCATTTGTTTTCAATGATGAAAACAGCTTCCTTACTCTTTTATTATAAATATTATCCCTATTATAATAACTGCCTATGACATTTAGTTCGGACTGTAATTTCTTCTTCAATCCGAAGGAAAACATTGTTAAATTTAGAAAAAAAAATGTATTTCAGTCTGAGTTGAAGAAAAAAAAGGCTCAAAATGACATTCATCTCGTCAATTAATTCAAACGGTATCTGTTCGTTGATTATGTTCTTGTTTCATCTCTCTGCGTGGTAAGAGTCAGTCAATTAACCCGCGATTACTGGATGAAGCGGAGCGACGGAGTTTCCAAGCCTTCATCATGACGCACGATCGCCTACAGGGGAGATCCTCAGCAACTTTGCTCAACTTGTTCCCTGGCTTCCCCGCGCTTGAATGGCGTGATGCTTCATTGTTGGGATCGCGACAATATGAGAATACTAAGTAGGGCTGAAGCTGTTCCCACGTCTGACAAAAAAAAAAAAAAAAAAAAAAAGTGGAAACAAAAATCAGAAGGAAACTGAAGAGAAACAAGAGGTCTCTGACTTTGTCGATTTAGATAAAAACTGAATGTGCACCATCCCTATTATACTGCATTTTTTAACCATTTACTATTTATTGATGTTTTTTTCTCCTGCCTATTTAAAGGTAACTCATTTTTCCAAATGACACCATTCAATTTTTGATAAAAATGTTGACAGTTTGCAAATCTTACAAGAAAACCTTCCGCAGCTCCACTCTTTGGGGTTTTCAGTGCACATGTTCTCCAAAGGATTGTAGAAAAGGTTTGGCCACTTGATGAAACAAGAAGAAAGGAACATTCTGTCATTTCTGCAAGCCAACGTTTGCATATTTTTTTAAAGAATGTTATTGAAAAGAAGCAGCTTGATAATGAACTTAAATGGGTTTCAGTCAGGCGACACAAACACTGCTTGGATGAAACAAATCCGATTTGTCTGACGACATTAGAAAGCAGTCACCTTAAATCTGAGAAGAAAAAGAGCAGTAGGTGTGTTGGACAGAGATTTGCTGCGGGGCTGAATACATTTGGGAGGCGTGGACCACACAAATTAGACACTGGACGGGGTCTTTGAACGCCTCTCAGGAGCTTCTGTGGATCAGGCCGCGAGGTGAAACCCAAACCTGTTGATACACGCAGAGCAAACGGTGCATCTCAAAAAACAGATAGACTATTGATACAACACGTTCGAGCTGAGTATAGAATTGCGCTTAAATGTGGAAACAGACACCGGCTGCGTTCTGGACCTGCTCAGGTTATTTGCAGAGGAAGAAGGCCCTAGAAGAGCAACTGCGCAACTGTGCCAAATGCAACATTAGTTGAAATAAAAGGAGGGCGGTTCTTTGAAAAGGAGAGAAAATTGTTTTTTTTTTTAAGTGAAACCTTTTTTTTATTTTAAAGAAAAGTGGCGCTAAAAGTTGTTTTAATGCCTCGGTAACTTATGGCCTAAAAGTGAATTATTCAAAAACACGATCTAATTAAGGATACATCTCTACAGCTTTGGTCTTCTGGGGAAGCTGCTCTGCAGACGACATAACACGACGCGGCGTTTTGGCACAACGACGCGCTCAGCCTCTGCGCTGAGTCCATCCAAAAGAGCGAAGAAAAGCTCATGGTATCATCACTCTCAGGCCCTCCACGCTCATGTTAAGTGGAGTTCTAAACCGACCCAGATAGGTTGGCAGAGAGTGATTTACCTCTATTTTTTCCCACTTCACCGACTGGTTTTCTATTTCTCCAAGAGCTCCTCTGGGAGAGATTACACATGTAATTTTCAGCTGCGAGATGTTTAAGGTGACCCCCTCCACCCCCACTTCCAATATAAATAAAACATTTCTATGAAAAAGAAACAATAAAAGAAGTGCGATGAAGTTGAAAGTTTACAATAAAAAGAGATTGGTGGAGGGGAAAAGGTTTGTTTAGACATGGCTGCAGTGTCATGTGTTGATTTCTTTTAAAAATGATCACCCACTAAATGTAAAGCTGATATTTCTCCCCCAAAACATCCAGAATGTTCCAAAGCCAGGTGCCAAACCTGACTTAATAAATCATGCAGTGCATACAAGCACACATGCTGCACACACAGGTCTTCTCTGAAAGCACCTTGAGTCCTTGAAAGGAGGTGCTCATTGACCAATCTGCTCTGACAGCAGTGAGGCATGAGCTTCTGACCCTGCCGCTGCAAAGGGCCTGTGTTCAGAGGCCATGTAAGGGCCCACTGGAGCTCGTGGAGGGGCTCGGCCCTAGCGTGCAAGTGCAAGTAGAGGTGACATGCACAAACACACATCAGCATATAAGCAAGAGGGACTTTATGCCACATAGTTGCACAGCAACAAAATATTGTGTGAGTCAATTCAGTACAGAGACACTGGAGACTCTTCTTCAGATGGTCAGAAGTTGTCCAGCCCTTGTTGTTTTTGTGGTTGAAAGGTGAACAAGTTCAGCATTTAATCACACAAACACATACAAGGTAATGGTTGGAGAAGCATTGGAATCCATCTCTGTATAATTCAGGCTTCTAATTTTACTAAATAAACAACGGAGCAAAGGATTGATAAACTGTTTTCTTTTGGTGGCTTCACTGGCATAGGGGATGAAGAGGAGGGGTCAATTGAACCTAGTGTTTATTTACATTTGCCCTTTTTAAATGATCTCTTTCTTTTCAACATCTGCTTCACATTACCACACAGATATCAGTCCTAATGACCGCTATAATGCACACACACACACACACACACACACTCCAACATGAGCTCTCAAACATAACACCACCATTACCCACTGTTCATCTGGGACACTTTACCGTCCTCAAACCACCTTGCACAACAAATGGACTTTCTCTCACTGCTAACCTTTTTTTGTTGTGCCAAGCCTCCCCACGTTTGCTCCTGGTTTGGTTTGAAGGATGCAAATGGGCATTTGCTTAATTGAATCAGTTCCCAAGATGGAGATAAAGGGGAGGGGGTAGAGTTTTTTTTTTTTTTTTTCCTACTCAGGTTCCGCAAGTTATTTTGAGCCGTGCTCAGTTTAGTGGTGTGTGGAGACAGCGTTAATGAGGAGGGTTGAGAAGTCACCGCCGCTGCTCGACTCATTCAAAAGTCTCTGGCCCCGACCAGCCCTCACTTCCACGTGATGAGGGAAGGGAAGCTGCACTGACCCCACATGTAACAGTGTCTCAGTGCTAATTTAGTAAAGTGCCTGCTAGTGATGTATCTGCCCAATCAAGAACAAGCCGAGATACTCTGGGTCTAGTTCACGCAGGTACCTGCTAGTTTTTATTTCCAAGTTAGATGTCTGACAAATTGAGACATAATAATCAAAGAAAATGTACATATTTTTTCCCCTTGCACACAAATATTGTAAACATTAGCAAGCAATTTTGGATGAAAACTATTTGTCTTGACTCCCTGAAACTCACCATTTATTCAAAAAAAAAAAAAAATCCAGCAGCGGCTGCACGCCAGTGGGAGCGTTTTGGCTGACGCACCCTGACTAACAGCACAGTTTACAGCCAATTCCAATAGGTAATCTCATCTGAGAAGGGCTTTAAACAGATAAAGAGCAGCTTTAACTATCCCCCACCTCCAAACACTCCAACTGCATCCCTTCCCACTTGAGTTGTCCCTTCTTGCTCACTAACCAGGAGCCGCTAATATCTGAAGGAAGCTTTCACGTCCAGCTACAAAGCAAGCTCAAATCATCTATTGACCTCATTTTCAATAAAGGAGCCATTTCCAGCCTGATGGACGATTTGTTGGTCTTGCATGGAAGCACCATCTGGACAGAAGGATATGTTCGCTGTGGTAGGTAAGCATCACTTGCCAGCAAGGACTCCATGCAGACAAAAGCTTGCAGTTTGCAGTCATGCCTCTCACTCAAGAATCAACCAGACGAGCTTAGTATAATGAAATTAAGGAGAAACGAGATATAATTGAAATGTGTTCCATGTGGTCACTATTAGTTTAGGTTTTTAAAATCTCAAGCCAGACAGGGGGTTATTTTGATCCAGAATGAAAAAAAAATCCTTTGTTGCATCTGTAGACATAACAGTAGTTCATACATATATTACAAGCCTTGTGCGGCGTCTCTTTGTTGCCAAAAAAAAAAAAAATTAGGAATCCAAAACAAATCAGTGAAAAGGTTCTGGCTGTAGTAACCCCTGCACCCCAGTCCCGCACAGCCTCCTTTTTTTGTTTGAGGAGCTCAGATTGGGCTCACAGTAGCTGCACTTCAAGTATAGAAAGATCTGATTTATTAGCTTGTCAGGGAAGCATTGTTCAAGAAAGCAATCAAAAAGCATTTACCTAGCTCCTCTAAAATTACAGCTTTTTTCACTGGCTAATTTGTGTAACTCCCATGGAGAGGCTGGCAAAGAGTTTGATGAGGCATATAATGATGATTAATGAATTTATTGCCCTGCTGCTCATCAAAAGGTTGTAGTATATACTTCTCTCCCTTCCTGTTAGTGTGTTCCATGGGCTTCAGAGAGTTGGGTACGGAACATATAATCGGCCTCCTCCGTCCATCCGTCCGGCTGTTGACCTAACTGACCTGATGGGCATGGGAATGGAGAGAATAGTCTGTGAGCACAGTGGAAGCACAATGAACAGCTTAATAAAAGGTTTAACTGGAATGCAAGGAAGAGAAACTCGCTCTTAACTTTCAACCTCTGATCACCTTTGTGGGAAAATCAGGGGAAACCAGATCTACATGGCTTCCAGGCTCCATCCATGATGACCACCAAGGAAACCTTTCGTGGGCCTTGTGCACGTGCTTCAAAACTACACGAAAACAAGCTCATTAATTGCCCAATTCATTTAGGAAGAACTCACTGTGTTAAAAAATGAAAGAGAGAGATTCATATGTTCTATTATTCCACTGAAATGAGAACGGCCCTCGTCACAAATAATGATTTATGACTGGTTGAGCAGCGACAATGTGTGTACATGTGTGTTTGTGTGCAGCAGTGGTAGTGTGCTTAGAAATCAGTCACTATGAGGTCAAAAGCTCATCTGCATGTTTGGTAAATAAACCCACCTCTTCGACTGAGCCGGCTCCCAGAACTGTGGGGTCATGCTTCCCTTGGTTCAGCATTGTTTTGGGTGTTTACACTTGATCACACTCCGAGCTCCTCTATGCTCTGCACTTTGGTCAACTGTGCTTGATGAAGTCCTAGCTTGTTCACTTTCCCCATTAACTAAAGAACTCACTGTTGCAACTACACCCCACCCCCCAACACACAAACACGCCAAGAACTACCAATACTCACACAAGTTTATCTCCACCCCAGAATCAGGCCCTTTGAGATCAGTTCCCTGAATAGACTGATTTCTGCATTCACTTATTCATTAGACTAGTCCCTTAAATACATCAAAGAGATTCTTCACTCAAACAATAAACCAATAAAAGCAATTAGAATCTCCATATCTTCTTGGCGATGTTGATCTCTCGGGTGCCAGAGTTAGATAATAGGAGTTGGATGACATAAGTTTTCCAAGAAAGCTCATTTTCTGTCTCTTTCTAGTTAGGACTCTATAAATTGAAAATGATCTTTTTTTTTTTGTTGCTTAACTTTCAATAAAACATAATCTTTTTTTTTTCAGTGAGAAGATTTCAAGCTGGGGTGGGGGGCAGCTCCTTACCAGGTATTTAAATGTGACAAATTTGAAGGTGTCATGCAAATGTAGCTGCACAAAGAGTTGACAAACAACAAAACAAAGAAGGAAGTCAAAAAGCAGCAATGCAAAATGTATTTACAAGGGGTGTAATGATTAAGTGATGATTGGTTTCTATTCCAACGATCCAACCAGATCGATCTGTCTGAAGCAGAATCAATGGGGCAGTGTGAATGGCTTTGCCCAAGGACTCAAACTGGATTAAGCTGATTGCACACCCTGAGGGGCACCCAGGTTTCCTTTGCGCCAGTCCTACACCGTGCCAATGTTGTAATAATGCTCAGAATGTATTCTTTTTTTGTGGAAAAACAGTGGGCTGAACTTGAAACAAATATGTAAATGGCTTTGCCATTAATTATTGTTTACTTGTTTATTTGTACACCTATTTAATTGACACTCAATTATCTTGCAAGAAATACAAAGAATCTGGACAACTTCAGCTGCCTTGTTCGGTAGCCAGGTATTTATCTCTGACTCACACTGGTTGATCAATTTTAGATCAATAATTCGGATCATTTGGATCATTCAAAATAAACCAATATTGACCATGAATCGCATCGGCAACCACAAATTATGAGATGAATTGAATCGTTGTTCAAATGAAATATTACACGCCTAGTATTTATTTTTTCATGTTAGAATCTGGTTTAAAATGATCTTTTTGTATTTGTTATGTTTTTCCATTTCCACAAATATTGTTTTTGTCTTCCAATCAGCAATATTAAGTTCGGCCGTCACACTCGATTTTTTTCCTTTTTTTTTGGTTATTTTCCTAACAGTGTAGGAAGCTGCCAAAAACAATGGCACAATTTGGATTTTTTCTTTGACAGTTTATTGCATTTGCAACGAAACCCATCCACCAGTGGCAACCACGCAGAATTGGTCCTGGAAGCAATTGCTTCCTACTTAAACAAATACTTTTTATATTTGTTTTTCATTTGTTTGACCGCATCATAGTTCTGACTCAATTCCACTTCTCTTAGTGTTTTTTTCAGGGTTTAGACCTCTTGTGTTAGCAAGCAATTTTAGATGGATTTGAACACAGTATCTGGTAGATGCTATATTGTTTGAATGGTTATGCGTACATTTTTGTTCATAAAACCCTTGAATTAGTTTGATTTGCTATCACTAAGTGTCAGAAAAGTTGGTTGGATCTGTCACAATAACCAAACTTGTGGTTAGAATATACAGTAAATATTCTTAATCAAGCTTTTGTTTGATCTATCAGTCAAACAGGCGTACTAACAGCGATCAATAATGAAATGCAATACTGGACATTGTTATTAAGCAGGGCTGCACGGTGGCGCAGTGGTTAGCGCTCCTGCCTCACAAGCAAGAAGGTTCCCGGTTCAAGTCCTGGCTGGTGGACCTTTCTGTGTGGAGTTTGCATGTTCTCCCCGTGCATGCTTCGTAGGTTAATTGGTTACTCTAAATTGTCCGTAGGTGTGAGTGTGCATGTGAGTGTGCATGGGTGTGTGATTGTGGCCCCTGCGACAGACTGGCGACCAGTCCAGGGGTGTCCCCTGCCTTTGCCCATGAGTAGCCGGGTTAGGCTCCGCCAACCCCGTGACCCCGAAAGGGATAAAGCGGATTGGAAAATGAATGAATGACTGTTATTAAGCATAGTCTCTCTTGTGGGATCAGAAAGTACTTAGTTAAGGAATTTTAATTCATATTTTTTGGATCTTAACATCTGTATCCACAGATTTGTATCCAGATAGATTTGAGAAAAACTGTTAATTTTGTAAATGCTATCATAGTTGAAAAATGCAAATTAGTCACTTATGCCCAAGAAAAGTGTCTTCTGGGTCACAGTCATTCATTTGGTAACCACACAAACAACTGACACGATGAGAAAAGACAAACCTGGGGTCAGTGAGAACAAAAACATAAAAACCAACATCACAGTGAAGTTTTTTTTTAAAAGTTTAGTTAACACAACTAAATTCTGACAGAGACTTTCAGCTAAACAGAGTCAAATCAGAGCATAGACTGAAAAATAAATTGAGTTAGATATGTGTTGACAAGATTTCTTTCCTTAAAGAAATTCAGAAGCCCACGTTGTTTAAATGACTGCTACTTATTTTGAAGGACCTGCCATACCGTTTCAGCAGTTTGGCTCAGTTTTGTTTCATAAGTAACAACATGTTGTTATAATTCTATGAATATTTACAGCAATTGCATAGTGTGTTCTATGGTTAAATAGAAAAGAACATAAAGACTTCAATTGTCGTAAGAGGCCCTCACAAATAAAGTGGTGCTGTGTGAAATATTTCACATTAAATGTTATCAGTTAAACTTCTTTAAATATTTATTACTCCATTTTGGCTCTCCCTCTCTTTCAACACACACACTTCCTTTGACAGATTGGTTGGAGGGTTCAAGCAAAGGCTATTTTGGATCTGATAACCTCATCTGTTGGTATTGTGGAGATGAAATCCATTTGTCAAAAGGAGAAATTGCGATTCACTCAGCACTGCTTGATATTGCTTTCATTCCTTTTCCTCAAAACAAGCAACGGGAACCCAGACATGGGAAACAGCATATGCAGATCAGAGCGATAAATTTTTCATGAACACGCTTCATCCTAAAACTGATAAAAATGAATAAGAGGGAAGTGGTTATTAAACAAAAGATGGGATTAGCAAAGTGAAAAATGGTGAAAAATATGAAGTTTCTAAGTGGGTGTTTTGCTTCTCAATGAGTTTCAGTATTCTGACAGGAATGCACATAATATGAAATACTATACTGCATACCATATGCTCCACTGGAACACTCAAAGCCAGCATTATTCAGCTTGTTAGTACTAGACAGTTGAGCTGTATAGCTTTTGATATTTGCACCAAGTGTTTTCGGCTGAAAGAAAAAATGAAGAAACATTTCTTTATGTACTGCTATAACCCAGTTCTTGCAAAACTAACCTGAAAAGTATACTTTTAAAAGTAGAATACGTGTACTTAGCTTGCAACATGAAATAACAACTGTTACTTTAAACAAAAATGATTTCATTCATTTAGTTAAACTAAAACTAGTCTAAAAATGTATTAAACAGCAGCAACCATGTCCAACGATGAACCCCAAAGATGGAACAAATTACTCAGAAGATGGTTTGTTACACAAGCAAGTCGATTCCCCTTCATGTAACAAGTGGCCCACCTTTAAAAAACAAACAAACAAACAAACAAAAAAAAAAAAACAATGCACTTAACAGTCAGTTTCCAAAAAACTTTTTAACCTCTTTGGCTTGATTAGATATTCTATATGACTATAATGCTGGTATATTTTTTTATGAACCTCTTCATTCTAATTTTTCTCAACTCAATTTTATTTCTAACAAATCTGCAATTTAACAAGGCACGTAAAGGCACAACAATAAAATATATTTAAAATAATTGTAATGAAAAAATAAAAATGTGAAGACAAAACAACTAAATAAAACCAACAGCACAGCATAGACTCGTGCTGGTCAAATGTTTGACTGTAAAAACAGCTTTAATATCTTTTTAAAATTGATCATGAAGTTTGATGATGGAAACTGCTGAATTATCAGTTCTACAGTTTGCTTTTATTTTAAACAACTTTGAGGCCTTGTTATGCCAACCTATTTGCTTTTTCCCCAAAAGGTAAATCTTTTTAGGATTTTTTTTCAACGGCAAGCGGCAACAACGGGGTTAAAAGAAATACAAATAAATAAAAAGTAAAATAATGGGTGATGTCACAGGTTTTGTTAATCTAATTTTACACTCTTTGGTCAAACCATGTAAAGGAGTACCAATGGTTTTTCACAACATTTTGGCCCAGATAGTACTGAACTTGACACAATTATAATCCAGTTCCATTTGACATATAATTGTGAAACTTGCTCTGAAGCTAACTTCCGATTTAGAAGATAGTGAGTCTTTGGACCAAAGACAGAATCTCTCATGAACAGAGGACAGTTCTCCAGTCCTTGACCTGTTGACTGAATCACAAATACATTCACTTCATTAGCAAGTCATCAGCACTCACTGTGTCATTAGTAAATACATAAGTATTGACAAATGCATATAATCATCTTATGCACATGATATCATTGACTGGAGCAATTCTACCCAGGAGGCTACAGGGTATTGGACCAATTAGAGGTTGTCCAAACAATTACAACTGTTCCACCTGAAGCAGTCGATAGCAAGTAATACTATGATTTATTATCAAAGTTGCATAGGTGAAGAGGAAAAATATATATAAAAAAGACATATTGACTTGCATAATAACTGCATAGTCTTACAGTCCTAGTTTGTGTGCATAATTGCGTTAATGTGGCTATTAAGACTAAGTGGATATGATTTTACTGTCTGCCCTACATCCAGTGTGATCCCTGCCAGGATCAATACTTGTGATTTGTAAGTTACTATCCATCGATAACACAGTGAGAGTTAAGTGTTTGACCTTTGGGAGGTCATTCCTTGCTCTTGAGATTGTCAAACAGCCCATTGGTTAGAAGAAAGGCAGGAGGCCTTTTCATAAAGAAAAAAGGCTTTCTGTTAATCAAATCTTTAAAATTGTGATGCTATGCTTCTTGTTGTTTTAGTTTTTTTTTTTACTCTTATTGGTTTGTTAATTACAACAGCATAAAATGTCTCTTTTTTAAATAATTAATTTTCTGGAGTTAAATAAAAAAATATAGTTTAAAATATTGTGTGAGGTAAGGCTGGGATATTCTGCAAGGATGCTGAATTGATTTCGCCATCCCTCACGAGTTTGACATTCAATTCAATTTACCACTCCACATTGCCCAGTTAGTGTGGTTCTTGAAAATGTTCATATCAAAAATGTTTTTAGTGTGCTAGTATGTCAAACTGAATGAAGGCTAAAGACCCACTCCAATAAAATTGTGTTATTGGTGTTTTTAACATGTTCTTGTAGAATTTTTCTCACGATGGAGGACATATAAAGGAATTTAAGATTTCAACTGCATTTATGAGTATTTCTTTATTCAAATGGTGTTGGATCAGGAACAGATAAAAACCTGAAAAAGCTTTCAGTTGAGACGCAGTAACTGGTGTGGGTGGGCCAAACCTTCTCCGCTCCAATTCTGAAGCACATGCAGACAAATAGTTTCACGACTGTCTTCATTTTTCTCGTCTGAGCTGGCATCTGGCTCAAAATTGTATTTCTCCGATTATTGCTCGCCTTTTTTTTTGCTATGCTAATGTTAGCTTTGACTTGTAAGGTGGGACAAGCTAGCAGGAGAGAGAGTAAACAACGGGCTGATGGGAAATTAGAGAAGCTAACTTTCGTGCCAACAGTGCCACAAACAACCCATAGGGGAATTTCTGATAAGCTCCCGCTGCACTGCAAAAAATGTGTCCTTAAAGACAACACAGGCTTTTTGATTTTGGCAAAAAAAATGCATAATCATAATTAAAAGACCACTGGGAATGATTTTACAATGGAAAAATATAGCTGGAGTGGGACTGTAAGCATTCATGAATAAAATTGTTGTTTCAATGTTTTTTGTGTGTGGTCTATTCATGCAGGCAGGAGGAAGGGGCTTGGAAAGCTTAGATGTAGACAGCACTTCCTGTGTGCATATCTTTATCCAAAAGTATCTGACTTGTGTGCTTCACTATACAGACAACTAACCTACATTTTGAAGCACATGCTTCAGCTTAGACATTGAGCCTGAGTGACTTTAACAAGAAAAGAGAACAATTTGCTTGGTGACAGATGGATAACTAGAGATATCTATGGCTGTAATCCTGGAATAGTCTAAGAAACTTTGTGTTTTGGCAACAGATGAACATGACATGTGATCTTCTTCTGAATAAATGAGCAATAGTGTTTAAAGTGAGACGGATTAGTTCTTTGATTCGTGTTGTGTCATGTTTTAACTGTTGGGAATCTGATACCAACATCTGGCATGATCCCCCTTATTTTTAACAAAAAGGACACTGTAAGACAATTCATGACTTAAAATTTCAAACTTTTCAAAAGAAGATTAATGACTCATACCTATTTCAATTCAGTGGGTCATGGACCTTTTCTGATTGGGATCATAGTCAATCATCATAGATCTGAATACAAAATAATACATGCTAAAAGTGCTTTTTGTTTGCTTGCATCCGAACAAACTATAGACTAAGGAAATGCAATTGTGTTGTGTATTGTCAAACTGTCCCTTGCATGAAGAGTAAAAAATAATTTAAATCAAGGACCAAATTAATATTAGGTTAAAGATACTTCAAAAATTATGCAAATTATGCTTTTTTTGGTCCTGAAAATTATCCTCACAGATCAAGGTTGTTACTTTCATACTTCAGTGTTGAGATGTTTTTAAAGGATTTCCAACTTTATCCCAACACTAATCTTGAGTTTTTATAAAGTAAAACAAATTGATTTATAATAAGAAGAGCAATCATCAAGCACTTCAAAAATCTAAGTAACATTGAAGCATTCTCTCTGTTCTTGTTAATCTTGCATGACACATGGCATTTGTTACAGAGATGACCTCATGGCCTTTTTCCTTTCCAAACATATCTAAGTGTAAAAAAAAGAGCAGCAGCAAATCTTTGTGGCACATTACAAAGCTATGTAAGGGTTAAAAAAAACAGCTTTACATTGATTTTCCGACTGTTAAAGACTTTAATCGTGTAAGGATCTCAGGCTGTCTCCCCAACCAAATCTGATGAAGGAGTTATTTTACCAAAAACTGGAGAAAACCTTCACTGGATTCAGTCTTAAATGTCTTTGTGGGTAAATACAATAGGACCCAGCTTCAGAGAAGGAACTCTACACAATTACCAAGTGCTGCAAGCATGAGTAGTCACCATACACAGGGCTATTAGTTGTGAGTGATACGGTTGAAGTTACTCCTGTGAACTTTGCTGTGACTTGATGCTTGGTACTTTTGGGGCGGTTTCGATGAGGGAGGTGATGTGTGTGTGGGGGGTATTGTTCGTGTATTGAACCACTTGAGTTTGGATGTGCTTTGGGGGAGGATGTTTGGTCAAACAGTTAAGAACCCAATGGCCACACAACTCCAGTCTTTGTTTCCACAAGATTCCACTTTTAAGTGCTGCCATTCTTTCTTCCCGTGAGCGCAGGCAACACGTGTTTGTGACCACACTCCCTTTCTCCCCCCGTCTGTCTTTACTCCATCTCACTCCCTCTCCAGTGAACCCGCTTATTAACACAAACACTGGCTGACACTTGTTTGTGATTTTAATTGTGTCTGGATGTTATGTCTCTTGTGAACACATACATTAGCATTTCTCTGGCACAGTATAATCACTTCTTCAACCACAACGGCGTGCAGAGAGAGCACAGGCAATTACCACAAGCAGTCATGTTTGCAGCACGAGCACATTTGGCTTTGTTCAGCTTCTGTGTAGCCGGCTGCAGCCATCATGCAGATTTGAGTCGAGTTACGCAAGCTGTAGGCGCTCCTTCGAACCACATTTTTCTTAATTGTGAACTGTGGTGACTTTAAGTATAATTACACCTGAGCAAACTGATCGTCTCTCTTTGCAATTCACACCAAACTGCTGTTAAACAAACTGACACAAAAAAATTGCAAATAAATGCTGTTAAACAACATACTTCTCTTTTCAGGTTTGAAAGTAAAAGACTGGCTGTCAGAATACATTAGGACTTTTGTTTCTTGTTTGTAACTGATACAAAACGCTCCTCAAAGAAAACCGTCTGCTCCTCAGACCTTTTGCACATGCTGCAAACAAAGCTGTGCTGTGCCAAGGATTACACTGTAAAATATGCACGTCCCCAATGAAAAATGTATATAACAGTGTGTCATCAATGACATGGGTTCAACAAAGACTGTAACAGCAAGACAGAAACCTGTTTCTCTGCCTCAATTCCCCTGACTTCAGTCAATGAAGACAAATAAAAACCTCTCATCCGGGAATTAATGAAGCCTGACACCAAAACATTTAGTTGGATTGCAAAATTTTCACTTGGTCACCTGTTTGCTTCTTTTTTTAACTTTTTATAATGGCTTAGGATGGTTATGAAAGAGTGGCTCACTGTACCATTCCACATTGTTTTTGAATGAAACGCTTCAAATATCTTCAGGAAATAAGACTGTTTTCCAAAGGATGGGGACCTAATCTGCTTGGTCACGGTGGTTTAAAATGAGAATGTTTGGAGTTTTAACAGGGTTGGTTCCAGTGTTCCCACCCCAGCGATGAAATTATGAAGGTGGATTATTTCTATTATCACTTTTGCAGTGAATGGAAAATGAGGTTAAGTAAGCAAAATTATAGTTGGGGAACTCCCTCTGAAGCAGCTTGAAACCCTGGAACCTGTGAAGTGTTGCTGGTAATTGAACTGTGTTATCAGGGCAACCATTGTATTACATTCACATTTTTATATTGTACAGTGAACTTTGGTGAAAAAAAAAATCAAAAAGACTCTTTTGTGTTTACCACTACAATGCAGCTCAAGCTTACATGGTCATCTGATGAACCCGTTACTGACGAGTCCCACAATAAATACAAAAGCATTAAAACCACAACAGGCTGACAACGGTCAAGTACAAGAGGGTGCAACCAGAAGAAAGCAGTGTAAGTTATTCGCCTCTAGCTTCTTGAGTCTTGGTTTCAGATGTCTGCTTCTCTACAGATATGTGTTACCATAATAGAGCAGTTAAGAGGGCCTCTTGTTGAGGGCCCTTCCCTCCTGTCTCAGCACACTGACTCCAGTGTGAACGAGGAAGCCTGGACGATTTAGCACAGTCTTGTTAGACTGAGCATTGCACAATGGAAACTGTCATGTGGCTTGTAATGTGAAATTGAACTTGGAGCCATTTTGCTTCAGAATGTTCAAACCCAGCTCGATAGGATTTCACTTGGAGAAGCCGACAGACATCCTGCACACTGTTTGCTCAGAGACTCCTGCTTTAGAACAGGGAGCAAAGGCTGCCTGTCCCAAACGACTAAATGTGCAGAGCAGTTGCGCCCTTCTCCTACTTACCCCCTAAAACCACAATATGCCCTGTGTCCTTTTTACACCGCTTTCTCACAACCTGCCCCACCCTCACAGGGTCTATTTTGTTCTCTGGAACTTTCATTATGTGAAGGGGATAAAAATATAGCAAACTGTGAAGTTATGGTTCTAACAGAGTTGCCATTATAAATATGAACTTTTCAAGCATTCACTCCAAGACCAAAGTAAGAAAACTGGGCGACCACAGAGTTTATTTAGATTTGCCACAACACTGAGGCCAGTAGTCCCTGTGCTTGCACTTACAGCTTCTGGGCATTAAACCCTGGCTACTTAAAATATACACACCCATATATGCATCTACCCTCAGCTCTTTGCACAGTATTACAAGCATGTGAACATTTATAGAAAAACTTATAACTGTTACTGTGAAAGACAATGAAATTAGAAAGTGAAGTATCTGGGATCTAGGAAAACATAAACTTGTGCAACAATACACAAACACAGTTATCATAATCCATTGGGTCTTTTTAGATAGATAATACTTGTTCACCTATTGTACCAATAAAAAAAAATGTCTGCGTATGTCTTGAATAAACTGCTCTTTACTCATTTCAACTCCTAGAAAACCATGACACATTCATTTAAACACCCTTTTCTGTTGCATGGACACATGACTCAATGATAACGACAGCATTGTGGGATTTATAGTCATAATTACAATAATCTACACATCCATTCTTGGGAGTTTATGTCCATGGTCACCTTTCTTCTTCATCCCTTTATCTTTTTCACTGGCAGCTTTTTTTTTTTTTTTGGTAGAAAGGGCTTCTTTTCTAAGACGCCAATGCAATGCCATCCTCCAATCTCTTACATGTAGTTTTGCTGCAAGTCAGGGCTGTAATTCTGTCATTAGTTAGATAATGTGTGTTCTGTCTGTGTGTTAAACTCTAAATGCCAGCTTTGCTTTGAGCCTGGGGCAGTTTGTGGGTTTGACTGATACCAGTCTCTCAGAGCTATGGTTTTTTTTGGACGCATTTTCACTAAAAGCTCCATGTCTTATATCATGCATCTAAAACCATGAAAATATCAAAATATATCATCAGAGACAAACATAAACAAACACAACAGAAGCCTCATAGGAAAGTTAAATGATGACAAATGAAAAAAAATCAAATGAATCCAGGTGTTTTAAATAAGGTTACATTTTTTTAAAAAAGGGTTTTTTTTTCCTGTCCATCTTGGTCTATGCAAAAGACCAGTGGACGAAGTGAACACATTTTTTTTGGGGCCCCCGAACTGACATTTTGGGTGACTCCCACAAGTACAAACACGCAAGCAATAAAACATCTTCGGTAAGACAAAGTGAAAAACCCATTGTGCTAATTCGAATGACATATCTTTATGGAAGGTTAAAGAGAACAGAAAGAGAAAAGGCATCCAGCGCCACCTAGTGCATCCAAGAAAAGTCTTTTTGGATCATAAATTTGGGCACGAACCAAGGTCAACCAGGTAAACCTTGATAAGTTAAAAAAAAGGAAAGTTTTACATGACACCATCTACAAATGGGTTGGTCAAGATTTCAACTTTCAAACTTGACAGACATTGTGCCTATTCATAGTACACATAATCCCACGTTAGTCTAAAAAGAGAGAAAATTGAAAAAAACAAAACAAATCATAGACATCCCCTTAATTAAAACCATCTACTGAACGTTCTGTAACACTGCATGATCTTTTCTACTACTTATTGCCAAAACTCTTTTCATAACAGTTTTAGGAAAAACCAGATACAGCATTCATCCAATCGTAAAAAATCCACATTGAACTACACTTCTTTCTCTACTCCATGAACTTGTTGACTGTTTGGTGACAGAAGATACACAACAGTTCGGATGAACTGCCAATCCCTTTCAGCCTCTTTTTTCTAGAACATACACCACACAGCATACCAGAGGCAGACACCTGTAAATCAAAACTTCAATTACAGCTAAAAGCTGGTTGTACTACATCTATAACTTAAGATGTGCTTGGAGACGCACAAGCAAACAGCTTGCGTGTCTTGGCTTAGGTTTCCACCTTTTTCCAATAACAAATTTGCACAATTAAGTCTTAACACTGCCATAAATCAACTCCTGTCAAATAATGCCCCCTGGAAAACCTGGATGTTTTTACATGAGGGATAAAGAGAGAACTTTGTGTCTACTTTGGAGTTTTATGTTTTACACATATTAAAGGATAAATGGTGAACCCATGTGAACACCCAGAGGCACACTAGGAAAAGGCTCATTTGCAAGAAATTCATCAGGTTTTGAGACCCACACAAATCTGGAATATCCACTTTGTGCTGTCACATTCAAAGACAGTTTTCAATCACAGATGAGCCTTTACCAGCCCATGACAAATCTCCACCTGTGTGTGGGATCAGTGTAGCTGTGCATGTGGGAGCTCGTCCTGATCCCACAGCCTCTGCACCATCAGCCACCACCCGAGGCCCTGCCTGAACTGACTGACTGATGGGAGAATCTCATATGACAAAAAACATCAGTGACTGATCACTGAGGCTCACCTGAGTACCTTAGGAGGGTGGCCAATGTGCCAAATAGTGTGGGTCCCTAGAGAGGGAACTTTTTCAGGGCATGTCCAACTGTCTTCCTGGGGCAGATTCTCCAACATAAGGATCTGTGTGGTCATCACCACAGTTATGTGTTGACACATTCTGCTTCAGAAGTGCATCATACCAGACTGAGACAAAGTGCACCTGGCAGTTGAATAAATTAATTACACATTAAATCATTTATGCTTTGAGACAAGTGACATTTCTGTTGATCTTAAACAGAGCGTTCTTATGCGCCTAACCTTGGGCTATTATTCCAACCAGTCTGAGCAAAAAGAATTTGCTTCATTAAAATTAAATCTGGCCATCTTACAGCGAGTCAAACCGGGTTCAAGAAAGGACAATAAGCACACATCAGTTCATTTCTCCTGGTCTCTTTTTGTTGCTGATTTATTTTAGCAGCATAATGGATACAAACCGTAGGAGAACCCAAACCACAAGATTCTTGGAAGACGAAGGCAGACAGACCCCCATCTTGCTCATAGCGGTGTCTGGATTGCCTTCTGGGCTGAGATAGGAGTCAACATGTTTAGAAACATCAAAAGAAAACCTGATACCTTAAGTATAAGAAGATTAACACTTGCAGTGATCTTGAGCTTAGGCTTCTCCAGGACTTTCAACAGACTGCGCCAGAAGGGACAATTACCGATGAATTGGCACCAACATCTCATAGTTATTTAACAAAATCTGGCACTGTGTATAAGCTCTCGTCCCTAAGACTTTCTTTCAAGTCTGGCCCCGGTATCAGAGGGCTAACAGACTGGGGAATGTGAAGAGTGCCGACAGCAGGGGAATCTGCAAGAAAACTGACAAAAGGAAATAGGAAATAAAGAAAAGCAAGCAAGGAAGAAAAACAAAGAAGACAAAGACACAAACAAAGAAACCAGCGTGTCACTCAGCAGACATTTTATTTTCATTCTTTAGAGATGTGTAATATCTCAAAAGGGGCATTCATGATACCCAAGCTCCAAATAATGCTTGTCACTTTGTATCTCTGTGAATTTATTTTAAAATTTCAAGAATTCTGTATATGTAATTTTCAACACAAAACAAACCGTACACTTGGTAAATAGTTTGAATAGCACATCATATCCTGATTATTCTTGCTTACAACAATTTATGATGTTTAAATGTCAGAAAGCCACACAGAACTCAATGACAGAACACCTGTAGGAGATTTTGTGTTGTCACAGATGTCTGCTAATCCCTACAGTGAACGTTTCACCACAGGCCTTCTGAGGGTTTAGAGAGTACACTGCTCTTTACACATATATCACTCCCCCTTAATCCAAAGTACATACTGATGCTTGTACCTGTAATGATTTTTTTGGGGACTAATCTGCCTGTCAGAAAAGATGCCAAAAAAGGAATCACACAGGGTAGTCATAGACAAAATACTTCAACCATTCCCCGTTTTGTAGTAACTTCTTTTTACGATTGCCATATAACCATGCTTGAACATTTGTGGAAGTCATGAATTCAAGTTTTCATGTTTAAAGTTCTTATTTAAAAGAAAATTCCGAAAAAGTTTCTGAACTTCTAAAAGTTCAAGTTTTTTTTTTTTTTTTTGCAGTAGGCCTTCACAAATTTATTGTAAATTTCAGGCTTGATACTAGCTCATACCCAAAAACCACTTTGATGTCCTTAATAAAACAATTTACTGATATCTGACTTATCAATGATGCTTGTAATGCCTTCACATCTACACAATTTTCCAAAGGGAAATGAGATTCCATGTTGATAAGATAATAATGTGTTGCATGCAAACGTAACTGCATCCAGACTCAAGCTGTCCCCAAAGACGAGTACTCTAGAAGGAATTATTGCGCTTCTGAAGACAATCAATGACAGAACTTGGGGAAAAAGATCATGTAAGGATTCGTCACTGATTTTTCCCATTGCTGAAATATCTTTTGAGATAGCATTACATCACTGCTAAAATGACTAAAGTCCTTCTTCTTTCTTTAGATATCAAGTCGCATCTTATTTTGTAAATCTAATAACCTGCATTTTTTAAAGCAAACTGTTAGTGATCCAGTATAGAGCTCCATAGTACAAATAGCAGGTGACAAGACAAGAGGCTGCAGTTCAATGTTGGATCTTGAGGCTGCCTTGGGATAAAGTGACACATCTACACAGCTGATGGGTGGAGCAGAAAAACTGAGTGATTTGGATTTGTTTTGGAAAAATTCCCTCCAGTCAAGTATTCAGTTATTCCTTTGCTCTCTCTGGAGTGGCTTTGACACAGAGATGGAGATGTGACCTGAAACAAGGTGCTTTGTGATCATTGCTGTACCACTTTCATTCTGTCACAAAGATCAATGAAAAATCACAAAATGTTGAAAAAAGTTTTTGGTATGATTATAGTGGGAAAGAAAAGCTCACAAATGACAATGAATTATACATCAATAGTACTGACAAAATCTATTTTGTTAGTAAACTGATGAATGAAGAGAAGAAAGAGAAATTGTGATGAGTTTCAGTAAAGGTATAGCATGGGCCGTAGAGAGATATGACAGATGTCTGTTGCACAAACAGAACGGGAAATGCATTATTCTATTTTAATACAAACTTTTTATGGTTTGAGCTTTGAAAGTCAGTTACAAAATCCTCAGACCAGTCCATGTTTGCTTACAATTGTTGATGTTTTAATTTGTAAGACAATTAATGTGTATTTATAGATTTTACGAGACTTAACAACTTATTATACGTAATAACATAACATACAATGAATTGTGAGTGTTTCACAAGTGTAGGGCAGAATGCAAAAAGATTTTGGAGAAAGTATGTTCTGATCACTTCCTCCAAAGTTCAGAAATGACATTTTGATAGGATTTTGCTAACTATATGTGCAATTAGTCAAAAATAGTCAAAACGCTGCTCAGAATAGAAATTATTTTAAACAGTTTTTCGTTCTACTTAAAGCTTCCTTAACACCAAATCCATTTCGCACGTCAGGGCCTTCCAGTTTCAATGTAACGTCAATTTACAGAAGAAATCAGAGGTCCTGTGGTGCGATTTGAGTGTTGGGCGCGTTGCGTTGGTCTGGCAACAGCGTTTTTTGAGTGTCAATATTTCAAGAATTGGAAATTTGATCCACTCAGGGACTCAGCTTTAGCCCAAGACGTATTGATGACATCATCAGTGGGTGGAGTTTAAAACCAACCCGCAGGAGTATCACATCATTCTTCTCCTGAACTTTAAGATTGTATTTCTTACTTGCAACATGAAATAAAAACAATTGCATTCTCTCATGGAGACACAAAAGTACAGCTATCATTCAGATGCAGCTCCTACAGCATGGCTGAACCTCACCGTTCTATGAGAGTCTCTGAATAATCTCATGACCCAAGATACTGGATATGTAGATGTGATTAGTGATTTGTAGAGCACTTCAAAATAAATAAACCTCATCTCTCAACACTATTCATGTCTTCCATACATTTTACATGAGATCTACAGTCAATGCTTCCATGTAGCACTGAGACTAAAAACTTTAGATAGAAGGTCTTTTCAGACGAGTCTGGATCGTCAGATTTATGAACACATTTTTGTACAAGGATCAACCATCGAATTTGACACTTGTCAAAAAAGAGGCATCCAATACCAATTTAATGCTCAAATTGTGTTTGGTGGGAATGTAGCATGCGAATAGTAATACTTAGACAGGTTATGCCATGACTAGACCCTGAAAAATTACAAAAGGCCAAACAGCAAAGGGACACCTCAGAGTTTATGGGCTTCATTCAGGAGCTAAAAACAGTATTTTAGAAAGTGCTGGAAGGAGCTGTATGTAAATAAACACCAACACTGTCATAAAACATGCTTTGGGACTAGCAGACAGGAAGGATAGCAGTTAGTAGTTTAATATGCAGAACAAGATTGCAGAAACTACCAAGGTGAGGCAACAAAAAATATTAATGTTGGGAAAGAAGTTTGCACAGGACTTCATGATGGTGTAATGCTTTGCACTCTCACCCTGTAGTGGAAAGACCCTGGTTTGAATTCTGGCTGGTACCTTTCTGTGTGGGGTTTGCGTGTTCTCCTTGTGTATGGATGGGTTTCCTCCAGGCACTCCGGCTTCCTCCCACAGTCCAAAAACATGCTGCTTTGTGATAGTGTGGCCTGCAACAGATTGGCAACCTGTTCTGGGTGTATCCCAACAGTAGCTGGGTCAAACTCAAGCAACCTCAAGACCCCAAAAGGGATTCAGTGGGTTAAGAAGATAGATGGATGGATATATTCACAAGGGCATTCAAGTCCTTTTTTTTAATCCAGTTTTTATTGTGTTTCTGCTCAAGTAATAAAGAAGCATCCATTCAAAAAAAGCATAAAAAAATTAAAATCTACAGATCTGATTGACTTTGCACTGCTATTAAAACTTCACACCGACAAAATGTTTTACTTCTTACTGAGATTTGTGAGGCTACATGTTTTTCATCTCTTTTTTTCTTTTGCCAACATGGCAGTCACAAGATTTTACCTGTCCTTGTTGATCACAGTAATCTCCCCCTCCTCCCAATGTATGAAGTTGTTTTTTATGGCTCGGAGCTGTTTCTCTCTTTTTTTTTCACTTTTAAGATGTTTTGAGATAAATCACTGGCTTTGAACTAACCTTTGAACTGCCTTTGAAAGGAGAAGGGTAAAAGACACACATAAATATCCTGCTTTGCACACACATACTCCATGCTATTCCAACACCTCGTAAAGTCAGAGATCGCCCATACCCTAAAAAATTTAAAACAATAAGAAGGTTTGGCAGGACCAGACTGCTGTAGTTAATACTCAGGTCTCAATGACAGCTTGTTCCGTTCACCTCATACGTCTAATCTCTATAAGGACCAGCCTTATGCGCAGACTAAAAGCCCCTACCAGCCCTCGACTCATTGATCTTTTTCACAAACCTCCTTCACACACTTCTGTGCCCACAGACCTTCTAAGCTAATTTGAGCAAAATCTAATGGCTAATTATTCTGGTTTAGCAACTTTTTTTAGGTCAAGTTTTTTGTTCTCTATTTTTTTTCTATTTTTTTTAAACAAAACATCTTTTGTTTGTATCAATTTCGCTAAAACCCCACTCATAAATTGCTTTATTTTTTGTGGAAAAAGCTTTTTTTAAATATGGAGGTTCATCTGAACAAGAAAGTGAAAAATGTTTTAGATATGTTTTTACATGAGGACATACAAATAAAAAAATCATGAATCCTAAAATAGTTCAGGTAAAATGTTTTCCTTACATTAAATTTTAATATTTAGTGCTTTTAAAAAAACTATTAAAGTTAAAGTACAAGAATTTGCCGAGCTCTAATAAAAACAACCTGAAAATGCAACAGTTTGTCTTTATATACAAAAAAATAACAAAAATAATGTAAATTTAGAAAATATATATAAACAATTCAACTTACAGACATAAATAAACAATGATTTATTTTTTTCTTTAGACATTCACACATCAGTGCAACAGCACACTGATGTCAGTAAATAACTTCAACTTATCGACCAGAAAACTTAAACTTCTTTTTCTTTCTAAACTGTTGCGAGTAAAGCAAAACTATAAACTACACAGACATGTACAAAATGTACTATTTCTAACTTGAACTTGCATCCATGGGCAAACATACCAACACACTATGTCTCCATAACACTTCTCCACTGCTGCAGCTGACTTAGTCAGGATTTACACAACCCAGTCACAGTCTCTCCATTAATTGCTGAAAGTGACACCATGCATGGTTATTACACGATTACGACATGACAGCTCTCGTTTTTCACCATTAAGAGGCAGACAGGCCGTGCTCAGCTGCAGCAGGGTGTCAGCACAGGGAAGCGAGTCAGTACGAAGACAAGTCACACTGTGAAGGCTGTGGCCACAGCATGGGGTGCTTAGCTTTTCTCAAGTGTTGGCACAGCACAGGGTGGTAAGAAAATTTCCATCTTTAAATAATTTTAAAATGCTCAAACCAGCCTTGTATAAATAAATAAAAGTAGTTATGTGACTCAAAAGCATATTATCAAAAAAGTTGCAAAAGCAAATGAAAGTCTTTAGTGTATTAACAAAGCATTCTTAGAAATGGATTTTTAAAAATTAAAACAGAACAAATACTTAAAACTAAAATGAAAAATTAAGCCAAAACTGATAACATGAACAAGTTGTTTATGAGAGAATATCAGACAAAGGTTAAGAAGATACAAAGGGAACAAGGAAGATGGGACACAATCACAGACAGGTGTGGCAGCATAAAAAACTTTGACTGTAGGAGCGCAGGATGATGTCACCCACTGGTTTGCACTGGGCCAATTTGAACTCAGTTTTTCAGTGAGTAGTATTTGTGCCGGTCACCACCTTTGCTGGATATGATGTCATCTAATTACAGACTTTCCAAAAAAAGAAGAACATGTAGGACATTTGCTGAAATGTGCCCAGTAAGGTTGCTTCAAAGCTGCCAGTATGAAAGCTGAGCTCTTTTTTGAGTGCAATTTTGGTCATATGTATGTAACGTTTAAAAGATATTGCTTCCTTGAGTAAATCTAACCACTGGAAAAAAAAAAGGACCAGTTTTGAATTAGGGCTAATACCACCGGCCACTTGCAGTTATCTGATCAACTGAGCTGGTTTTCTGTGTCCTGCTCCTCTGCTTGACATCAAATTTCTTACCTATTTTGGACTTTCTGTGCCCTCCTTTGTCCACATCCCATGTGCTTCACTTGCATCCTAAGGTATTTAAGACTTTCTCAGTTTACTAGTCTTTACCAGGTTTTACTTTTATCATGTCAGACCCAAGTTGCCAACCTTGCCTGTCCATCACCATGGGTAAGCCAAGTCGAAGTTACTGACTTTGTTCCACCTACGACCACCTAGTCATGCCCAGGTGCTGACCTCGTCTCCACCTCCCTCTTTGAATATCTCTGGATTGTTTTTTTGAAGCAGAATCACTTTTTTGAATTTATAATTGGCTTTCCCCAGTTTAAGTATATCTCCCTCCTCAAAGATATCTAAGTTCCAATTAATGCACTGTAATCTCTTCTTCATTATGTGGAGAATCTCAGGCTCGCCACCGCCCCATCCTGGAAAACAGGCATTTTACTTCATTTAATGGTCTGTTCTGCTTTCAGGAGACTCTTCACAAACTATTCCGAGGAATAGAACTAAAGCACAGTAATCTCCTTCTTAAATGACTCAGTACTACACGTATATTCGCATTTACTTGCCACACTTTCAACACAATAAATAAATGCATGTTCACAAAACAATGTAATACCATCACTGCAGGGTGTCGTCAACTGTAAATACAAATATGAAAGAAAATAGACTGGGATTAGATTTCTGCTAATTTCCCACTTGAGACAAAAATGTCAAGGCCTTAAGGATTTTCTGCCAGAGCAGTCACATGTGACTGTCCATCTCCTGGTGCAAGCTGGTTTGTGTGTGTGCGGAAGGCAAGTGAAGATGTGAATAATGTATTACAAGGTATGAGGCTGGTAAGGAGACAGCGCTCTGGGATTTTGAAGACATTTGTGTTTGTCACACAAATCATGAAGTCTTAAAGCACCTTGAGGCAGATGTAAACCAAAGGTGGAGAAAGGAGGATGACAACACCTGCACTGAGTTCAGGTCTAGAAAGGCAGATGAAAGGGAGCATGTGTGCTAATGTGGAACAACAATACATTTGAAAACATTAAAAAAAGAAAAGTAGAGTTTTGGGATTTTAGTAGTATTCTTTTTAAAAAACACCAAGTCATATATAAATATTAACACAATATGATCTGGGAAAATACTTTTTTGACTGTTTAATCTGTTCAAATGATTGACTGTTGGAACTCCTTCTTTTCCAGGTTTCTTAAAACATATTGGTTGCAGATAAAAGGGAAGATTCTATTCATTTCAACTGAAGGATCTCAGTTACTCCTCTTGAGTTATCCCATGGCACCACATTCATGCACAAACTGAGGATGTGAGTCATCTGGGATTTAAGCTTCGACCTGTGATCTTTGTTGCACAAGGATCCCAATTTCATCAGGCTTTCCAGTCTTAGGCAAGTCCCAACCTTCTGTTTTGGAAGCATCCGATGCATCACTTTTGACCTCAACCTGTACCCCCCCAATATAATAAGAAAAGATCCTGGCTTAGTTTAAAAAAAGTATTTTTTTCATTTTACAACAGCAAAGTAAATAAGCTTCCTAAAATAAAGAAGCTCAAATAGGATTGTAGTATGGTGACCATGATCGGCTTTTGCAGCAAAGAAAAGTAACTTCAAAAAAAAAAAAAAAAAAGGAACTCTGCAAATAAAAGAAACACTGCTTCAAATAGAAGAAATTATGTAGCAAATATTGATGTAAAAATATATACATACATTCATGGGTTAGCCTATTATGGTTTGTTTTTGTCCATGCACCACAAGTGGACTATTGGGGCTGAAAAAGTACAAATAGTGATAAAGAACACTAAAAACCTGATTTACACAGCTCTGTCCGCGGTGCATCTCCTTTGCATTGCGTCTCCATTGCATTGCATTAACACAAAAAATAGAACGTTCATTAATCAATCAAAATGTTTACATCGCCTTCGTTATGTCTGCATCTCAAGTCCGTCTCTCTGCAACGCATGCTTTACACAGGAGTTCTATTTCCAGTCAGTCAACGCGTCAATTTCGTGGTAAAAAGTGGGAGAAACAGGAAACAGATCAGATATTTAAAATTAAAAACGTCTGTTGTGTTTGTTTTTATTTGCAGTTTCTTTTTATTGTTTGCACAGTTACTTTTTTACCGCGATGGCCGGTCCCGGCCACCATAGCTACGATGTATCAGAACTTAAGTACAATATTTACTTTTCTGATTTGGAAGTGACATCTGGCATAGGTGAGGTGCATTCAACATTTAAGGTTCACAGTGAGGGAACTACAGAAGACCTGGATTGTGTTTATGAAAGAGGAGGTATGTGGACTCCTCTCCTTTGGCTTCCACAGCAAGTTGTGTTAAATAAATGGATGGACTTACATTTCTAATCAGCAGGGGCTCAGTCTCATACTCAAGCTCACATTAAGACAGATATTGTTTCGACTATTGAGCTGTCAGTTTTGGTAGATTAAATGCCCTAAATGTACTTGTTAGACATTGATACTTTTAATTAACGCTCAGCCTGATGCATTTTTATCATGTTACAAATAATCTGTGCAAAAACAATTTTCACAGCCAAGAACAGAGATTCATGATTCGACTTTATTTACAACTTCTCACATGAGATCCTTAAATGAAAACTTGTGTTTAGGTCAAATGTACCAAAGATAAAACCACTGCTTAAAAGATTTTTTTCTTCCTGCCTGGAATGTTTCAGTCCTCTGTGATTTGTCTGTCAGTAGGGTTGCTTGCTTGTGTGTGCGTGTGTTTGTGTGTACTTACTGGTCTAAGGAGGATATCTAATGTGTCTGCAAAGGTCTATCTATGTAGCAAGGGTCACTTGTGCTCCCAGTGTAAGCCTGTAAAACCTCCATGAGCCAGTCTGGCAATGTAAAGATTTTCACCTTGGGACTGGGTGGGTGGACATTTGGAAGCAGCCAGAGTGGTGGGTGTTGCATTGCAGCTGATGCAGAAGTTGCTGAAGTGCAGAAAGAAAGGAAGCAGATCACTTTTTGAGAGGCAAAGGCCAAGCTATCGTCTCTGGCTGTGAGAAAAAAATTAACTCTCTTTACAAACCTTTAAACAAACCAAAGGTATTTTTGTAAAAACATTTTACATAGATCTTTGTTTATTTCTTTTCATTGAATATGTAGTTCCTATTTTAATATTGTTACCGTTTCAAGAAAAAAACAAAACAAAAAAAACCAAGATAATAACAAAGACGGCCACTTCAACAACCATCCATGAAGACAAAAATGCAAAAAATGTCCAACCAGGCTTCTTAAGGGCATTTTCATTGCCTTGTTGCTGACGGGTGACTGCATGTCACCTAAGGTAATGGTACAAAGGCGAGGCTGCCAAGCTGTGGCTGGCACACACATACCAAACCTTCACTTTAAAGACTGTGTCAAGGGTTAAGTGGTCGTGGAAAAGGAGCCAAAGAGCTGCTGCTAAAGTTATTAAGCAGCATAGTTTCTCTCGTCAGCAGGTGGTAGGTGAGATCTGGTGTGACGAGCAGGTGCTGCTTAGGGCTAAAGATCCCAGCTGAAAGTAAGACTGTGATAAGCCCAACGCCACTTAAATTACACCCTGAATGCCGCACTGACCCTGCAAGGCTTGTATGCTGGGAGGGAAAGTGAGAGTTGAGGGTAGAAGTGTGAGAAATAAAAACTGAGACGTGTGGATGAAAAGAGTGCATGCAAATAAATGCCTGTATGGGCCTTCCTTTTTCTGAGTTGTAAAGTTTATATGGGTATCTCTATATGTTTGTGTGAGTGAAGTGCATAAAAATACAGTCCAGTATCTTTTATATTCTTTCTCCTTTCAGAAATCTCTTTCACTTTAGTCATTCCCAAAACCTCAGGATGTGGGGGTGGATAAAAGCTGCCAATGGAAATGGAGGATACAATCCTATGTGGTTTTCTCCATATCAAGGGCTCATCCACAAAATGGCATCAAACTGCAGATTTCAAATCCTGGTTTTGTGTCTGTTCCCAATGTTGACACATGTTAACGACATTTTGGGGAGAAAAAAGTGGCAGAAAGGGCACGGTTGGGGATGAAAAGTGACAGAGTGGGAAGGTGATGAAAGAGAGGGGGTGGATGCATTTATTTGATGATTACCTCTTTGTCATCCTAGAGGCCCTAGAGACCAAAGCACCCGCTGCACTTCAGGCAACCCAAAATCATAAACAAACAAAAATGGCAGACGAACCAGGCAATGAAAGTGGACGGATAGCAGAGGAACGGGAAGCTTTGAGGATTTTTCAATGTGAAGTATCGATCATCCATTGACAAACACAATAGAAATTTTAGATGCGATGTGAGAGACCTACATCCATAATTTATTAGTGACCCAAATGTGAGTGACGTGGAGTGTGGACGGAGGGGGAGCACGGAGTATTGATTAGTGGAGGGGTGCATAGAATATGCTTCAGAGAAAAGAAAAGGGAAGGAGGTGGAAGGAATCCTGGAGAAAAAAAGGCAGAGAAGGGGGTTATGGAAGAAGAGGAAGGGGTGCACATTGAGCACAGAAAAGCCATTAAGGATGGCTCTGTTACCAGATACTGGCAGCAACTGAGAGTGCAAAAGAAAGAAGCGCAAAGATTGAAAAAGAGAGGCAGCGAGTTGGAGAATGTTAAAAAGAGGTCAACACACATCCCCCGCCACCAAAACACCCCGTTTACACCACACTCCAACCTACTCCCCAATCAATATGACCATGTCAAAACATGAAATGCATGCTTTTGCTCTTAAGTAAAAGGTGTCCAAGATTTTTAAAAGCATTGATTCAGTAACCGGTCGATGGAAATCAAGGCATATTTTCTTGCGCAAAGAGGGGTAATAACACTCAGGTTATAATGGCACAACAGAGGGGACCTGACACTGTCTGTGAGGAGCAAACTGGTCGGATTACGGCACTCTGTCCCACAGGAAAGGTCACAGGAAAAGGGCAGGTCAAGGATTTGCAATCCTTCCTCACAAATTGGCTCAGATTTTTCTTTGGCGAGAGCTTTGAGAAGAAAGATGAAATAATAGCACTGGAAGAAGAATTTCACAATACATTTTTATAAAATTGCAGTGAAAAGTTTTCATGGGTCATGATAGAACGTTAGGTCATGAGTAACACACAGCATTTAACAGTTGGAGGCTGGAGGCTTCAAAGATGACTTTGGAATGATAATTGTTAACAGTCAAATCATTTAATGAAAATGTATTTAACTTGCATAATGATAACATATGTATGCACAACACCAAAACTAGGGATCCAACACTGATCATGGATAGCCAGGGTTTCTGTAGAAATAATTCCACCAGGTACCAACCAAACGTAGACCACATTTACTGGCACAACAGCCACAAAATAATTGAAATCAGCCACAATTCCCATTTTCTTTGGATATACTGGAGGACACACTCATCTGTTTAATAACCACAAAATAGAAAAAAAAAACACATTTGGAACTTTCCAAACACCAAAAAACGATCTAGTTTTGAAGTGTTACAAAGAGAAAGCACACTTTTGCTGAATCCAAATTCTTCCCCTACCCCTACAGCTTATCCCTGAAATAGTATCTCCGAATTCAGATGGCCCAAACAGAAAATACCCCTTGATGGCTTCACTAATATCCGCTGGTCATCTACGTCAGCGCGTATCTGCAAAACACAGAACAACATTCGTTTTATAACTTTAAAAAAGTCGTGCTAAAACAACAATTCATTACTTACATTTAAATGTAAACCTTTGTGCTTCTGAGCACAACCACGTGAAGAAATGCGTCTCTCCTCCGTGGCACAGTGCAACGCTGAACACCCTACCAGCAGAAGGGCACAGAACTTGAAGTTCCTTCGTTCTACCCTTAAAAAACTATTTTGGACACCCCTCTTGCTTCACATCACCCTTCAATTGAAGGGGTAGGAAGAAGTGGGGTAGGGTAAGAAATTTGGTTCGGCCTTTGGCTAAAACCTTCTCAGAACTCCAGCTGAGATACTAGAAGCTCTGTCTTAACAAACAGGACTTCAGCAATAAGATTCTGTGAATGAATGAGACATACGTGGTCATTTTATTAACTCAGCATCACCACCAAATGTACTGTAGCACAAATTGGATTTTTGTGAAAACTCTACAGGAAGAGCTGCAAAATCCCACTGTAAACAAACATCAGTGGCACTTTTGTTTTTTTTTCATCTTTTTCACCTTTCTCTGATGTTTTATTTCAAATACTGTGATTTATTTGTAGAAGAAAAATACATATCTTTAAGGACTTGTACTGTATGTGCTAACATCAAAACATACTGCAAAGATGCCTAGATTACAATACACCAAGGATGACTTTGTTCTCTTGTAAGAACATCTTTCACAACACATAGGATTTCTAAAGAAGTAAAAACATTCCCATTTCATGACATTACAAAATAATATAATCGGTGACTATTCACACAGAACAGTCAGTAGCTGCCCTGGCACATTTCAGTCCAGTGACAGGTGGGTGGCTGGAAGGCAGCAGCAGGATGATTTATTGATAGGAGGTTCTCCAAGGTCTTCAAAATCGTCTGACGATTGGCCGATTTCAGACTGCCATCCTCCAGCCACCTCCCTGCCATCCCATTGCCGGAGTTCGATTGTTTGAAATTGTATGGTAGCAACGTGAGCACTCAACGAGGGCTATTGACATGGGCCGGGGGCCCAGCAATGACCAGACATCAATCTGACAATCCTGGCCACCGTGGGTCCACATAAGGAGATTCCATTCATGCTACACAAAACTCAACGTGGCATTGATAAATTGATAACACCACAATGAATCCAAGACCTGCATATTGACAAATTGCGTGTTGTCTAAAAATGTGTAAATTGACAAAATTATAATGTGCGTTCAAAATCTGAGTTGCAAATGACCAGTGGTGCAGAATGGCCTGCTTTGGGCTACCAGGCGGCTGGTAGCACTTGATATGGGTGGCTGCTGTTCATTTACACATCGTCCAATCAGAGGTGCTGCCGGCCAGCGAACAAGCTGCCACCATCCTGTGGCCGCCCAGCTGTTGCCCAATTTTGTAATGACATAATTCCTTATGTCTGATGGCCGTCTGACCACCGGCGTCTACATTCATGACCACGCTCGGAATTAAAAAAAAAAAATCGAGTGGCATTATTAGATCTTTAAGATTCTGCCAATACTTTCCCATCATTTACAGTTGTGGCAACTGTGTATGTGACCTTAGCATTAGTAAGGGTGAAGTAGGAGAAATGCAAACACATTGTATAGATTTTTCACTTTTCAAGCCCCCTGAACCCTGCGCACTGTGCAAGGAGCCAATATCACTTATTCCAGTGATAGCTGTGCGCTTCTTGCACGCCCCTTACGTGCAGTCTTGTTGCTATAGAAATGAGAAAATTAGACAGTGCAGTTTGTGTGGGTATCCTGCGGGCATCCTACTCGTATTTCCGTACAAGCCAGGAGCCAGTATGCGCACCTTACTGACGACTGGAGTGCTGGGTAAAGGGCGCTGTGAAAAACGATACATTTGCCACACACCCAACAATCATACATTACATTTTCATGACATCCCTTGAGGTGACCATACTAGCTTTAAGGGAACTGTATAACACCTGTGCTCATCTTAAGATGCGGTTGCATCAGTCTACGACCCTCAACGGGTCTGATAACCCAAAAACCCACAGCACCTGTACAGGTCAATCCCCATAAGGGTGCATGTGACTGAGCCATTACTGATCATTTGCTGGGCTTCATATTGATAGATTTGTATCTGTTTTTACTGTGTGGAAAATTAAAGCTGGTAGAAAGTTAATCC
This sequence comes from Adrianichthys oophorus, assembly GCA_036245035.1. Lineage (NCBI taxonomy): Eukaryota > Metazoa > Chordata > Actinopteri > Beloniformes > Adrianichthyidae > Adrianichthys > Adrianichthys oophorus. Next base: position 21,588,147 of record BSAI01000104.1, on the reverse strand, counting down.
AGTAACTTGATCCAGGCCTGGTTTACTGACAGACAGGCTGTGCCACCGTGTGCCATACGATGACGAGGCCAGATGGCAGGTGACTGACTCACACCCCCCTGTTCATGGACAGATGACTAGAGCTCCAAGAGGATGCAAAAGCGAGGAAGACTGCATTCTGTGAGAATCTAGCTTGATGTAGATGTGAGTCAATTGAAGAGAAGAGTTACTCTTTTCACACATTTTAGCGGCTTTTCTGTCACTCCAGCAACAATGAACTCTAGTCATGGGGTTATCAACTGAATTTTTCTCTTATCCAAATGCTAAGAAAAATAAATCCATTCAACATTGTTCCTCCTTTTATGATGTCTGGACAGACATCTGATTTTCAAAGTTAAAATAATAAAGCATTTCCCATTTACATTTGTCACAGCATTTTTTTTTATTATGCAATGTCTAAAAATCCAAAGCTCTATGCAGAAACAAAGTAAAGTTATATCAGTTAGTAGAGAAGAGGCCACACAGTCACATCTTTATTAATATATTATATTATTGCATTAAAACAATAATTGCAAAAAAAAAAAAAGAGAAAAGATCAAGGGCCGGGCATAATTTGAGCTTCACCATAAATGCTATTGTTGATTTAATCTCTGGTCTAACAAATGTTTTTTTCTATAGTGCCCTCTTTTAGTAAAACCCCGCAGGTAGCAAATTCAAAGATTATTTTAGAAATTAGACTACGAAAAGCATGTTAACTCATTAAGAAAATTAAATTGTGTACATTAGACATAGTCTTGTTCAACCAGCAGAGAACATTTTAACTGCAATGCTAGGGCATAATAAAATAAAAAAATAAATCACAGCCTAATCGAATTGCAGTTAAAAAGGATGAAGCTGACAAATGCGATTGTATTGAGCCACTAATGTGCACACTTCCTGCACATCCTCTTTAAATCCTATGAAAATGAAATAATTTGGCCTGCTGACTGCTTACTGATACAATCAGTCAGCCAGCAGCACAGATCATCCAAAGAGGAAGACGGAAAGGACACAAAGAAAATAAGCAAGTAATTGTTTAAAATGGACTTATGAGAACCACGTTCAGTTCACAGTAATATTCTGTATAATATTTACTGTACAAAATTACAAACAACACTCTCAATCCATTAACAAATACATCAACAACTTAAAAATCAATAAGTAAATACATCTGTAATACGTTTTAGTTTTCTATTTATCCAGTCTTCTTTATCTATTGTATTCAAATTGAAATGTCCTTAGTAACACAGTTCCATTGACACTGTTACATTTTAACTGTCAAATACAAAATCAGACTTCAATTTTGCAGTTCTTTAACCTTGATCAATGGGTTCATCTGAACTTGTCTTCTCTTGCCTACTTCTTCTTGCCGGACACTAAGGAGTGCCTCCAAGTGCCACAAGTTATTTTAGATTGGCCAGTCCCCCACTCCTATGTTTTCACAGCTGAATTCACACTATGGTTGGTAAAAGGGCAGCGTTTTTCATTGGCGATCAGAACAAACCTTACACATACCTTAGATCAACGGGTTCCACGCGATCACTCTGTGCATGCGCAAATATTACTTTATATTTTCTGTACGTTTGTTGTTTCAAGATTGTAAACTTATTAATTCATTATCACAAAAATAAAATTGAAAAAATATTTGAAAAAGATCAGCTCACGGTAGCATTTCCTGACAGTTCTCCCTCTTTTATGACTGTCTGAGCCGTTTAAACAGCTGAGAACTCTGTGATCACAAGAATTTAAATGTTTCTCAACAACAGGGAGCTTCCTGCTACATCCGCTTTAGCCAATAATAAAATATCTGTGTTAACAGAGTTAATCAGGTGTCATGAAGTCGGGCTGAATCCTTTTGCCTCAGGAAGTAAACTGCCATCAAATGAAACAGAAGAAGAAGAAAACTTTTTAGTACTTTTGTAGTCCAGTGCAAGTGCGTTGTCGCACTCCAATCTCCAGTCTCCTATATATATACATATATTCATTATTATGTTTTTCTTAAGCCTTTCAGAGTAAACTACATCCATATATATGATAAATCACGTTTTGCAAACTAGAGAACATTTTTTATGAAATACCATATATCTTCTAAAAGTAGCCCCCACATTAATCACAAAAATTTTGCAGGCCGCCTGGTGTTTATTAGAAACCGGTGTCTATTAGAGGCCCGGCATTTATTCCATCACAGACAGAATGGTGATGGTTAATGGGTTCATTTTGTGGTGAAATTTGGTCACAAAATGTAGAAAACAACACCGGATGAATATTTTAGGATTTACCAAAGTGATGACAACATTGTATTATGTTCTATTAGCACAGGCTGCAATAATTTTCCTGGGGACGCGCACCTTTCCGTTTTTGCTTAATAATCCATGTTCAAACCAGTTCTTCTAATTTGTCATTTGTTTTCTTTGCTCCACTAGGAAATTGGCTAGCTTCTTTGTTTTCTGCGGCCGCCTCCTTAAAATCACCATCTGCTTGCCCCATTCTCAGATACGTTTAGGATCCACCCCAAAATGTGTGGATTCCTCGCCAGAATGTTCTTTGGCGAATGCCACCACACAAAGTTTAAACGCTAAATGGAATGAGCGGATCTTGTCATCGCTGCACTGGCTCACAACATAAATGCAGACCCCGGCATCTCCATGACTGTGGGCTCGCCATGTGTGTGTGTGGGGGGGTTGTCTTAAAGGAGCCTGGCCATTATTAGAGACTGGCGTCTAAAGCAACAAACACCTGTTAGACCCGGTGTTTATTGGAGACCGGTGTCTATTAGAGAGCGCCCACTATTGGAATACGGTATGAGTTTTTTGGTGAGCTCCTTTACCTACCCAAAAGTAGTAAGCCTCAATCTCTGAGGTACTCATTGTGATGTCTGACAATTTCATGACTTCGTCCTAGAGTTGGCCTCGGCAGTGAGTCATTGTTGACTCTGCAGATTAGGTGCAAGAGGAACCACTTCTTCTCAGAGTTAATGCTAAAATTAAAGTGTTTTGCTGATTACCCCTAGCTCAGTGGAGAAAGTGTGTGTGTTACCCTGGGGGCAGTGCTGGTAGCGTAGACTCTTTCTGGAAGAGAGTGTTCCCCAATGTGGGGATCCGCTCATTCCTGAGGATTGAGAGGGGCTGGTGCTCAGAGAGCAGGATTGGAGAGGAATGCTCAGAGATGTGAGAAAATAACAAAATACTGCTTTAGAGATTGTTTTCTTCAGGAATTAGCATTAAATTTCACTTTAAAGCTAAAAAAGTTTTTACATGATATAGATCAGGGATGGGCAACTCTAGGCCTCGAGGGCCACATTCCTACATGTTTTCCAACTTACCGTGCTCTGGCATGTTCTCATTGGCTGGACACACCTGAAGCAGGTAATCTGTCATGAGTAGGGCTTGGATATCTGGAAATCAGGCAGACACTGTGGCCCTCGAGGCCTGGAGTTTCCCATCCCTGATATAGATCCATTAACCTAACTTGATGAGGATAGTACCTACCACTACATCTACTATTGTTACTTTGGATAAGTCTGCCAATGTCTACTGGCAGTTTAGGGGATCTTTGTGAACTATTTTTGGATATTCTTATTCTTGTGTAAATGCACATCCTTACAAAAACCTGATTTATGTTCAGTTGCATTAAACTGCATGTTACGGCCCCAGCTGTATTAGGTTTTTGCATTTTTTTTCTTTGACCTGTATTTTGTGTTTTATTTTTGTGTCAGGGTGGGGCCTCTGTATTTTTGTGGATGTTTGTGTGTCTCTGTGTCTCTCTCTGCTGATATGTTTCAGGTGTGGTGCTGAAGGGGTGCTGCTCAAAATTGGACCAGAGCTGATGGGGCAGCCTTTAAAAGCACTGTGTAGACCTCCAGCCCGTGAGAAGGGAGCGTTCATGTTACCACTACAGCCTGGTGGTTGCTGCTTTATGTAGTCTGTGTTGCACTTTGTTGTAGTTTTGTTTGAGTCCACTCTGTGTTGTTTGTTTAGTTAATTTTAAGGTGAAGCTGTAGCTTTTTTTTTACACATTTTTGCGTGTGTGTTAAACTAGGGAGGTTAGTGTTTTGTCATTGTTTTCCCATTACGTTTGTTCACAGTTAAGATGTCTTCTGATTTCAGATAGATGGGCTTTTTGTTTTGGCCTTGCCTCACCCTGAAGCCTTTTGCTTCATGTTTAAATTGCTGTTTTTTTGTTTTTTTTTATTGTGAAAGGAAATATCTTTTGGAGTTTCTGTTATTGATTTTGTTGGACATACTACACTTTAATGTTTTGCTCCCCTGGATCACCTAGCTATAAAAAGGGGCATAACACTGCATTTTCAAAAGAAGTTGTTTATCTTTTTATTTGAGTGCTTTAAAAATTGCCCACTTATTTGTGGTTAATAGATTCTCCAAAATTGGAGGCAGAGTCTTTAGTCATTAGTTGAGGAGAACCTGCATGGGTTCAGATACCTTTTTTACATTTAAAACTAGACTTCATTTTTTTTCTGATAAAACTTCTGTGTCAAGCATGGGTGACCTCAACCATATCTTGAGTTGTACTGATATATGCTCACACTACTGAAGGCATGCTTGTTGCATCTCTAACCAGTCAAAAGTCAAAGCTTATGCACTTCGGTTGTTCTGCTGAAGGTTGTCTTATTTATATAAATAAACTTTTAAATGTGTAATTTTGTTACACCACATTACTACAGGGGTTTTGACTGGATTTTTTTAACAGTTTTGATATGATTTGAGTTGCAAAATACCAACTGGAATTATGATTTCATATACAGTGACATAATGTATTATTTGGACTTCATTATCTGTTGATTTGTTATTGTTTGTCCTTCATTAAAACATCTCAGAGTTTATAGTAAACAGGTACAATATAAGGTGTTAATAAAAACACATATTTAATAAAGGGGTTTTACGTTGTCCACAAAGTTGGACTTTTAAGCTATTATTTGCAAAATACACAATAAAATGTGTGTAAAAATTGTCTACCCAGATGCAGATGAGAAGTTCAGTATTGGTTCTTCAGTACTTTTATGACTGAATATCTAAGACTTTCTGCTCTAGTTTTTATAAGTAGGCATTAACCTATAGGTTTCATAATTTGTTGTTGCCCCCATCTTTTCTTCCTTTTATTTTTGGTTGTCTTTTGTTCCCTGATCCTCGTTAGCTTAGGAAATAATGCAGTTTTTCTTGTACAATAGTTTTCAAATAAACATTATTTGATACTTTCTGAAAAACTATGTAAAGTTCCTTAAAACTACTTAAAATTCTAATTTCTGCAACATGAAAAAACCTAACAAAATAAAGTAAAACTGAGAGAAGGAAATGTATAGGAGTAAAAGATATTTTGTGGGTTTTAGGCGTTACTCTTCAGTTCTTTTTGAAAAAAAAAACACTCTTTCATGCTGTATTGATGCATACAGAAGGTAAAATACATCTTGCAAGATGGGATTCTTGTGTTACAGTAAATAATTTTCCCTTAACACTTGTATTTTATTTAGTAGTATGATGAAAACATAGTTCTTGAATTGTGAATGCTAAATACAAACACGCTTTTAACACTTAGCACTGCTTCACAAACAGGCATTTCTCCCCATATACATATGTAAACTAACAAAAATAGAAAGCAAACTTGGACTGCTGACAAGGAAAGAAAAAAAATATGTGCTTGCTATTTTTTTTCTTGGCACTAATAAGTTTTGCTGCTGAGCAGGGCAGAACTCTCTGTAGTAATTCTCTGGAGGAACCACAAGGGGTGCTTCCAACCTCCTTTGGAGCAACCTTGGCTCTAAAGAGTTTTTTTAGAGACATGTTAAATATACAAAATTCAAAGAAAGTGAAAGAACCAACCCTTAAAAAATGCAATATTAGTTTGGGTAACTTTGTCCTATTAGTGGGTATACAGTGATTTGTTTGTTTCTTCTTTGTCATCACATCAGCACTCAGCCATTCACAATTTCCTCCCTCAGCCAACACAGCTCTGTTAGTTGATGGAAGAAACTGAATGCTACTGTTATAAAACCTGGTATTGCAATGGGAATACTCTATACTCCAAAGTAGAGAACACACCTCCATTATGCATTACACTTCTAAGATATTTAAGCTTTTTGTAAGAATTAAGTCTTGGAGCCTTGCCGTGTCATTCTGTGGGGGATGATAGGGAGCTTTAGTCATGTCTGCATTAGCAGGATGACTTCTAAAGCCTCTGGGATGGGGTGTTACAACCACTATTTTCAGTTAGTCTCGCCGTTGATGCCCATACTCTACATAGCCCTGAGCTCCGGATCAGGCCTTGCTTTAGAGGGGATAAATCCTGCCAAAGGCACAGACTGCTCACCAAATAAGATCAAATTAATCACTTTAGGCTCATTGTGGGTCAAAATACAATGTAGTGCAACAGTTTGACAGTCTAGCATATTGGTAAAACCAAAAGTAAAAGTTCAGGGATCTGTTACATGTTGAAGACAGGTTATGAAAGACTCAGCTTGAAAAAAAAAAAAAAAATCCCAGAAAAAATGAGTTTTGGGATTTGAGAACATAAATGAACGGAAATTCCAGAATGTGTCATCTTTGAAGCGGGAAAAGCAGTGTTTTGAGATAGAACAAGATTTTTTGTTTTTTTTTTTTGCTCTAAAAATAAATAACATCCATCCTCCTGGCACTGCTTGGTGTTGATTTCTGCATGCCAGCACTAACGCTCTGAAAGAGACACTAAGGTCTGTGAGTATATTTTTACAGTCTGAGTGAAGTAAAACATAGCCTTTTATGTATCATTTTACGTGAACACAGTGGCCAAATGAAAACACACACACCTACAAGCTCCATTTAATTAAAGGCTACAGCTTTTCAATGAACAGAGAGGCATTTTTTTTGGAAAGAAAAAGAGAGTACTTTTGAAATCAATATTTTCAACTTGTTTTTTTGCAAATTAAAGCTGTTACTGTGAGACTGATGTCACAGAGGACCAATGCTGAAAAGTCTGAAAACTGCAGTGGCAGTTTTAAACTTCAAGCAAAAAAGTTCAAAATGTAGTGCTGGTTTAACTGAAAATGACTGGAGAGAAAAGAGGAAAACAATGTAAAAAATGCCTTTATCTGTTCTCTGGCAAATGCACAACACAAAAAAATAAAATGAAAATAGGAGAAATGTTTACCCTATATTTTAATTTGACTTCAAGCATTGAACAGTATTTATCTAAAAATCAAACTCATGACAAATGTCATTTGTGGGAGAAGGATTTGATTGTTTTTTTTTTTCCTTTTCCATCTAAATAACATGCATTTGCCTGTCATTAGTCTACATAACACATAATTTACACACAAGACTGACGTTTTTGCTTAGTGTATTCTAAAGGCCACTAAGTGTGCTATCCCATAAAAAACTGATCTGATCCTCCAGAAGCTTTGTAGTGCCTAAAAACCTCAATTAGGTTTATCAATATTTGATGGAATGACTCTGATAAGGTCTGGTAGCTCCCCCCCTCTAGTGCCTCTGTGCTGGCGTGATGTCTTTAATTGTTGGCCCAAAGCACTGAAGACAGACAAAACATTGTTTGCTCAGTAATGGATGGCTATGTCCCTTACTCAATATTGAGGCTGGCTTTTGTGCATGGCTGTCGCACTCGTTGCCTGCAGTGAGAGTGGAAGAAGGAGGGAGGTAAACGGTGAAGTCATGTGATAAACACTAAAAATCCATTGCACTTCCAAGTATAATGTGTTGATGAAGGGGCAAGAAAACCACAGGATTTCCACTGTCCTTCTAGAGTGGTCTAAACTCACTGTCTCTCATCCAAGTTTGACTTCAAAGCAAAGAAATTCTTGGCTTAATACAAAGGAAAGAACCACTCACACCAAGCTCTGTAAAACAAATTTGCTATTCAGGCTGACAAGTTCAAAAAATAGCAAGACAAACACACCTATAACTGTAAGTCTACTAAAACAAATGCACACACACATTTTTTCCTCCACTTTTGACCTTACTGTGTGATGGTCGCATCATTTACGATTGTGCTTCTCCTCTCTATAAGAGGTTACATATGCCAAGAGGTTTCTTGCCATTGACTTCTTGGGCAAATTGATTTTAATAGCCAACACTCGGGGCCTTTTTCTCACGGTCTCTTCTTTCACCACCAGCAGGCTTTGTCACGCCCTGCCATACGTCTGGGCTATTTTCCAGGGCTATTGGAATAAGAACTGATGAATCCCTTTCAGAGTCCCAAGGAGATAATCTTCTGTCATTTCTGATTTGCATAACATTATTTAAAATTTAATGTAATGGCATTAAGATATAGAACACCCTCCCATCTCTGTGCCCACATCTGTTTGCAAGCATGTGTGTACATGCACAACCTTGGTGCAAATGGATGTTCAGAGAGACAAGAAGGCACTTTTGTTTTCCCCAGTTAAACACAGATTATGACCGTACTGCACCACAGTAATCAACAAATAGGAAAAAGCATAAGACAAAGTATTCTAACCTATATTTCTGCACAAGACATACAAATGCTGATTTAGAGGCCACAAGTCTAGCCCAAAGGAACAAAAGCCAGATACCATTTGATTTGTCAGATCTCAATGTGGCCTACTTAGAAAGTTGCAATGGGACTCAATTAAGCTGGAACCAAGACAAGCTGATAAATTAATGTATTAATGAATACAGTAGAATGGAAAATGAAGGGATAAGCTAGCTCATTTGTACTAGGCTAGATGGGCCAAAATTGTTTTACTACAATAGCAGGCATTCATGTGAAAGGAGACCTCTCAGACTAAGGTTATGCAACAGAGCCTGTTATATCTATGTAGTAAAACGTTTGGAAGCGATGCAGATTACGAGCATGCAAATTCATAGGCAAGCACACAGAGAAAGATGTTTTTGCAGAGGAGATAGACAAATAAATAAAAAACAAATACACACGCCATAACAATTCTCTGTGGTGGTGCATCTTCCACACATTAAAAATAAATCCATTCAAAGTCAATTTGGGAATGTTTGGTGATGCAGGGGAGGAATACCATCTGAGCTCTGGGAGTTGTGGATTGCTCCCCCTCTCCCTTAGGCTTTCTCTTTGTCTATCTATTTGGTGTGATTAAAAATACAATGATGAATGCATATTTCTTCCAGATGAATAACTTGAAGGGGTTGGCAGGAGATGAATCAGGGAGCAGTATCTGTAGGGAGGCTAGCCAGGTCAGTCAGATCCACCATAAACTGCACTTCCTCAGTATGGAAAGAGGGGAAAAAATAGGTCATCTGGACAACAGTCCACAGAGCTATGAAGGGCTGGAGTTGATTCACATCAAAGCTGCAGGCACAAGTTTATGTCATAAGAAAACTTTTATTCATGCTGAAAATAGAACTGACTATATTCACCAAAGAGAGAGATTTTCTTTTTTTTTCTTTTTAACCAAACCAGTGTCAAATCACATTAGGTTCCCATGTAAAAATTGTAAATCTGGGATTTGAAACCAAAAGCAAATTTGCTTTCTAACATAAGATATCACACATGACCTGGAAGCCGCAGTATTTGCTTTATCAGCTACACGTTATATATTCTAGAAATAAATGAGTGCATTATATACTGTTAATAAAACCTCAACAACATCCTAGTGACTCTATACACGTCTGTAACGGTGCTTTATCTCAGCAATAAAAAAAACTATCACATTTTTGTACAGCATTAAAACAGTATTCCATGAAGTAGTGACAATAAATCGGCATATACACGCATGCTCCATACATCTATAAATCAAGTGAAGCGGACACCAAACATATGAAACATAAAGGCCTCCCCCAATGGCCGGGGAGGGTCTGGGTTTGAAGAGGAGCATTTGAGGGCTCCTATCCGCAGGGGAGGTTGCTCCTGGAAGGGCTACTGACTGCGCCTCCTGCCTTCATTTCCCACATAAACCAGTCAGAGAGGATCGCCCTCCTCTTCTTACATGTCAACTTCAGACAGCATGCCTCTTGCTGCTTCAAAGCTTTGATACTGAAATAGTCCAGGAAGCCTCTGTCTTAAAAATGCCCAGCAGACCTTGATTTCAGGGATAGAGGGAGGAGAAAAACGAAAGTAGTTGGAAGGAGAGAAACCCCAGCAAAGCACGAGTGTTACTGGGGGAAAATATATAGATTTTTTTTTTTCAGTTTCATTGGTTAACACTGCAGAAATATCTTTCAATTTCTAAAAAAAATATTAATTCTTAGGTACAGACTCTAGGCACATCTTAACATTTGGTGAACAGATGAAAAAGGAACATTACATCAAAACAACGTTTTTTTCTGATACTTTGACTTGTAAGAGTTTCAGAACATCACCTATGCACTTTGTAGATAAATGTACATTTAAAAAAGTATGTATATACATTGGCTAAATCGTGGAAACATTGTAAGAATGTATGTAAATGGAAAACAAAAGTGTATTTCTTTAAAAATCTACAGTTGATTAAAGTCAATATAAAATGAAAAGTCAGAATGACAAAGTTTAATCAGAATTTTCAGGGGGTTTTTGCATGGAAACACTGCCAGCTCAGACCCTTGAATTGAAAATGAGAAGTAAATAAAGGTAGGTGGCGTTTTTCTCTGCAAAACAAATAAATGGTGAATTCTCCCATACAGCCTAAATGATGCTATTTACATTTACTTGTCTTAGGCACAGATAAACACAAGAAAAGCACTAAACAAGAGGAAGCATCTGACTGGTGGATCATAGTCACATTGTAAACTGATAATAGTGTTAATAACAACAACAGTTTTTAATGAGTTTATGGGGGGTTGAAGGTCAAAACACCCCTGCACAACAGACTGAAGAAGAGATATCTGAATGCTTACTGTAAAGTGGCAACTAAACTAAACTGGGTTACAGAGAGAGTCTGAAAAAGTTTCACAAAATGAAAACACAGAGGGTTAAATTATCTGCCACAGGCTGTTTGGTGTGCAAATTAATTAGTTGTTTAGCTGTCATGACACTTGTTGCACAATCAATAAATGTAAAAAAAAAATCATTTTTCCCCTATTAATTATTGTTTATAACAAAACCCAGAAATATACATTTGCTTTCAGAAAGCTGAAGTTTAGGTACACGTGTGACTGTATAAGAGAACTGGACTGAGTGACCCCTCCTCCCTCACGTTCCAAAAAGGAAATACCTACTGGTTCAGAGAAGCCAGGATCACATAAACTACTATTGAGAAATAGACAGCTATTACTCAGTCATAATGTTTGTCAGAATAACCATTCTTGCTCTGATACCATTTTTAACATGTTCTTGCTAATATAATGTTTTTTTTTTAAATATTTTTTCTGTATCCCAAGTTTTTGGAGTTATAAACTGATCAAACAGAATCCTCAATAAAAGGATGGGACAGCTATGGCCCCCTCTTTGAACATTCCAAATGTTTGATTGACATATTCTCTTGAGCCAACTTTCAGTATAGGGGTGTGGACTTCGAACAAGCTCACTCTTGATTGATGATCATGGTTGACAAAGAAACATTGCCTCGGACCAATCCCTGCCTACTAACCTCATCTGGCTCGAAATGACAGCAACTGAAATAAAGACTGAATTGACTTCATTTTGCTGGAGCCAGAAGTAAGTCAGTCCATTTCTATGGGTGACGTCACACTCGCTCAGTTCAGTTCTCTTATACAGTCAGTGGTTTGAGATGGATTAAGATCTAAATGGAATACAAGTGCTGAATCAATGGGGGAAATAATTTGGACATTGTCTTGAAAATAAGTCTAACTACATTTTACATGTACCAAAAGCCATCAAAGAGTATGACCTTGCAGGTAATGACAATGGCCGCAAATATTTTCCATCTGGATTTGAAAACTTTGATATGTTAGAGCTAGTGATCGACCAAATATCAATTATTAAACGTCTCGGCTGATTCAGTTCAATTTAGGTTATTTATAAAGCTCCAGTAAAACCAATTAGGTCGCAAACCACTACACAAAAGGCAAGAAACATAAAATCAACCTAGATTCATAGAATTCAGTCTAATAACTTAACAATTATTGAATATTAGCTTTAATAACTGACCAGCAGATTACATCCAATTGCTTTTGGAATAATCCTCAAACTGAACAATCACAACAGTGGAGAGGAAGCATTGTCATGAAATACTACCACAATGAGAATTTACAGAGTAGGTGGGAAAAGAAAATTTTAGCTAAGCTATGAATATATAGCAAAAAACGTAATAAAAAATGACCAATTTCTCATCATTAAAGAAGCAAGTAAACTTAAGAACACAAAGACAAATACACGTTGTGTTTTCTGAGCTAAATATCTAAATATTAACATTTGAATTTATTGTTTCTGAGTGATACTTTGTGAACAGTCCTGAGGCCACAATATCCCCTTTTGGCAGTTTGGCACATTGATGTTGAAACATGTCAGACTGATAGGCCAAGCATGGGGCAGTGCAGTACACATCAGTTAAGGGAAAAGAGTTGTCAATAGACAAAGTTCTTCCTGTCTTAAGTTAAACAACAAAGTGCAATTAAAAAAAAAAAAAAAATAACTTGAAATTAGCTCTGGGAGAATACAAAGGTTACGAGGACATTTGAGATGTAACATCCTTCAAAAACTTTTTCTTGATTTTGATCTTTGGAAGTCCAATCTGTCTTAATCTTTACCATACTTTTTTTGTTTTTTTTTTTACACAAATTGTGTTTAAAAAAATCAACAGTAAGATTAAATGTATTCAATTGTAATCAAAGATTACAATTGTAATGTAATGTAAGATTACAATTAAATGTAATTAAAGATTAAATGTATGCATAAATTGTACTTACTGTCAGAAACATTGGTGAATCACTAGCCCTCACCATGTGGTCAACACAGATCCCTTAAAAAAATCTGTATTTTGCTGCACCACGGAGGTAAAAATGCCCATTTCTGTCCACTTTCTTGTCCTCAACACGGCAAACCCACAGCTTGATGTCAAAAATAGTCAAGTGTCCTCAGGTGTCCTGTTTCTTGCCTCAATCCTTCAAAATAAATGTAAACACCTGCAGTCATCTCCACGCTGGAGGACAAGAAGAGAGGGTTCAGCACAGAGATTGACTACCAATGTTTAAAGTCACTGTTTCAGGCTCGTAGATCCCAAGCAATTCTGCTATTTAATTTTAAAAATCTTTAATATGTATTTTTGGATGTTGAAATGTATTTGCATATCCTTTTTTTGCCTACGATAATAATAAAAAAAGAAAAACTAAAAGGAAAGAAAAAAAATCTCAGTTTTTCATAACACACACAAAAAAAAAAACTGTTAAAAAAGATTGAGTAAAAGCAGAGTGGTTTTTTGTGTATTCTTTGAAACAGACAGACTCTTTTCCTTGAAGTGGCTGAAAATGGCTTTTTAGAAAACAAAAGGATGTGATTTCAGAAAAGAGTTTGTGCAAACAATTCACATTTCTGGATGTTTCCTCTATTGTTATAGTGTCGTTGAGTGGGGGGGCTCCTGCAACATTTCCATCTTCAGACACTGTGCTGCAGCTCATCTTCTATGCAGTGATCCCACAAACTACCAGCGTTCTCTTTACTGCTCTACTGGCCTTTGATAACAACAGAGGGAAATTAAAATCACAAAGCTGAATTATGAATCCAATGACAAGAGGGTTTCTGAAGACTGTTTCTCTCTTAGCTGTTTTCCCTTCTCTCTCCTGCTCTCCTTTGGCCTCCCTCATACTTTTACTCATGTTCTTTGGTTCATTTTTCTCTCATCGTTCTTCACCGTATTTCATTTCCTTAAGCTTGTCCTCCTTTTTTTCAGGATGTTATTGGTTATTCCGTCAGAGCAAGAGAGATTCGGAAGGAAGAGGAGGGAAAAAAAAGTTTCAAATGATGATAACACACAGTTTGATAAAACTGACAAGGGACTCAATTAAAGCTTCCCTGTCAAAGCAGGAGTGATATTTTATTAAGTGGCAGTGTGCCATTCGAAGGGTACATCAAGCGACACATCTGTAGACGAGACGGCAGCACCAGCCAAATAAGAGGGACACGTGTTGCCACTTTCAGGAAACATCAGTCGAAGCTCAATTCATCACATCTGCTGAAAAATTAAAAGACCTCAATATTATGATGCTCATTTACTTTTTCATGTGCCACCCCCTGAATTTCAGTCTTCCTTTTTTTTAAAAAAGAAAAAAACATATATTTATATATTTATTTATTACATTTTTTAGTAACACATGCTGGCACAAAGATTTCTGGGATAGGCTTTTGTTACATTACCATTGCAACAAGTGCAAATTAGATTTTGTTACATCTAAAAAGAAAACAGCCAAAGGTCTGCAGTGCAGCTGCATCACTTCCACTGTTTTTTTTTTCTTTTTTCTTTTGGAGGGCTTACTTTGTAGCAATATAACAACACCATTGTGATTGTGTGCGTGTATTCATATGATTTATTGTACTTAACTTTTAATCCAAATAGCGCTAGGCCTATTACTTGAAGAGCTTTAATTTTGCTCACTAGGAATTACCAGTTAAAAAATAAATGCATACGATTTTTTACATAACACAGATGCTTTTAAATAAATCTTTATGAAGTTTGTATAAAATGTATACAAAAAAATATTTTATTATTAAAAGAAAACTGCAGTCTCTGTTAAAGGAATCCTTTAAATGCTTGCATCTATGTACTGTTTGAATACTGCAATGGAAGTTACAAAGAAACTCATCCCCTATTTGCAAATAGAAATTGTAAGTCCATCTATCTTTGTATGCATCTAAAGTTCCATTGAGAGCACAACACCATCTTTGACATAAAAAGGTTATGTGTACATTATTGCTAGTACTTTACTCAGCAAGTTCAATGCTACTATAAATTCCCTTCCCTTGAATTTAAAGTTATTTCCTCATAGAGGGCCAATGCAATGGTATGGTTAAAAAGAAAGCGGTGCTCCCATCTGCCTGGGGAAGTCGTGGTTTTGCAGTGAGATGAAACTTTAATTCTCAAGTCTCCCTTGTAGCAGATGCTGCTTTTGGAGAATGTAATACAGTTGAGGAAAAAAAAACAGATGCCCCTGTCCTCTCCTACACACTCACCTATTGTATAAAAATGCATGTGCATGGTTTACATGTCACTGCACACTTTTGCTGTTCTATATTCCACTATATTCACAATATATCTGGAATGTTTTTGTTTGCCTGCACGCCTTCATCTCCACAAATGCACAACTGTGTGTAGTGGGAGCTGACGCTTGTGCAGGAGCTCAGTACTGACCATACATAGTCTGTTTCATCTAGAACAAAAGCTCAGATGGAGGACACAAAAGGCCAGGTTCAAAAGCATTGCAGGCATCAGGAGTCCAAGCCTAGATACATGAAACAATCAGTGTAAACTTGTCTGCAACTAAGAGGGCTGGGATGCACCTACAACAATGCTCTGCATACTCAACTACAGGCATTGTTCTGTCCAAGATAAAAGCAAAGAACAGATCAAACTGATGCTAATGATTAGTGCGAAAAAGATGTTGCTTTGTGCTCGCTATTATCATCCTATAGCAATTACAATCTGGCCTTTGCGGCAAGTTACACAAACACACATAAGCTCACTCGTCATTATGACAGCTACAGCTAAACCATGGTTCAATGTTACATTGACACATTCTAGCAATGACAAGCAAACGCGTTTTGATGAAGAGTAAAAGTCCACACACATTCCCATAATTGTCTGTACGTCTTGGTTTCCTTTTTATGCTCTCTTTTATTTTTTGCCCTTTTTTCTTCTAGGACTTTCTTTAGAATTTTTATGACTGACAGAACTGCCCCTATTAAACAATTGAAATTTGCAAATGCAGCATTGCAAGATTTTCAAAGCCAGGTTTGAAGTTAGACCTCATCTCACTTTGCATGCCAGCTCAGAACCAATTGAGCTGGCAATTGTAAATGTGATGTTAACATTCAGCCACAACAAAAAGTATCATTGTAGTTGTAGATTTTCAATAGCAAAGATTTGTATAAACAGATATGTCAATGATTACATGACAACCTTTGGTAATGTAAGCAGTTTCAATGAGCTGTGACTATAAGATATCTTCTATGCAAGTTTTCCATCCATTAAAAAAAAAATGTAAATTAGATTTCACACCAAAGCTAGGCTCACCAGAAATTACATTTACTAAATATGTGACACATTGGGATAAAACCCAGCATTTTTTAAGCCTTCAAGCACAAACCCCTTGTAGCCAAACTCCTGAAAGCATTTTCAACAATAAAGGAATTTGTTTAAACATAGTTCAATTTCATAATTTTTAACATGTTCTTGGATCCAAATAAAAAAAAAAAATAGCAACACGACAAAAATATTAAAAGTTTCTGAGTTAAGTAAGTCATTTGCAAATTATACAACAGTCATTTGTGAAGTACTTTGGAAACTCATGCTATTTTTAAGTAACTAAGCTTTAGTGCACTTAATATACTTGTATCTTGCATCATTTATAAAAAAAATATCTTGAGAAGAAAAAAAATGTAAATGTAAGGCCAAAAAACTACATTCCTTTACTTGAGCAACTCTATCATTGATTCACTTTTATTCACCTTGCAAAAGCAAGAATTCAGTCAAAACAGTAAACTTATGGGATATTTACTATGGGTCTAGTAATTCATCTTACCACGACTTGATTCGATGTTTAGGCAGTTGAGGATTCGATTCACTTTCAATTTTGGTTGAAAATCAGGTTCAATCCAATTCACTGACTTAAAATCAATCCAGGACATCTTTAGTTAAAAATTCGACCAGTGTGACTCAAAGATAAATACCTGGTATTGAACAGTACAGGTGAAGTTTCTGATTTCGTCTATTTCCTGTAAGATACTCAAGTGTTCATTAAATATGTGTACAAACAAGTAAACAAGAATCAATGGCAAATCCATTCACATTTTAGCTTCATAAAATTCAGCCCACTGTTGTTTTTCCACAGCAAAATAACACAAACAGCACATTATCGGAACACACTACCACATAGGGTATGGTCACGTCTTTGCAAAATTTAGTTAGCACACGTTGGACTGTAATGATGGCTTGATCATTTTTTGCTGCCATCACATGGGTGTTGTTTGCTGTGATGGCACTTGGTTGTTTTTATGTTGAAGAAAAATAAAATCACCATGTCTCGATCCAAATGGTAATTTCCAGTGTCATTTTGATTATCAATTAATCTAATTTTGAAACATTCCTTTAATGGTCTAGGTTGATTCAATTTGATTCTGCTTCTGACAGGTCAATTTGGTTGAATTGTAGGAATAGAAATCGATTCATCAATTTATCATTACACCCCTTGTATTTGCCAAAAAAGGCAAACAGAGGAGGATAGCATCTTCTCTGAAATTATTCTCGATTCATTTCAACAGACAAATCATGAACAAACTTTCATGAATTCAAGTGCAGTCAAGTATTTTGTCTTGGAAGCTTCTTGCCTTTTTTGTGTAAAGAAAATTGTATTTGTTTTGCTATGAAGCAAAACCAGAGTGTTAAACATTATAAGTTTATCAGATTAATAACTGATTAACTATCCAATTGTTTATAGAGAAAATGAAGTCTTTATTGGAGAACTGGGCTCTCACAGTTTCTACATGATGTCTACATTACAAGGAATTTTGTTGCTGGCAAAAGAATAAAAAAAGGTAACAAGGTTTACATAATGTCTATCACATGAGTGGTGTGCAGGTTGTGTGTTTGTGACTATGGCCTGTGCATATGCTTTATGTAGAATAGCCCTAAGGGCTTACTCAGATGGACTAAAATCAGACAAAAACCTATGATCAAGGCTGAAGTTTAACTCCAGTGTTATTCATATTCCTTATGGTTTGGCACAAACTCACACGCAACTACACATAAAGACTTGGACACATGAGAGCAAAGTGTTTAGTCTAGCACTAAGGTGTATGTGTGGCTCCAAAAAATGATAGGTAAACAGCTTTAATCACTGCTTCCCATGCAGGCTTGCTGCACAGCAAATGGCAGCAGAGTAAGAGAAGACAGTGAAGACCTGAAGAAAAAAAGGTTATTAATACCACTACTAATAAAATAAGAAATGCAGTCATTTCATATAACCTAAAAGAACTAATTGCACACAAATACATTTGCACAGAAGAACTTTACAGACCTATAAATTATGCATTTATCAAACAAAGCTTGATGCGAACTGACAAGGAGCCCGACAATCTGGCAACCATCTGGAAGACCTGCCTGTCAGTCAGAGAAGTAAAAAGAGAGGGATAGCTAAATCCTAAGTTAACCCCAGACCAGGAAAAGGATGTAAGAAAAAGACAGCAAGAAGCGAAAGAGAGACAAGAAACTAGAAGACAAAGTGAGCTAGAGGTTAACGAAGACAATGACAGAGGAGAGGTCCAAGGGTTATAAAGACAGGTATGAAGACCACACACTTGATCAGGACATTGCTAAAGATGGTGGGGTCAAGTATTCCTGACACTGACACAATGTCAGTTACAGGGGCCCATTTCTGACAGCTTGGGTGAGGACAATTGTCAGAGGCATCACATCTCAGCTTTACAAATAACCATAAAACTCCCTCTGCCGAATGTCTACACAAACAGCCATGCACGTGCACAAAAGCACACAAAAATTTGCAGAGCTTTTGGTAAGCACCAAGCACACTGAACTGTGCAGAAGCTTGCACAAATTCTTTGTCAAACAACCAGAGCACACTTCATTCAAAATAAACTCATGGACAAGATAAACTGCCGACTTTCTTATCATTATTTTGTTGTTGTTGAATGCAGTAGTGTTCTGAATAACTGGATTGGCAGCACACCAAGACTTTAATCAAAAAGTTCTCCAAGAAGTTGCGCTATCCGCTGGATAAGTTGCAACTGCTTCTCTCTGCAGATGGGGACACAGTAACCAGGCGAACAAGAAGAAATCTGACAAGACTGTGATATGAACGAAAAATGATGCCTCTTCCAGCTCTCACTGCGCTTTGATTCGTTCCCTCCAGTGGTTAGTCGGTTTTGATTTTGCCCGACTGTATTATACGTATTCTTTTTCTACTTTAAAATCCAAGTTTGATTTCACATTGTTCTCCACCTAAGTTATGTATGACAAATGCCTGGGGCCAAATCACCATCAAAGCACCACATTGCCGGAACACAGCACTTCCAAGCTTCTTAGTGATGACAGATGTCACTTTTGAAGTGAGCAAGGGGATGAAAGTGGCGGAGATGTGACGGGCGGCATGAGGATAGTTTCTCCGCCATGACCTGCCATCATCAGTGCTGCTGAGGTGTAATGAGAAGAGACTGGATGAGCTTAGAGGCTTTGACGACCGTCTTGGGTGTCTGTCTTAGTGTCCAACAGGGAGCTGGTCTTACATGTCACATCCACCTTCTCTGCAGGTTGCCAGCACCCAACCTGGCAGCCGGTCCACCAGCCTGCAAGATTGCTGGTCAGCCAGACGGCAAGCCTTCATTCCAAAGCAACCCATTTGGGATGGAGCTGTCTCCATTCTTTGCACTAGCTTTTCTGCCAGTGTGTTCATCAGGGTATATAGAGAATGACTAATCTGAGTGAACCAGCAGCCTGGAATCAAAGGGCCACTGGCTCCTCTTTTCCTTGTATTCGGCAGTGCTCACCTGGGTAATATCCCTGGTGTGACAGAGCAAGCAGCAAGAGGACTTGGTAAACAAGGCAGAGCAATGCAACTTTCAAACAGAAAGAGGCAGCTTTTTCAGGGAAACCAAAACAAACTCTTAACTCAGGAAATTCACAGAGCGTTTTCCCTCTGCCTTCCCCACTGTTCCCTGTGTCTTTATTGTGGCTTGATATGTCACCACTGTCTATGTCTCCTACTTACTAAGGACTTCAAGTGGCTGTCTCTATTTTGCTGGGCCATAAATTATTCAGTGCCATGTGTCTTCTTACTATCTGTGCTTTCCATTGGGTTGCTATCTTATCCCTTCTTCTGAAAGAGGGGCTGGTGCTTTGAGACAGAGTTTGCAAAAGGTAACACAAGAACTTCAGCATCGACAACCACTTTCTTAGCAGGAGCTCTTGTCAAGTACATATATTTGTTCCAGCACAAGGAAAATGTGAAAAAAAGAACAAGAAAAAAGTTGTATCTGAATACAACATGGAACCCAACAAGCTCCACTGCTGCTACTACAACAACTTGGACTTGTATCTGAGCTAAAAATAATGACAGTATTCCACATAGATGCTGTGAGTTTTGTTTTCCCCAGTGCACGCGTCTGTGTGTGTGTGTCTGTGTGGAGAGCCCAGGGACCCCACTGTATGTAAATAGCCATATGAGACTGCATAGCATTACTGTCCAGACATTGAAGAGGTGACCTGATCCCAATTAATCACACAATCCCAGGGAAAACTGTCACATCCCATCTCCATCAGCAGTACCATCCTGTTCTGTCTCCCACTTGTCATCCTCTGTTCCTCCATCTCTTTTCTGCTTGCTTTCTCTCTCCTGCACACATGCATACACAAACACACAACAGACGCTGCATGCATACCCAGCCCATACCCTCACCAAAATTCCTCCCCCTTTCTTTTTGCTACTTCCCCACACAAAGGGTCTGAAGATGACAGGTCAGATGGCATGGGCCATTCGGTCCCCACCTGTCCCCTAGCTTTCCCCCACCTCGCCTTTCCCCAGAAGGCTAGGTGCCAGCAGGGCCACAGAAGAAGCACTGCTATCTTTACATCTGCCAAAACAAGTTGCAGAGGCTCCCCATCCCCCAGTGGGAGTGTTTGCTTTGTACCTGTATGAGCAAAAGAGAGCATTTTATGATTTGCCACTGTCTTTCACTAAAGTACACCGAGGTTAAAATTACAAACACGAAAACTTTGTCAATGAAAAAGTATGTTTTTAAAAAAATGCATACTTGTATGTATTCAGTGCCAGTGTGATGCTGCATTCACACCCGGATCGGAAATCTGCGTTGAAGTTACCCCTTCTGATGAAAAGACTATGTAAACGTGTGTAAATGCTCATTTCAGGCTTCCGCATTTAAAACTCTTGTGTTCACATGCCGCTACACAAAATTTTAAATCAATTTTCGAGCTCAGCGTACAAATGTTCAGCCGCTGAACGCATGTTAAAAGTTAAACCAGTTGAACTTTGACCAATCAGATACTCAGATTTGGTAGTGCCATATGCCTAATGTCCTTTGTAATTCTTGGAAGTGCCAATTGTTTAAAAATTGTTCATGGAGAAGAAATTAATAATTGCGGCCAGAATTATATGTCACAAAGACTTTCATATGTCGTGGAAAACCCTGGAGCAAGATTCATGAGATTTGCACCCCTTTGACAATTCGCACCAAGCCT
The DNA here is from genome assembly GCA_036245035.1 of Adrianichthys oophorus. Classification (NCBI taxonomy): domain Eukaryota; kingdom Metazoa; phylum Chordata; class Actinopteri; order Beloniformes; family Adrianichthyidae; genus Adrianichthys; species Adrianichthys oophorus. The sequence continues at coordinate 21,566,837 of BSAI01000104.1, read as the reverse complement.
CTTCCAACTTTGAGTACATGCTCTAGTATCACGGAGCAACGGTCCCGTGGGAACATTACATGCTAAAAAAAGAACCCTTGTTCAGCTCGTTCTTGCACGAGTGTCAAATGCATAGCATAAGGGTTTAGAAGATGACGGCATGGCTACGCCAAAGATGTAAACTTTTAAATAGTGCTTTTATAAAAAAAATAGTTCAGGGAAAATTCGACTGAAGCAAAGTTTAGAAAAACCTGAAAAAGTTTTGTCATGTAGAAATGATGCATAACTTTAGTGAGACCTGCAACTCAAAGGTCTAGTCTAATGACTGTTGTCTGTCGAACCCATCAGCTACACTAAAATGAATCATTTACCATTTTTTCCACACTTTGATAGAAGCAAAGATCAAAAACATAGGGGATGTCTATGAGCGTGATATACTGGATACAGGAGTCATGTTGTAGCTTTGTCTTGATTCATCCTGATATAACAGTTTTGAGTATTCCCTTTGAAAAGCAAAGAAGTGACATTTTGTGAAATCACAGGAGAAGTCAAGAGACTATGTATCTCACATTGTTAAATTTCTATTGTTTCAGCCATCTGCTGGCAGACTTTTTCATGGCGGCTTTTCAAACAGTTCCATGTTGTGCTGCTTTACTTACAAGACAGTGGCATATGATCAAAAGATGGCAGGGGTGGCAGCATTTTTAGTCATCATTCAACCAATGTATGACATTTGATTATTTAAAGAAGTTGCTGTGTTCAGAAAAAAAAGTGGAAACTGTTAACTTGTAACAAAGTTAAGAAAAAATCTTATTTGAAAAGGATTCATGATTACCTTGGAGTCTCTGTTTCTCTATTTAAAGGATCTAACCAAACTGAGAAAGATCATATATTATGTTTACACATCCAAAAAGAGGAGGGAAGGTATAGCTGCTACCCAAAACATTAAATTCTTCTCCTACATCTTCTTGTTTCTCCTTCACCCTCTTTCCTCCCACCATGATACTTTTTTTTTTTTTTTATTTGGGTGTTGTGTGTATAGAGGGTGGGGGATGAAGGGCAATGGAAAATGTATTCATTCAGGTAATGAGGCCCCAAGTGGTTTCATCCATCTGAAACCCGGCTAATCATCAGGTAAGAGCTGGGAATCCACAAAGGACTTCAGCTTCTGATTTTGCACAAAACAATCAGAGAAGCAGCAGCACCTCTACAGAGAACCTGTACCGGAGTGCAGAAGAATCTTCTCTGGAGAAATTTGCTGTCCAACTCTCTTCAAAGAAAATCCTGCACAAAGTCACATTTGACGCACCAATGGTGTACACCCAAAATGACAAAAATTGGTTAAAAACCAAAAAAAATATATATATAATCACATATTTATTTTATTATTTTAACACTTTTTTCTGTGATTCAATATTTAATGCACTACTTTAACTGCCACAGTGCAATGTAAATATTGCCCTGTAGAGGTACAAAAACAGAAAACAATGTCCTACAATGCATCCTTTTTCCACTCTCTGACTTCCCCAGCAAAAACCTCTAGATCTCAGTCAAGTTTTGCTTTCCTGTTATCAAACAATTTTCAACAAATTTTCTACAAGTTTTGATGTCAGGCACAGAAACTCCCCATTGAAATTAAACAAAAAAAAAACAAAAAAAACCAATGTCCCCAATTCAGGGGAAGAGAAGATAATCGATAAAGTAAGAAAATATACAGTGAACAAAAGGGACTGTGGTAGAAAACAGCAGTTTTTTTTTCTTACTGTGAAAATTTTTTTTTAAACAAAAAAGGAAACAGACATTCACACAAATAAACAATCAAGTGAAGTACGTGCACATGAATAAACTATACAGCAAACAGTTAAAAGCACTGATTATGCTTCAAAAACGGAGAAGGCCTGGATAAAGCTTTTTCAAAATGACAACTAAAAATAAACAGACACCATATTAGAGCTCATCTTGAGTGCACTGCAAAAGTGCCAGGGAAAAAAAAAATGGTTTGCCTGGTCATCCTAAGTGTACGGAAAGCAGATGAACATCAGCTTTCTCTTTTAATGTTAGCATCAGAAAGGTAATCACTCTGTGGAAAAAAAAAATAAATAAAAATAAAAAACTTCATTCATGTGATTAGTTACCTAACTTCTCAATGAATAGTGAAAATGAATCTACTTTTTGATAAACAGCCTAACTGATGAAAACTGGTTATGAAGGGAATCTGGTTAGTTTAAATAAGAAATAATAGGAATGTCCAGACAAATAAACTAAAATACCTTTAGCACAATTTGTTACTATATGTACTTTGTGAAATTTTCAAAAGCTCTTTTTAAGTTTTATAGTTTTTAGCTTTTTTATTTGTGCTATAATGGACATAAACCGTTAAGACATTAAATTACAGTGTCATACCTGATTTACAAAAACACAGTTTTGTTTAAAATGTAAAAGTTATTAAAAACACTTAAAAAATTTATGTTATTGAAACTTCCAGAAATGTGTGTGTGCAATATATGCATGTGAAATGTGCATGCACACCTGCAGACTTTGGGTTATTATGCATTTTGTTTTCACATGAGCAAATCTATTTTATCCACTTTTGGCTCAAAGGTTCATTTCATGTATTGAACTCTGCAAGCTCCAGCTGCTTTGACACATCCACTGTAGACCCAGCCCCTGTAATTATGAGCTACAAAGCTCACTGACCTTGTCAAGATCTTTCAGCTACTCTCAAGCTACCTACAGCAAGTGCTTCAGTGGTGGGGGCACATTAAGCTCTTTGGTTACCCTCATGCAGACACACATGCAAACTGTTTGCTTTGCAGGTTAAAGGGCTGAATTTGGTGACAGAAAGAAATTTTAAAAAGAACCAAGGTAGGTGGGAGTGGATGAATATGCAGGGAAACTAGAATAAGATGATAAGGGGCAGAAAGAGAATGACAGTATAGAGCAGAGGGAGGGGGTTATTTGGGGTCATGGAGTGATGAGGGGGTTAAATGCCACAAATGCCATGTCTCAAGGCCTCATAAAGACAAGATCTGCATTGCACCCAAGGTCAGGGCATGCACACGTGCACCTGTCTGACAGTGGTGGTAGTTTGGTGAGTGGGTGGGTGGATGGGGAGGAATGTGTGAGTGGTTCAGTGTATGACACACAAACCGTCCCCCTTTTTGTCCGTAAAAGGTGTTTGCAATCTCTTTTGGTTGAAGGTTGTGTGTTTGGGAGCAAATTGTATGAAGTGTGTTTAGAGTGAGAATCAAGCAACATGTTTATATGCAGAAACAAGCTAACGCTTTAATATCAGAGATCTTGCTGATCGTTTTACAACTGTAAAGTATTGTTTATTAGCGCAACGTTGTTTTTCTCTGGTTCAGAATCCACTGGCATCATTGCGTAAACGGTTGAAGACCTACGATAGTTTGAACAACGTCAACATTGAGGCCACAGCTCTGGTGTTTAAGGGTTAATCTAAATGTAAAGTTAGCCAAAAATGTCATGTTGCTCTGACAGCAAGGTAAAAATAAATAAATAAATACAACAGGACATCCTTTTAGACAAAAACAGGGTTTTTGTTTTGGCAATCCATACGGCCCACTTAAGCTCTTTTATGGGCTGGTGAACTGTCCAAGGTGTGCTACGTCTGTCAGTAGCAGCATCTCAGTGACCCCCAAAAGAGAAAAAAAAAGCTGGCTAAAATGGATAGTCTAATTAAACTGTACAGTTAGTATTTGGCCTTGCCTGTGTCCATCCTTCCATCTTTTTCTGCTCATCTGGGACTGGGTTGCTGGGGCAGCAGTCCCTCTCTCTCCACTTCCTCTGGAGTACATATGTTTTCTATTTTGAGAAGAAGAAGAAGAAATGGCTGAGGCATTCAGAATTAGTTGGAAATCTTTGATCTCTGTGTTGAAAACCAAAATATAGGCTTTGTGGAAACAAGCAAATATCCAATATATGCACAACTCCAAATCAAATATAAGATTCAAGCAAGTGAATTCGTGGCACACAGGTCATTTAAAAGATAGACTTGCACAGACTGATTTACAATGGATTAATCACCAAAGAAACCAATCCGTTGGTGCACAAGTCCAAAAAAAGCAATGGTTTGCGACTGACCACTTCCATATTTACATGTACCGATGTTTTACATGGACACCCTTGCTGGAAACAAGTCAGTGGAGTAAATTAATATTTGCTCACTGGTCCAAAAATTAATTTTTTGTACTATTCATCTTAGTTCCTGACTGGGAAAGAGAACTCTGGAGCTTGTTGATTTCAAAGAATCACAAACCTTCCACCGTCTGTCCACTGTCAGTTTTCATGTATAATGTAGGGATTGTAGTGTGGTGCTTGTTTGTAAAGAAAGTCTAAAGCATGTTTTGATGTATGTACAGTGTTTACTTTAGGTAATCTGCCTGTGACAAAATAGGGTTCAAGCACAAGAAACAAGATAAAACTAGATAAATGGATAAAACTACAGTTAAGTGTTCTGAACTGTAAGACTTCATACAACACATTGGATGTCAAGTCTTTTTGCAATATTGATGGAAAAAACACCTAAGTTGATAAAAAAGAAAAAGAATTCAGGATGAACATGTGAGCAACACATCTGCTGTTCATTGAAACACCAGCTGTTTTATTATGCATCGCATTTGTGTACAGTGTTTGAGGCATAGGCTTTCTTCTTGGGTGTAGTATAAGGCATGTTTTACTTTAAATTACAAAAGAAAATTGGTTGAGTTTTCATTGATCTAATGCTGATAAATCAATACAACAATTTTAGATGGGGTTTGATGTTTCAAATGAGGCAGATCTTCAGATTCAGTGTAAAACTCTTTGCCAGTAACTCAATTTTCAAACTCAATTTATTGAAACTGATGGGACTTTATTTACAATATCACACGCACTAAGCTGAAATCCCTGTGTCAAACATAATTAAGATGAAGGTGGAAGCTTTCCCAAGCTCCAGAATTCTCTTCTTCAGGGTGGATGTACAATATAGACTGTTGTTTTAGCCAAGACTGGCTATAGTCAACATGGTCAATGGCTTATACTTGTATGGGGCTTTACTACCTTCCTTGAAGGCCCAAAGCGCTTTAAAGTCACATTCCCATTCACACATTCACACACTGATGACGGCTCAGTTGCCAAACACTGGCACCAACCTATTACCACCAGAGTAAAGTGGGGTTCTGGGTCTTGCCCAAGGACACTTCGACACATGATCGGGCAAGGTGGGAATCAAACCTGCAATTGTCAGAGGTCAACCACCCTACTTCTGTGCTGCGTTTGCCCCTTGTGGCTTCCATCAAAGCCACAAAGATTACATGACAGATATACCTAGACAGTGTTCAGTTATTATTACCTGGGTACAAAATGCTTAAAATTCAACCATTTCCAGAAAAGGAGAAGATATAATTAATTTATACAAGTATTTATGCCTTGTATACTGCACAGTACATTTCTACTCACACATACACAACAAACCAAATACAAAGTCAGACTTTGGCAGTGAAGTGACATAATGACTAATCCTTTGATCCAGAGCAACTTTTCCACCTAAACCATTACTGTCCCATGAACTTAACAGGCAGCAGCCGTCAGAGCGGCATTAGTGTTAGGCAGAAGTGTGTGTTACATGAGACAACCAATTAAAATCACTTGTGGGCCGGATGATATCCAGTGATTTAGGCCTGAAAAATGGCTTTGGTAGGATTATCCACTGTGTAACTTGATCTCATTCTCCTCAATTCCATGAGACACACGTGCACACACTGAGGAGCTGCAGGGTTTACAAAACCTCACACACATGTGCACACACAAAAACACTGAACAGATGACGAGACAATAAGGCCTTGGGCTGTGCTCATGTTCATTACTATGCTATTCTCAGACTGACTAAAATGAAGTACACAGACTTGCAGGCATTAAAAGTTTAGTAGAGGTTGGAAAAAAAGACTTAGGCTACAAACAAAACCACACTTCTAAAAGTTATTTTCATTTTTTTGCAAATCTGATCCAAACAACAAATTTGGCTCACTACCAGTCACAAGACTGGTACTGTATCTTGATGTAAACAGTACAAAGAAAAACTTTAAAATCATATATTGTCATGTGAAATGCTCCAAAACATTAATCAACAAATATCCCAAATGATCAAACCATATTCTCAAAATTTATTTCATCAGCAAAGAATATGACCTGTGTTGACAAACAAGTTTAAAGTCAATTCTCTGGTGTTCTATTCATTCATTGTCAGTATGATCTAGACAAAAGTTTAGTTAAAGTGAATGAATGAATAGTAAAGTTATTGGGTAATTCCAAAGTGAAAATAAAATGGAAATAAATACTAATTTATTTTAGTCACACTTTAAGCAATCAAGAGTCTCACAATACTTTGAATTAAACAACAAAAAAAAATACACTCAAAACATATAACACAATTTCTACTCAATTAGAGTACACTGTAACATTAATTATTTGTAGGTGAATATAAATATGCAACATACCTTTTTGTTTTGTCATTTTCATCATTTCCATCAACATAGCATGGCATGCAATCAACAATCATTTGTTATGAGGGAGAGATAGCATACCAACTACTAATGGGGGGGGTTCCTCTTAAACTCTGTCCCTCTGTGCACATTCAAGCTCTAGACTGATATTTTACAAAATGTAAATAAATTGATCAAAATAGAAGTGTTAGCACTCTAGAATACAGATTTCACACCTCCTAACCACCACCTAGAAAAAAGTGAGACTTTGTGAGTCAAATAGCTTAGATAAATATTTAAAAAAATTTAACTGTTTTCTTTCACAAATGAACTTCCCATTTTTGTATTTTAAGAAACAACAAAAGTTGTGTTGACCTCCTGGCTGGATGGATTGCATTAAGAAGAACAAGCATGCTATTCTTTAGAAATTTGACATAAATCTGGATTAGCTTTAATTTTAAACATTGTTTACAGCTCGTGGAGCTTTGACACATGATTATCTTTAGATCTAGACTTTTACATAGTAACTGTAAACTTTAATATCCAACAATTACCCCATCATGATTGACACACATTTGCCAAACCAGCAGTATGTGGTTGTACATGCAGTCTGGAAATCAGCAGAAATTTTCAGTTTGTTGTGGCAAAGTCTAATTCTGCAGGAGCTCCTCTTACTGACATTACATCAGTTGAGTATATCTTCAGTGATCATTGTATGAAAGAACAATCAAATATATATATATATATATATTTATAAATATTTACTTTTAAAACTCCAAGAAAACGACTTGTAAAGCCTAAACAAATACCTCTCAAGTGGACAATGAAAGCCATAATTAAAAGACAAAGAAAGAGGTCAGTGGTTTCAAGAGATAAATATAAAAACAGCTGATGAGTACTAATCATTTTAATATTTTTAGTTTGGAAATGTAAATAGCATTTTTGGCAGTTACTTAAATACATAAGTCTAAAATAAGATGATAGACACTGCCAAAACATATGACACAATCACCCATGGAAACATTAGCCCAGTAATTTGAAGCCATGCACCCACAAATCGCCGTACAATGCAAAAGAGGGAACAAAGCTGGAATGACCTTTCAAATGATTAAGCTGAAACATTATCATCATGTTCTCTGTTTTTTTTCCTCACAGAGATCTGAACAACTGGTTTGCCAGTTTAGAGCTGGCAGGGGCCAAACTCGTCTATGATTTCAGTTTGGAGCTGTCGGGCTATGGGGCCAAGCTGGCCGGTGCCCATCTGGAGCAAGCCAAGTGTCTACTCCCCTCAGGCTCATTGCACATTGGTGTTTCCTGTAATGGTGCAGCAGTGGTCATGGTGGTATGGTTATAAATATGAGCTCCGGTGTGACCCTCTTGTTCTTAACCACAGGTTCAGATCTGCTGTGGGAACAAAGCACAAAGGCTTCTGGGAGTAACTTATCTTAGCTGCTACTGTATTATCTCAGGTTGGTCACACCAGCTGTTGTTACACCAGTTGAGGACAGCTGGGCAGTGACTGGGGGGACTGGAAACAAGAACAATCAAAGGAGCAGTTGGCATTGGGAGTGAGGATGGCAAAAAAGAAATGTTGGATTGAGGACACAGATAGGAACCAAAGGGAGCCTTTTCAAGCGAAGTAATCAAAGCCTGAAGCCATGTTAGTAAAAGTGAAAGTCACGAGTTTGAACATAGCACCTTTACGACATGTAATATTTATCAAGTTGCTGAGAATTACGGAACTGCATTTGGCCTTTTACAAAATAATCAAACACTGAATCAGTTTACCTCCTATGTATATCACTGTCTGTGAGGTTTAAAATGGCTTATCCATGCCCAATACTATATTAGCATAAGCATTAAGAGTTAAGCCAAAAATGCCACCAGCTATGTGGCTGCACCCACTGGGCCAATAACTTCAAAACAGTGGTGGAGGAGGGGGGTCAACAGTTGGGATGGGGGTGGCATTCCTAGCAGGCACATGAGAAAACAGCGGCCCCTGGTGCCAACTATGTGAACTATTAGTATAACGCTTCGACTTTTGAAGATTTAAACAACATTTTTGAAGACTTGACTTAAGCATGAATCCGTATGTAAATCTTTAGTCATTTATTTTACTTTTAACAAATATGCATGAAACCACTTTGGCTCCAAATGTACCTTATTCATTCATTTTCCAATCCACTTTATCCCTTTCGGGGTCACGGGGTTGCCGGAGCCTAACCCGGCTACTCATGGGCGAAGGCTCCAAATGTACCTTAATTTAGCATATAAATAAAATTAAAAAAGGGAATTTATTTTTCATTGATGGAAATAAATTCCGGAATCAAAGGGTCAATACTTGATCAAAGTCTACCAGTTGTACAGTTGACTATATATTTTTATATTTTGGACAATTCTCTGAGTTTAATTTCTTTTCCTTTTCTTCTGTCTTTCCTTTTATCATTATTTCTTCTTTTTTATTATTTTTTTTGGGGAAAAAAAAGTGCATACCACTGCACAGCCTGGCAGAGCTGGCTGCTTTTTTTTTTTTAGTTTAAGCTGATAATTGCTCTTATTGATGTATAAAAGATGTCCCACTGAGCCCTATGAAACACCATCAGAAGCCAGAGACGGAATTGTTCATGGCTCGCCTCCAAATGAGGATAGATAGATAGATAGATAGATAGATAGATAGATAGATAGATAGATA
>BSAI01000104.1:21539115-21557674 GCA_036245035.1 Adrianichthys oophorus | reverse complement strand
ATAGATAGATAGATAGATAGATAGATAGATAGATAGATAGATAGATAAGGGGTGTCATTAGAAGTACTAGAATGGTGATTCTTGTGGGATCCTAATGGGGATTATCAATGAGAAACATTTAGTTAAATTTGGAATGATCTTTGTGCTGACAGAATTTATTTTATTTTGACTCCTTACCTGATCTTAACAATTGTAACAAAGAGGAAGTTTGCAAAAAAGAGCTGTTCAAGCTGTCAATGATGTCACTCTTCAAAATTAGCATCCTTCAAATGGAATTGCAGCTCCAATTATCAAACTCACAAAGTCGTCATGTAAAGTACTTCTCTGTTTTATTTGATTGCAAAAAAAGCAAAAAGCAGAAATGAAAACACAGTGAAAACACTCTTATTCTGTCCACACACAACGTCAAGTTTAGTGCCATTCGCTTTTGTTCTAGTACTTGGAAAGATTGGAGGAGCTGCCTCTTTACCCTCCCTTTTTAAATGATGCTTTTTAAAAATAATTTTAATCTTCTCTGTTTTTTTTTATTGTATTTTTATTTATTTGTTTATCTTTTTAGTCATCTTATGTACTCTTGGCATTGTATGTGTCCTGTTTTTATGATTAAGTGTTCATGTTCACGGATTGGACTACGAGTCTGGAATAAAATGTATGAAGTGATCTCAATTAAGATGAGTTGATGTAATTTCTTTATGTATGCCTGTGTGTTTAAGTTCATGTGCTAAACTCTGCATGCTTTAGCCAACTATGAGTAAATAAGCACTTCCTAGTCATCATAGCCCAAGTGCCCTGGCATTAAACAGAAGGAGGGGTGAGAGGTCAGGTCAGGGGCAGCCATGACCTTTTCATCTCCTGGCACTGTGTCATCCTTTGGGTGAAGCAAACAAACATGCCTGGCCCCTGGGCCATGCGGGCTCAGCAGGATGGCATCGCCAGGTCGGGGTAAAGCCCGGGACAGGACACAATTTGATGGCAGGGCTCTGATAGATGTTGCTCATTATTTTCCTCAGAAAACTGGGACATCTACAAACAGAAAGATGCCATGGCAACTGGGGTATGGGGTCAAAGACAAAGTTTTTCAGTTGCGCTCAACATAACCACATTTGTCAAGCTATCCACAAAAAAACACACATTATTGCACTGAGGTACAGATGCCATATTTCTACCGGGTCATAGATCAACCAAGCTCTGTGCACAATTACAATCACATCATTGGGTCAAACTTTTTGTTTGATGTTCTCTATAAAACCTTCAACACTTAAACACATACAGCCAATATAACACCATGAAATGTGTTGTTGCAACAAAAAAATAGAAACAAAAAGAAAATGTGAATCACACTACAAAGAATCTTGTATAAATTTTTTAAACTTATCCAAAGACCAAAGTAGCCTTTCAGCCGGAAACTCCTCCAAATCCCAAATGTAGCTACACCAAAGGTCTGAATCTGCACACTTTTTTCAGTTTTTTTTAGACCTGCGTATTTTCCCAGGTTGTTTTGTATAATTTAAGGAGACTGTAACGGTATGAGGAGTGTGTGTCATCATGTCTCTCTGAACTACATATATTTACCACTGAAAGTGAATTCTTTATGAGAGTGCAGATATCAAAGACATTGGGATCAAAGAGGATTTAATAAGCTACCTACTGTTCTATGAAACCTGAACTTTCATGTCATGCATTTTCCTTGGTTTCTTCAATTTGGGCTTTGGGCCAAGAAACTGACACTAAAGGCAAGCACATGTAATCACACTGCCATTTTTTACTCCTTTAATTTGTAAGTCTGTAATCCTTGTTGCACAGAATGTCACAAATGTCCCCATAGATGGCAGAAGGTTTTATTTTATCTGTATATAAAGATTTGGATGTGTATTTTTATTGGTGTTTTAGTGTTTTTTTCTGTGCTTACAACCTACAAATCTAGTCATTTAGCTAGTAGAGTAAAGCAAAACTTTTCAGCAAAAAAAATGGGAAAATAAGTAATATATATAAATATTTTTGAAATCATTGCGTAATAAAAAACACAACTAGTTTAAGAGAGAGTAATGTACGAGCTTAAAAAAAAGAATTAAGACACATGAAAAAGTCTATGTTTTTGCATCAGGTGGTTCAAAGCTCATATCAACCAAAGCAATACGAAATAATATAGTACTGGTAGTACTTTAGCTTGTGAATCAGAGGCAGGAGAATGATACAAAGCATCAAAAAGTGATACAGTATTTTTGCTTTAGAATTTCTGTCCCTTATTGTGATGCAACAGTCAGAAAACAGGACACCAAGAAATGTTTGTCACTTCTTAATGTCCTAACTTGAGAAAGTACAGCTTCTTTCCAGTCCTCTTGGTTCTGGCTGTTGCGTGAAAAATATTGTCTCTGATTAGTAAGCAAGTGAAAAATTGCTTTGTTCCTGAAAAACTAAAGTAAAATTTCTGGATGTAGTTTCTCCTGACAAGCCTCACAAAATATCTTCTAACTGCTGTTTACTTTGCAAACTATAACTTTTCTAGAGGTCTTGTGGTTATTATTGACACACAAAGTAAAAACTTTTGTGAAATTTTTTTTCAAGAAAGTTTTTAGTTGCTGAGATTTTTTAAAACAATTTTTCTTGCACCATTTCTTTGTCCATCGGCATCCTGTGTGGGGTTATGGACCCAGGACATTTGTTGGTTTTGTGTTTGGTTTCCACTTCCTGTTTTATTTTGTTGTTGGTTGTACTTCCTGTGTTCTCTCCCTCCTTTATTGACACACCTGTTTTCAATTACCTTATCCCCTCCTCTTGTTATAAGTCTTCGTCTCCCCTGCACTGGTTGTCGGGTGGTTTTTGTACCTTCATGAGTTTGTGTTCAGTTTTTGAGAACCTTTCTCAAATAAATGAGAAACTTCGGTATTTACGAGTGTCGTCTGCATCTGTGTCCTCACGTCAACCTTGACATTACCACCCAACCGGTAACATGGACACAGCAGACGTGGAAACGTCACGGGCACTACTCTGCCAGCAAGAGAAGCAGATGTCTTGTCTTCGCCAAGGGCTGCTGGAGTTGTCAAGCCGTCACGAGCGACAACTTGCCGCGTTGGGTGAGCGGTTTGAACAGCTGGCGGAGCGGGTCCAACATCCACTGCCTTTCCCTTCGCCACGCCCATCGCCTCCCACGCCGGTCCAGGGAATCTCGGATGGAGTTCCTGTCGCTCCTGCTGCACAGCTGGCCCGCCCAGAAAGGTTTTCCGGGGACTGCCGGGCCTTTATTACCCAGTGTGATCTCCACTTCCAGTTACAGGCTCCTCATTATCCTACGGAACAAGCCAAGGTGGCCTTCATTATATCTCACCTCACCGGCAGAGCCGGAGCATGGGCTACCGCCGAGTGGCAGCGTGGAGCCCCTACCTGCGCATCTCTCTCGGCTTTCCTGGAGGCTTTCCAGCAGGTTTTTCATCATACCAAGCCAGGCAGAGAGGCAGCTTGTGCGCTTATGAAATTAAGATAGCGGGACAGAAGGGCAGCTGACTATGCTATAGAGTTCCGGACCTTGGTCTCCACTAGTGGTTGGAACACTACTGCGCTCACGGACGCTTTCGTGGAAGGACTGTCCGAGGAATTAAAAGATAGACTAATCTCACTGGAGTTACCAGCTACCTTGGAACCTCTCATTGCCCTGGTTATCAGGATAGATAACCGATTACAGGACCACAAGGAGGAGCATGGCAGGGTGGTTCCCCGCCTACCTCGCAGACCCACCAACTCACCCACAACTCACAGCACTGACTGTGCTGTTTCTCCCGCAGAACCCCCGTTGCAAGTACAGGAGGAACCCATGCAGCTCGGACGGGGCAGACTGTCTGTTTCCGAACGACGGCGGCGGATGGCGGCAGGTGAGTGCCTTTACTGTGGTAGGCGGGGTCATTTCTGCAGGGAGTGCCCAAAACACCTCTGCTCGTCAGTAAGAGTGGGCGTGCTGACGAGCGGTGATTCGGCGCTCACCATTCCTAAACCTGCTGCCTGCTTATTAAAGATTCGGGTAATGTTCCATGGGAGGGGGGTTTCGGTCAAAGCTTTAGTGGATTCAGGAGCAGAGCAGAACCTCATGGACGCAGAGCTAGCTAAACAGGTCGGTCTTAAGTGCGAGTTGTTGCCCCGTCCCTTACAAGTGGTCTCCCTCAACGGTCGAGAGGTAGCCTCCATCTCTCATATAACCGAACCCATTCATCTGATTATTTTGGGAAATCACCACGAACTAACCCGTTTTTTCCTCCGCCCAGAACCCACTGGTTCTGGGTTACCCCTGGCTTATGGCGCACAACCCAGTCATTGACTGGCCCTCCAGTCGGGTCTCCGGCTGGAGTGAGAGATGTCACACCACCTGTCTGCGCTCAGCTCGGCCTCCTGGGGAAGACCCCGCTGTCCCTGTAGGGCGGCCGCCCTCACCTGACCTATCCGGGGTACGGCCGGAATATCACGACCTAGCTGAGGTTTTCTCCAAATCACGAGCTCTCTCCTTACCGCCTCACAGGCCTTATAACTGCGCTATTGAACTTCAACCTGGTGCTACCTTGCCTAAGAGCAGGTTATATAGTTTGTCTAAACCCGAGAGGGAGGTCATGGAACAATATATTGCTGAGTCTCTGAATTCTGGACTTATCAGACCGTCTTCTTCACCAGTGGGGTCCGGGTTTTTTTTTGTTGGGAAGAAAGACGGGTCTCTCCGACCATGTATTGATTATCGGGGGCTAAATGAGATCACTGTCAGAAACAGTTACCCCCTGCCTTTAATGAACTCAGCATTTGAGGCATTGCAGGAGGCCAGGATTTACACCAAACTGGACCTTCGCAACGCCTACCATCTTGTGCGCATCAGAGCCGGTGACGAATGGAAGACTGCCTTCACCACCCCTTTAGGACATTTCGAGTATCTGGTTATGCCGTTTGGCCTCTGTAATGCTCCTGCTGTGTTCCAGGCAATGATCAATGATGTTTTACGAGATTTTCTACATCGTTTTGTTTTTGTGTACCTGGATGATATTTTGGTTTTTTCCAGGGACGCCAGCGAACATCGGCGGCATGTTCGTCTGGTGCTCCAGCGGTTGCTGTAAAATAAATTATTTGTGAAGGCGGAGAAGTGTGAGTTCCACTCTCCGTCTGTTTCGTTTTTGGGGTTTGTGGTAGCAGAGGGTGAGGTGAGACCCGATCCGGCTAAGGTGAAAGCGGTGGTGGAGTGGCCTACACCTGCTAACCGGAAACAATTACAGCAGTTTCTGGGGTTTACCAACTTCCTCCGTCGCTTCATCCGTGGCTACAGCTCGGTGGCCGCGCCCCTCGCAGCTCTCACCTCTACCTCTTCACCGTTCGTCTGGACGGAGGCGGCGGAGGCCGCTTTCAACAGGCTAAAGCAGCTTTTCACCTCTGCGCCTATCCTGGCCCAACCTGACCCTTCCAGGCAGTTTATTGTTGAGGTGGATGCCTCTGATACGGGGGTGGGTGCGGTATTGTCTCAGCGAGGGGGATCTGACGGTAGACTGCGCTCTTGCGCTTTCTTCTCCCGCCGGCTTACTCCGGCGGAGCGGAATTATGATGTCGGGGATAAGGAGTTGCTAGCCATTAAGCTAGCTCTTGAGGAGTGGAGGCACTGGTTGGAGGGGTCAGCTACACCGTTCCTAGTCTGGACAGATCATAAGAACCTGTCATATCTGCGAACTGCCAAACGGTTGAACTCCAGGCAGGCACGGTGGTCTCTATTCTTCAACCGATTTAATTTTGTGATGTCCTATCGTCCAGGTTCTAAGAATGTTAAACCGGATGCCCTCTCCCGACAACAGGAATCGGCTGTGCAAGACGGCCAACCAGCCTCTATTCTTCCTCCCTCCTGTGTGCTGGGCGCTCTCTCCTGGCAGCTGGAGAGGGACATTAAGGCTGCCCAAGTTCAGGAGCCGGACCCGGGAGGAGGTCCTCCTAATAAACTGTTCGTCCCCAGCTTACTCAGGTCCCAGGTTCTCCAGTGGGCTCATGCTACGCGACTCACCTGCCACCCAGGAATCCACAGGACTGGCTCTTTTCTGCGTCGCCGTTTCTGGTGGCCCAGTATGACCAAGGACGTCCGGGACTATGTTTCAGGTTGTCTGGTTTGTGCCCAGAACAAGGTCAGTACACACCCACCTGCTGGACTCTTACACCCATTGTCCATCCCGGGTCGGCCTTGGTCACACATTGCTCTGGACTTTGTTACCGGCCTACCTCCTTCTGCCGGGAGAACCGTTATTCTGACTATTGTGGACCGTTTCTCTAAGGCAGCTCATTTTGTGGCTCTGACCAAACTCCCCTCTGCTGCAGAGACTGCTAGATTGATTATAAAACATGTCTTCAGGCTGCAAGGCATCCCCACAGACATGGTGTCGGATCGTGGTCCTCAGTTCATCTCACAAGTCTGGAAGGCGTTCTGTGGGGCTTTCGGGACTACTGCCAGCCTGTCTTCTGGTTTTCACCCACAGACTAATGGTCAGGCGGAACGGACTAACCAGGACTTGGAGGCCGCTCTCCGGTGTATCTGTTCCCAATGCCAGACCTCCTGGAGCTCCTTGTTGCCATGGGTGGAATATGCGCACCACTCCCTCACCTCGTCTGCTTCTGGTATGTCCCCATTTGAGTGCTCTCTGGGGTACCAACCCCCCCTGTTTCCCGAGCAGGAGACGGAGGTGGCCGTTCCGTCGGTTCAGCACCTATACCGCCGCTGTCGGCGTGTTTGGCGGGAGGCTACCAACAAGAGGCTGGATGATCGTCGACGCACTCCGGCACCTACTTACCTACCTGGCCAATCCGTCATGCTGTCCACCTCACACATCAAGCTTCGGATGGAGTCCAAGAAGCTGTCCCCCAAGTACATCGGTCCTTTCGAGATCCTGAAGGTCATCAATCCTGTGGCGGTCAGGCTGCGCTTGCCCAGGTCTTTGCGCATCCACCCGGTCTTCCATGTCTCTCAGCTGAAGCCGCATGTTACGTGTCCCCTGCAGTGGCCTTCCTCTCCGCCACCCCCTCCTTGCATCATTGATGGCCAGCCGGCCTACACAGTCCGTCGCCTGCTGGACGTTCGGCGACGGGGACGTGGTTTCCAGTATCTGGTGGACTGGGAGGGGTACGGGCCTGAGGAGAGGTCCTGGGAGCCTGCTTCGCGGATTCTGGATCCTGAGCTCATCAGGGACTTAAATTGGCGGCACCGGGACAGGCTTCCCCCTGCGCTAGGCGGCGCGCCTTGAGGGGGGGGGTACTGTGGGGTTATGGACCCAGGACATTTGTTGGTTTTGTGTTTGGTTTCCACTTCCTGTTTTATTTTGTTGTTGGTTGTACTTCCTGTGTTCTCTCCCTCCTTTATTGACACACCTGTTTTCAATTACCTTATCCCCTCCTCTTGTTATAAGTCTTCGTCTCCCCTGCACTGGTTGTCGGGTGGTTTTTGTACCTTCATGAGTTTGTGTTCAGTTTTTGAGAACCTTTCTCAAATAAATGAGAAACTTCGTATTTACGAGTGTCGTCTGCATCTGTGTCCTCACGTCAACCTTGACATCCTGTTTTTTCATGTTGTAGTTACTAGCATATCTCTTGTGTATAGCATATCCTTGTCTGTTTTCTCATATTTTACTGCTGCAATGACTACATTATTATAATTTTTTCCAGTTTTTCAACAGATGTTCCTTGGATTTTGAGTTTGTCTATCTTCATTATGTTCATTCACCATGTAAGTTGCAAAAATACCCCTTTTGACTTAACAGATGTGTGGGGACTTTGTGCTCATCTGCTTCATGGTCCTTTACTGCTACAGTAACTTACGGATGTTCCAGGGATTTTGTGTTAGTCCATCTGCTTTATCTTATCTCATTGCTGGAGTTACTGACCTGCCTGTTCCTCTTACCACATATGTTACAGTATATTTTGTGTTTATCTTGGTCCTGTCGTCTCAGACTGTCACAGCAGATGTTTACCCTTTCTGAGGCACTTTTTGCTGGAGGTTTCCTCCTAAATCTTCAATTTGGAGTGAGTTTTCCTCTCTACTGTTCCTTTAACTTGCTTAGTATTAGGGCAACAACAAAAATTTAGACTTGTGAAGCAAGACTTTACAAAGTACTAAGTTTGTCTCCCTGTCAAAAAAATAGCAATTTCATTGTATTTGTTGCAATGACAAAAGCAATTCAATTCAATTTAAAACCACATATCTTTATGAAAGAAGATTTCGAGGGTCATTTTCAGTGCAAGTCACGCATGAAGAAGTTGTCCTGTAGTCAAATACCAAGCTGCTTTAATTTTTATTTAAGTTATGCAGAAACCAAAGTTTAAGTTGATTGTATTTTGTTTTCCATCAACACTTTTTCTAAGTTTCTTCCCGTTCTCAAATGACTGCTAAAGGAAGATAATGAGCTGTCCATTTTATTGACAATATTGCAAAGTGAATTACAGCAGTTCACCCAGACATGCAGCTGTGGCATGACTGATTACCATTCTGCGAAAACTCGTGGACTCGTATTTAGGGCATTTCCACTGGAGTAAAATAATGATAATTGTAGAGTTAAACTTACCACACATGTAATGATGCTGTCTGCAGAGCATGATGGGATGATTGTAAAATTGCTGCTTTTGTACCATTTACAGAACAGTCAAACAAGCAGTTTTACTGTAAAGCTACCTGATCACAAAGTGGCACACATCACACAAACAGAGACACACTATACAATTCCCACACTTTAACACATGGAAACTCCAGAGTTTTTTATAAACAGAGAAAAAGAAAGATTTGTTCTTTTAGACACTGTTATGTTCTTTTTCTTAACAAATCAGTTTAAATTACTGAAGCTGTGGGTGATCAGACATAGCCATCATTTGTTCAGATGTGTTTACAGAGACAATGAAGCAACATCATCAATCATTCCTAAAGACTAGTGCTCCGATGGGGAGAATTAGAATGCATTACAGATGTCACGCATCATCAGGCTAAACATCTCATTTCCACCTCACTGTGTGTTGTGTCTGCTCTGTGTCTGGGGCTTGGATCTTGCTCAGTGTGCAAAGCATTTGTGATCGCGTGCGTTTGTGTGTGTTTACGGTTAACTGCTCTTGTGGCTATTCTCCCTGGGGCAAGGTATCCATCACCGTCCAAGTAGCTTTTGACTGGGCACAGCATAGGCCCTTGAGCCTACCCTGGTCCCATGAATATCTCCCAGGGGTCCCTCAGTGTCAGAGGACACCACCTGCACCAGACACACACATACACACACACACTCTGATACAAATCGGTGTGACCCATACACTACTCTAATGCCCTCATTAGGTGATTAGTCCCAAAGGCGGGACTAAACCAACAATGCCCACTTCCAAATATCTAGCTTTGCCCCCAGGGGTTAGTGTGGAGGCTGAGGTGATGCCAAACACACACCCCGACAAAGGAATGACATTTGTATGTTTTCCTTAAGCTCTTAAAGATGTTTGTATTATTTAATTGTATTTTTTATTAACAGAAGAATATAAACTTGGACCAAACTTATTTTGTGTGGTGTGCTGTTAGTAAAATACTCTGCCTCAACCACAAAGCAGTAGCAACTGTGCATTAAAATGAATATTTTGCTTCAAAATGGTAATAAAAAAAAGAATTATATCTTTTTAAGATCATTATAAATGCATTTTTTGCTATTTTTTTCTAGCAATCATTAATGAACACTTGTGTTCTAACTGCTTTACATGACAACCAAATTGTAAATCCCAAGGAGCTCAGATAAAGTGCATTGTACATAGGTGCTAAATCTGTATTGATTTGAACAAACACTACATGTATGTATATATATATATATATATATATATATATATATATTTCTTTTTTTTTTTACAGAATTCTCTTCTACATTTAGATTAGGCCAGACTTGAGGATTACTTTGCCTCTCCATGCACCTTCTATTCCCATTAATTCATTTGGCATTCCTCCAGCCTTGTGTGTCAGAAACAACAATGAGCTGTGAATAAAGCCACCACAAGCTTCTCTCCAGGAATATTAAAGTCAGCGGCTTTGCTGTTATAATTAACAATGAAATATTGATGTCTATAACTTCTACTGTGGTTCCCACGAGCAAGCCTTTAAGACACACCAAGAAAAGAGGAAACTGTAGGTGTCTGTGAGCTTGCAAACCTGAGTCACCACTGAATAATTGACAGCAACATAATTAGCTTGGTGCTGTATTGTGTTAGGACGTTATGCACACATCCTACAAGCATGTACTGGTATAAAGCAAAATGTCAGACATGGAGAAAAGAGACTTCTGAAGTTGTATAATTGAAATTATTATTATTAATATATATTTAGAAAAGAGCATTTTTGGCCTGATATTGAATGTCATTCTACAAATAATGTGATAAAATAATGAAAAAAAATTTATATATATTTTTTTGACCAATTTTTTTTATTTTTTTTATTTTATAGTTTACACAAGAATCAGAATAATACTCTACTGTGAATAGGGTTTGATCCACTCCAGTCCACTTCATTAAAAATGTGGCAACATTTCATTTATTAATTTCATGTCTAATTTGTACTTGGATCAGTTTTGTACATTTTTTAGAACCAAAGGAAAAAGTTCAATATTAGTATTGTAAATAGCAAACAGTTGTAATACTTTATGATTTTCTATTATTTGATAGAAACACTATTCAAAACTGTGATAGGTAGAATTGCCTCCTACTTTCTTGTGGGAAAGAATATATTTAAAAAAAAATAGAAAAATCACTGGAAGTAAAAAATCTGCAGTTAATTTAAATCTGTCTACCCAAAACATCCTTTTACTATGAAATAAAATAATCTGTCTCATCTGTTTGGACTTGTTAACAATGCTGTCAGTGTTTTTAACAAACATACAGGTTTCACTCATACTCTTTCCCAGACAGTCGAGTTGGAACAGATGCTGTACTTCATTGAGCAGCACCACAACACTGCATAGATTTTGACTGTTGGTCTCTAAAAAACAACTGAGAAACATACCTGCTTTCCTCGTTTTCAGTTGTGTCTATCAAATATCTCCTCTGACATGCAGCCTCGTTCACTGCCAGTGATTACATCATAGTCAATTAATCCTAATGTAATCAGTGCAAACTGTTGAGATGTTGCATGTGCGTGTGTCACTCTGTGTTGGATGATCCCTCTGTACTTGTGTGAGTGCATGTTTGAGGGACTGAGTAATCAGCAAAAGAAGCAGGGGACAGATGCTGATGATAATAGATGGGACCAAGTGAGGGGCTTGTTTTGTGTAGCAGGATCCGTGGCAGCGGAGAGTGTGTATAAAGATGACAGTAAAGCACAATGCATTTCTGTGTTTGGGACATGTTCAGATCTTTTATATCATCTATACCAAAGACTACAAATGCATAATTTTATAGGCTATGACATAATAAAATCCTGTAAAATAAAGATGTTAGGTAAATGTATTAAGTTATTTTAATTTGTCTAAACTACAGTAACAAATACAACTACCACCATGCGATAGAGAAGCATCGGCAAGATCTTCAAGATTTCATCCCGCCACTCAATTTTTCTAAAAATTGATGGCGCGGTCATGAATGTAGAGACTAGCAGCCAGGTGGCTGTCAGGCTTGAAGAATGGCTAGCTTTTTATATACACCGGGCTGCCAGTGGCGGCAAGTAGGAGTTGATATAGACCTCCGGAGACATTTACACATCGTCCAGTCAGAGCTGCTGTCATCCAGCAATCTGGCTGTGGCTGCCCAGTTGTCGGCCGATTTTGTAATAGCATCATCCCTACCTGTCACTGGACAGCCACCGCACGACCTCGTCTGGTTACTTTAAAATGTTAACTTTTTTGTAAAACGTTGGTGGCCTGTAAAAATGCGACTGCTGCCCCCCAATTACAAATGCCACCACGTGTCCACCTGCCAAATTTGCTGAAAAATGTGCATTTCGGTTGCTGCGCAGTGGCATTTTGGGATATGTGACTGTAGTCTAAATTAGGCCATCTATAGAGACAGAGACTTTATTGTAAAAGATTTACTTGATCACTACACATGACTATGTAGATTATAAATTGTTTTATTTATTGGTTTATTTTTGGCTATTTTTGTAAAAGCAAAATTAAACTGTCATATATTCATTTATTTCAAGAAGACCACATTTTGCAAAGTTTGTGCAACTTTGTTGTGTATCCTTAGGATAAAGATTAAACAAAAAGCTGTTTTTATGGCTTTTCCCTTTGTGTTTCTCCAATGCTCAAAGCGTCTTGGCATACTTCTTATATCAAACGGCTAAAACCAGAGAGAATTCAGAAAGAAAACATCTTTGTACAGTCCCTCTTCTTGTATTATTAAACAAGTTTCGAGGAACTGTCCACTGGTTTTAGTGGTTTTCTGGAGTGACTTTAAAGAAGCAGCACCATTGGCATCGTTAAAAAGATCATTTGTAGATATTCAAGACAAACAAACTATCCTCATTTAAAATGGTATGACATGTGTGTCTATTTGGAGGCCTTGTTTGCACTTGAGGAAACACAGTAGCGCAAACATGATTAATTAATTAATATGTGAACGCCCTTATTAATATGTGATTTTCCAACACAGTTAAAAAGAATTAGTATCAAGCATTAATAAGTGAAAGACAATCTGCTGCACTCCCTTTGCTAAAGCAAAAAAAAATAGAAAAATGCTGGTTATTTATGATAATTACAAACCACTATGTGGAACAAACAACTGCATGGTTTTCAGAGAGAAAGTATCATATCTTAAATGTTAAAATATTAGCCTTATTGCGTGTATTATCATTTAGAAAAAAAAATATGATGATGCATTGTAATTAAAAAAAAATGTTTCCATTAAGAACCGCACATTTTTTCCCATGTATTATATTATTAGGCCCATTGTTTTTTTGTTTTTTGTTTTTTTTAAAGTTTTTATTTAATTTTTAATTTGGCTTTAGAACAGTTATGGCTTCTATGGGAAATTATACTCAGCTGTTTGCACCAGTCTAAAGGAGACCCTATGTCCTTGTGGTTGTAACTGAATTCCTTCACTACTCACTACATAGTGCACTGTATAGTGCGCTTGACATTTTGTAGGGCTGTCCGAATCTACATTTCCAGAACTGAGCGGCCTAAATATTTCACAGAAATCTCTGCGGAAAAAGCAGTGTGCTTTAATGCCAAATAGATTGGCGAATACAGACTACAATACAATGTGTTTGAACAATTTTGGTTAAAAAATAAGTAATTGAATTTATTTTCTAATAAGCCACCCATGTTTACATCATCAGAACGGAATGGGTACATGAAAAGCTTTTGCAAATTGCTCGTGTTTATTAGGTTTTTCATTTGTGAAATCAATGACATCATATTTACCGTAAAAAAAAAGAAAAACAAAGGGGTGAGCATGCTGTCCGAGTTGTTTTTAAAATCCTTGATAGTCCACTAAATAGTCTTTTAGTAAAGTAGTAGGGACAGAATTCAGACACAGCCTTTGTGTCTCATATTGTGAAACTGGAAGACCTCAAATACATTCAGGATGTAAGTAGTTACTCAATTACCAAAAGTGGTAGCATTAAAACCAATATATTAAAAGAAAAAAAGTTTTTCTGGGAAGCTTTATTACACTCCTACAATACTAATTTGCCTTAGCTAACAAAGATGTACACCCACATGCAATTATTCATACATATGTAAGCTGAAACATCCAGAGGCGCACAACAAGAGCTGCACAGGTGGTGCCTCACATGAGGTCTGCACCGCACATCAAAAGGACACCTCTGACATCTCAGATCGCTCATACATGATGATGCACATAGATCTTTTGCCACAACAAAGGCAGAACAAAAGAACTGACATGAAAGAGAAGTCAATAAACATAAGCCGTTTAATAAAACATTTCTTCCGCTGTACTCACTACAAAAGGTTTTCACTCGTTTTCTCGCACAGACGACAAAATGAAAAGAACTATTTAGTCACATGAGAAAAAACAGAGGCAGCAATCCAGCGTTTATCTTGCAGGCTTGCCCTCATATCTGCGTGGTGATACAAAAGCAATATGGCACCTTTTATCACTCCATTCAACAATGAATGCCCTAAACTTGCTTATGTTAAACAGCACTTCTCAACAGCATCTAAAATCTTCCTGTTTTGGGTAAAATTAGTATTTTAAACCGCTAATCTGATTGCTTTACATCAATAATGAATATTAAAAAAAGTTTCTGTTGCAAGAACAAACTGTACATATAAACATCCAGTTGACAAGTTGAACTAGATATGGAGCAGTGTCAAAGTATGCTCCATGCAGTCATGTAAGCTCTGCTGGAAACACACACACAGCAGTGGCAAGTGCACAAAGAGAATGTGCTCAATGCAAAAGCAGCTGAGTGAGTGGGAGCTGTGGCTTACAGATGTTCAGCGTCCCACTGCAGTTGTTGAAGCTACAGAGAAGTGTCAACCCAGAAGGACAAGGAGCTGAGGCACAGCGGCATAGAAACAGAATGGAACATGAGGTCACATTCAAAGTGTCGCAGCCCAGAGCACCTCAAACCCCTGGCTCTCGCAGCAGCCTTTGAGCAAACATCACTCAACTCAAGGTATGGTGCAGGGCTGTATTATGACTAATGTATATACAGATAAATAACAATATCTTCAGATGACAAAAATGTTTGCAATACAAAATATTGCAGAGCAATAGAATAGAGCAATCAAACAAAACAGGCTCATATTGGCATGGTTTTCTGTTTTTATTCTTTAACTTCATATAAAGTCACATTTGTTTGAAATGTAGTTGCAATGTTATGGTCAGTATTTTTTGATGCATTACTCATAAATTATTGCTAATATCCCATGTGACAAACTTTCTCCAGACACTAAAGTGTGCTTGTCAGTTGAGTGGCAGTAAAATTGAGCCTAAGTTTACAGGTGGAGAAGTTCCATAAGTGCTGGTCAACATTAACTCATTGCTTTTCCAGGTGGGCCGTGCTTAAGCAAAAAACCCTGAGGTAATGGGTCACAGTTTTTTTTTGTGTCAAGTCGTAAAGCACCAGTTAACTTTCAGACATCCCTAAAAGTCTTTTTCTGTTATGTCGATGTGTCCAGTTCTTTCCACAGTGGTCTCAGTCTTACTTGCATGACCCAGCTCATTTACAAGAAATGCTAAGACAAATTCCAAAAAAAATGATTATTTTACTTAGCTTACTTTGGGTTAACCTTATTTCCTAATATAAAAGATGCAGTAGCTGTTGCCATTTTTTTTTTTTTGGCTATCTTGGGGGGCCTAGTGGGAGAGCGTCCACCATGAAACTGTGAGAGTGCGAGTTTAAATCCAGTGAGATCACTAGACTCCAAAAAATATATTCAGTATCTTCCTGTTTGATACGTAGATTGGGGGGTTAAACCACCAAGTGATTCCCAAGCATAGATGTGACTGCAACTCTCCTCCTTCTAGGGTGTGGGTCAAATGGGTCAAATGCAGCGATCATCAATGGGACTTTAACTTGTACAATGTGTGTAACCATGGATGAAGTTTGCCAAAGTGATTGGTTGTATGCCTTGGTTGCTCAAATGCAACCTGCTCAGAGGCCTAGTGATGGAGGGCCCACCCTTGGTTCAAGTGGGTTCAAATCTGCGAGTCTAGTCATATCAAACACTAAAAATGGAACCAATGCCTCTTTTTGTGACACTCAACATTAAGGGGTAAAGCTGGGGGGTTAAACCACCAGCTGCAAACGCAGCTTATTGCTCCCCTGGGGAATGCAAAATACACATTTTGCACACCTAGGTGTGTGACAACTAATGAAACGTTAACATATTTACTGTAGCTATAAGCATGTGTTTAGCTTTGTTTGGATGCCTGGGGTCTGGTTAGAAATGAGGGGCTCAGTTGATTGAAGTTGGAAGGTTAGTTTTTTGGCCACAGTGGGACCGGCACCAATCTTTGTTTGTATGTAGCCCCAGTATGTCCCAAGCTTTTCACCTTTGTTAAAATGAACACTTCCTCAAATATTCCATATCAAATCTATCAAGTATAAAAGCTAAAACCACACTTAAAGGAAACACCTTGATAGTTTAGAGTTTGACGCTACTAATCTCAAAGGGTTATTTGTAATAGTCACAATGAATCACAAAACAAGGTTCTTAGAGCTTTTTAAATTCTACAAAAAATTATGTTGTTTTTTTTTTTCATTTTGTGGGTTTGATATCTCATTTCTTATGTTCACGCATATCTGTAACTGTGTTAGGGTGTGAGTGCTTCCCTGCCTACCATGACCACCATGGAAAGTTGTGTGTCTCCTGACACTTTTAATCAGAGTAGCACAAAAGAGGGGCTAAAGCTGCCTTATCTCCACACAATCAGATTAGAGGGGATTGCTGCTCTGCAAAGCAAAGTAGAGCGCCCCACCTCTCAGATCAAGATGACTTGATTAATAACTTGCCATCATATTATCCGTTAAGAGGCAAAAATTGTTTTATTTCTATTTATTTATTTTCTATTTGTTTTAACCCCTTAGGGCTAAACGTAGATTAAAAGATTATCTTCTCTACCTTACCTGGCTCTCTTCGTCCATCTCTCTTGTGCTTAAATCCCTTCTTCCCTTTCACTGTGATTGTTGCTTGTTCTGCCGATGACCAGATGGGGGTGCCATGCCTGCTGCACACAGTGGGAGCCTCCCCCTCACCTAATCTCATCAAAATAAACATGCCAAGAGTTGTCAGCTTCTCCGACACCGAGGCGCAGGAAGGGAGGGTGCCATAGAAACAGGTCAGGCTAATCATGCATATAATTGCATTTTGACATTTTGGGCTTCTGGGAGCAGACCTTTGGATATCAGGTTATCCTCGAAGCACTTAAGTGATTAACAAATGAAAATGCAGCTCTGAAACTTAATTAGATATTATGTGTTGTCTGTGCCTAGTGGAGGAGGTTTGAAGGTATCTGTTATAAGTGGAAGAGGACTGTGCTTTGTTGCACCAGGAAGCATGAAGCAATTTGAAGTCGTTTTTGTTGCTATGCAGAGGGCATCTCAAACCTATGATCAATTTTTATACTGGTGCTCCTAATAGTTTCATTACACAATTGTTTTAAAGATGGGCACTGGTTTGCTCCATGGAAAATGTGTTGTACTTCAAAAAACAAAACAAATTTACTTTATATTAGTCAGACTTTGACCAGAGAAAAGTCTGTTTCTTTCTCCAGACCTCTACCATCTTTTTGCTTTCCTCTCTTACAAAAGAATCAATAATTTACTTCAGAGAGTTGGGGTATCTGCAGGCTTTTGCCATCAAGTGCATATTTAAGATTCACAGTGACTCCAAAAACAACAGCTAAGATTTTTATTTTATTTTGTCTGCTCACATACTTGTGAGCTTGACCAACACAATATAACAAAACGGATCCAACTTCTAAAGATTAACAGTCAAGTTCTCTGATTTTGTGTTCTTATTAAAGCACCTTCAGGGTATCTTTATTGATAATTTTTACCATTCGAATCTTTGTCAGTAATTTTGATTCATATCTGAATTCCTCTCAAAAAACCCACGTAACATATGGATTACAAGTAGGAAAACTGTTTTTAAAGTGTTAAATAAATAGAGAACTTTATTTGTGACTAAGTGTAAACTATTCTAGACAAATTTTGGGAACATTTTCGGAAGAAAAAAAATCCAGCATAAAATAAAATCCATTGAAGGACAGATAAAAACAAGGACAGATCACAAATATTTCTAGAAATGGTGATAATTATTACTCACAAACACTACACTTGATGGTGTTGATTAAATCTGATTGATTTAGAGCAGGGATAGGCAACTCCAGGCCTCAAGGGCCGCAGTGTCTACAAAATTTCCAGATATCCAAGCCCTACTCATGACTAAATACCTGGTTCAGGTGTGTCCAGCCAATTAGAACATGCCAGGGCATGGTGTGTTGGAAAACATGCAGGAATGTGGCCCTCAAGGCCTGGAGTTGCCTATGCCTGATTTAGAGTTTCATTCTTTTAGCATTGCAGTGCACCTTGTCCAGCACTTTGAAATCCATTTGTGTGTATTTATTGAACACTGCATAAAGATCTTTACATAAAGTAAGATTTTTATTTTAAAAAGATCTACTAAAAGTTAAACATTTGCAATATTTTTCACTATGAAAGTTTTAAAACTTCACATACGTGTTTGCAATGCTCATAAGTCCTATTGAGCTGAACCTCTCCACCATATTTGTTATCAGCTTGGTGATGAAGACATGCTGCCAACACACACCCTGGATCATGTCTGCATATTTGTGTCTGCCTCATCAGGCAACATCAGCCATCAGTCGGTAAGAAGAGGCAGGGAATGGGAGGGCTGATGAGGAGGTGGGGATAAAATTATTGGAGGGTGGACAAGGGACCTCTGGGCCTCAGCTGTCAGGTTTGTGTATTCACATATGGCTTGCTGTCCTAGCAGTACCATGTTAAATGACAGAGCATTTCCACTGTAATCAGAAAAGACACATCTTGCAAAACATGTAGGGGGGTAATTTGCAAACATTAACTTAAAAATGTGTGTGTGTATATATATATATATATATATATATATATATA
>BSAI01000104.1:21413505-21539105 GCA_036245035.1 Adrianichthys oophorus | reverse complement strand
TATATATATATATATATATATATATATATATAATATGCATATACACATAGAAGTCTGCCCTCAAATCTTACACAATGCACATTCACAGGATCCGTTTGGCATACTCATCTCCTGCATTTTGCATAGGTGACACTTTTCATTATTCAAAGCATCTTTCTGGGGATGTGGTGAGCACATTGAGAGGTGACATGCACTTTCCCCAAACAAGGTACACCTTAATTATGCATGCTCAGACTACAGGCATCACATTATGGTGTGCTTATGTGTGTGCGTGTGTGTGTGCGTGTGTATGTCTGTGCCTGTCTCCAGACATTATATTTTTCTGTTTATTTGTCCCAGTTCTGAGTATTCATCTCTTGGACCCATGGATGCATGCCAGTTAACAAATTCAAAACCTTTAGGATTACTCTTTGTTTGAAAGTGTTTCATTTCAGTGACGCCTCTCTTACAATGGACTCTTGTATTTCTGAGCATACATAGTGTAAATGGGCTAGTAAGTTCCAGATCAGCTTACATATGTGTTTAAAACTAGTTTGGAGGAGTCACTCCGGTGAAAAATATGAATGTATAAATAGCTGGAGACAGCCTACATTAGCTAAGCTGTTTCAGTGTGAAGTGATGAGATGTGGGGTGTCATATAGCACTCCCACCTGACCCGCCCCTCATCAGAGTCAACTTCAGCTGCAAACCCACAACAAAACATATTTGTAATGTTGTTGTTTGCTTAGTCTCTTTATCCGCTTGACAAGGCTTCAAACTTGCAAATGTCTCCCTGAAGAGACAACAGTGATGAAACAATTTGAAAGGTAGCGGCTCTTGTCGCTCGCTCAGCATTACAACTCAGAGTGAAAGACACAAGCAGAGTTTTGTTTAGGCGATTACACGAGATTATAATTCCTATTAACGTTACTGAGTGCACAATGCTTCGGGAGAGGCCTCCACTTAGAATGTGGAAACATTGCTGCATTAGAACAGTGAGCATCGCATTAACCAGCAGTACAGGCAGCTCAGAGGTGCGGCAAGACAGGGATTTTCAGCTTGATTGGGTTTTCATCCTGGAGTAAAGGGATGAATTATTTATTTTGCAACTTGACTATGGGTGTGGGAGAGTACATGAAATTTTGTGTGCATGCGGGTGTGTGTTTGCGTGCCCATATTCGTTCGTGATGGATGAAAAAGCCGAGCCAAGGTAAATACTTAAAACCATTCCACCTTCTTCTTGATGCAGAAAAACAACAACCTTTGGGGTCAGAGTGCAACATTCCCAAAAGTGAAATTCCAGCAATTATTCACGGGGGATCCACAGCAGGTGCTCAGGGCAACATGTCCCCACCCTTGAGTGGGCAGAGGAGACTGACAGCCCCATTATAAAACGGCCCACGTGACAAATAAATATTTAAGGCACAAATAAATAAAGGATGCCCGACGTTTTCCTTCTGAATGACTTTTCACAGTCGAATGCCCACGGCCGCTTGCCCTGGGATCTCCTGACAGCAGCCTTCAACCCTCCCTCGCAATCGCCCCAGTAGCTATTCCACCGCAGGCTCAATGCCGTACCCCCAAACAGACCAGTAAACTTTACCCCTGATGTTTCTTTTTCCGCTAAAACACATCCGCAATCGCCAATGCTTCCTCTCTGGCACAAGTCCCCTGGGCTGACCAGCCCTGGTAGGAGCAGGCAGGTGAAGGCACTGCTCCTCCATTTCTGGATACAAAGAAGCAATTAATCTACGTGTCTGAGACAGAGTGTCTAGGAAGGCCTTCCCTTTGTGTTTGTGGATGCCTCCCTGTCGAGCTAACTCAGACAGCCTGGCTCCTTTGTTGCTCTGTAATTACGATCATGTATGTTGATACGATGTATGAATTGCAATGAATTTTTTTCGCTGGAGTTTTTGTGTCGCTTCAAACATTTTCTCCACTCTCTAGGGATTAAAGCTAAACCGTACACGGTTGATAGAGTCATAGCGCTGAAAAACATGGTAGTTTTCTTGAGGATTGCTGCTTTTCACTTTAAAACAGCAGCAGTTTGCGACATACCAAAGGAGAGCAGAGTGCTGTCGCAGTTAGAATGAAATATTGACTCCTGTTTCTTCTTTTCGCCAGTCTACTACAATGCAAAAAGTTAGCTTAAAAACGATAAGAAAGTGGAATTCTTCAAAAGCCAAAATACAACATTTTTGTCTGTTCATGACCACACTTTCAGCTATTTCTAAGTTCTAAATCCTGAAAATAAACAGTTTAGGGTGGCAGGTCCACAAAAAGAAATATATATCTACCAGTATTGACAAGAACCATAGTTTAAGCATCAAACATGTAGTGCAACTGGCAAGCACTCATACTGATGGAGGTTTATCTGTTTTTCTTTTTTTTTTCTTTGAGTGTGTACATTTACTGGGATATCCGCTTTTTTCTACCATGTCCTGCTGGGTAGCACAGAGAAAGCTACTCTTCTGCAGACTGGGACAATTACAGCAGACAAGCTGAAATCCCAAGAAGATGCAGTCTTTCTTCTTCTCTTTTTGTCTGTCTCTTCATCTTTCACTTTCTCCCTCACAGTCTTCTCCAATATTTCTTTTTAACCATCTCACTAACAAATATCATGTTGAGCGGTGTTAGCATTGAGATAAAAAGAATGTTAAAATATTAATGGAGGTGTGCTTTGTTCTGAACAGCACAGAGACGTTGAGATGGAGTTCTTCTGACTGATAGAAACCAGGTCTGATTCATTAGCTGGGGTGTCTGTGTAAGAAGGTCCACAGAGGGCTGCCACATCCACTGAGAATGGTGGGTAGGCTACCCCCCAACCATACTCCTTTCCAATCAAGCCCTCCCATGCACTCTGTATCTCTCCTCCTCCTTCTCCATTCTCTCCATCATTATCCCTCATCTTCCTATTCTCTCTGTAATTCACCAAAACTCCTTCAAAAACTCACTTTACTGTCTTGTTCATTCTTTTCATGTTATCCACCTTTTCCATGGAGAAAAGGTTCCATTCACCTGCTCTCAGCCCAAATGCTCAGTTGGCGTGTTTTTTCTCTCTAAAGCGTGCCCAGATGTGGACACTGTAGACAAGGTAGAAGGGGGGAAAAAGGTTGTTTTCTAACCCAATTCAACTACTCCACACTAGATCACACAGAAGACAACCTAGAGACCAAAGATCTTGGATCTGTTGGTACACTTTATCCTCAGTGGGTGCTTTTGAGAAGTAAAAATGCAATGTATTCATAAACACAATTGAATTACACAGGGTAGACATGTGCCACAGGGAGAATCAATGCTTTTTACAGTATCTCTCTGTACTCTCTTCTCTCATCTTTTACTCAAGCTCACTTTCCTTTTTCCCTATGAGACAGATATGATCAAAACATACAGACTGGACACAGTCCCTCCTCAAAATGGAAGGCAAAAACCCATAGAGAGGAACAGAGAGAGGGGGAAATAATAGACTCCTCAAAAGAACTCCCTTTTCCACAATGAAGCTTTGCTTCCCTTGTGAATAGGGAACTGCTCGTTGGGATAGCCTGAAAACAAGACTTAGGATTTCTGGGATATGTTTCATCTTTGTTATGCTCTCATTGAAAATTAAATCAATAGAACAACATAAGGATAAAAGACAAAGATAACAACGAGCCTAGATAAAGTAAAGCTCTCACATATAAGCGGATGCTTGTTGTGAAAAGTACTACACTTGTGACCATGTTTATCAAGATTAAAACTTGTTAACTTTGGTTTCTGTCCAAGAAAACTCTTAAACAAGATTCTTGGAGCATATTATAATGCAATCATTGTTAGTGCTTCCCTAACAAAAGGTAATTAATAAATCACTTCACAAAATGCACAACATGTTCTCACTTCTGCTGTCTTTTAAACACATTTTTGTTGTTCTAATGCTGCATTCACACCAACAAGGATCCAAATATGCCTTCACCTCAATTTGTCTATTACTTGTGCATCCAAAAAAGTGTGTCCACATGCAAACTTTCATTTAACGACCTCAACGCTACATCATGGAAAACATAGATGACATAGAAAGTAGAATGTGATTTTTTTTTTTTTTTGAAAAGGTCTGCAAAGATGCCTGGAAAAGACTGCCTATGTCCGTTTTTTCTCGCCTTGATAAGAATAATAAACGTCATAAAGCCTGGGAGAAGCAGAAACAGCAACAATGAGCTTCTCCTCCATGTTGGTTCTAGACTAAAACAAATGAAACAAAACTTTTTCCTTGCCAACAGTTTCAACCACTTGAATGCAGCATGTAAAGTGTGGACAGTAAAAAAAAAAATCATGTGATGCAAACATTCCCTAAATTCTGAGAGACATGGTTTTCTCAAATGAGAAAATAAAAGGTTTTATATATATATATATACACATATACACATATATATATATATATATATATATATATATATATATATGTATGTGTGTGTGTGTGTGTGTGTGTGTGTGTGTGTGTGTGTGTGTATGTATGTGTGTATGTGTGTATGTATGTATGTATGTATGTATGGGTGTGTGAAGTGTCCAATTTATTTGTGTGATGTTTTTTTTTTATTAAAATGTTCCTATAATATATGATTGAGGTATACAAATGACTGCAAACAGACTTACTTTCAAAGGAATGATATGGACAAACACTCACACGTCCATGTTCTCACACATGCAGAGGCCACCATTTTTTACACACAAAAACACACACGCAAGTACCCAGCAAGCAAACAAGCACACAGATGAAGCTCTACAAGCTGAAAATCCCTTTATTACCTCGTGTTCTGGATGAGAAGGCAGAAGTGGCCCACCAAGTGCTCCCCTTTCTGTACATAAACCCTTAAAGCCTTGTCCCACACCCAATGAAAGGCCACTGCAATCTGTAAGCAACCCTGTTCCCATATGGGCCAGCCTGCCGTGGGCCTCGTTTGCCTTTGTCCTGTGGCTCTCTAAGGGCCAGGCCCTGCACTTCCCAACCTAGCTCTAGGCATTTATTAAATATGCACCTTTCAGCCGTTGTGAAGAAAGATCCCAACCAGCTAATCTCATCACAGGCTGGGGACCCTCCACATATGTAAATCTACATCTGTTCCCCTTCAAAGAGAGAGATTCTCCAGGATTATCTTGCACACAAACCCACACATGGGAGTGCTTTCACACAAACACACACTGCAGTACTCTCTATCCCCCACATGGCTACTGCCAATCAAGGACTATGCCCTGTGCCACATGTACTTGTCTGCCCCCCTCCCCAGATCTCAAAAACACCCTTGTTTCTCAATTAGTTTGATGACAAGCAATGGCCAAAATATTGTGCTTTGTGTCATTGTTTTGCAATTTCCTTGGTGGGAAGTGACAAGGCAAGGCCTTACAAAACCTGTCCCTCATCCATACTATGACTGGCATTTGGGTTCTGGACTTGAGCCAGAGCCTATAAAGGGAAGAGCCAGCGGTCCGGGAAGTTGGCACCATACCGAGAGGAACATCCTATAGCGCCCTGGGATATCATTATACATCCATGCAACAGAGGATTAGCTTGCTCCCTGGCTGGGAGTTCTCAGAGAGTCTTTGGGAAAGACAGCTTCATCAAAACTGACTGTCATCTGACAGCATGAACATAAGTGTAACACCCCACTGTAAAAGAGCTCAACTGTGTCCAGAATCAAATTATTGATGCATTTTAGATATGGTTGTAATGCAGAAAGAAAAGGCTGGTTTTCTCAGTGTTCACAGACACACAGCACCAGTGTTTTAATAGTAAAGCATGTGTTTGTTGTGCATGGAAACAATAAAGAAATAATATTGATTAAACACACACTTGAGTATCTTTTACTCTTCCTATATTGATGTAAAAGAGCAGAATATTTTGTTTGTTGCCTTAAAAATTTTGCTAGAAATGTTTGAACTTCAATGTTTAAAACGTCAAAAGTAAGCAATTGTACTAAAACTACCTTGATTTGAGCGGCAAAAAACTTTGTACAGATGCTAAGAGCTCTGAAAAGGCAGGAAAAATGCAACAATGAAAAAAGGTTAAAGCTACATGTATGTGGATCCAAATTGGCTAGACTCATATTTCTGGTAAGCATAAAATATTCCAATGTAAAATAGCTATGCATATTACTTGTCGCACACAGTACACTCCAAGCAAATAAATAGACTACATATTATGTCCAATAGATGTGAAATGGGACAAAAAATTCAGATCTCTCTAACTTGGAAAGTTTACTATTAAAGGTCTTTAGCGTGCAATTGTTGAGCCTTTCAGAGTAAACTATATCCATATATATATATATATAAAACATCCTATTACCTAAAAGCTCTAAAGTTTAGTTATTTTGCATGACATAGTAGACCCTTTAGGTTTTGTTGTTTGATTGTAAACATTCAGACAAACCGTGACAGGCAAAAAGACATTTTAATGAGTTTCCTAACCTAGAAATATTTTTTTCTTCTTTTTCAGTCTTTTCTCTAATTTGCAAAGCATTTATCCTGTGGTTCAAAAAGTGGTGGGAAGGACAAATGCAGAGAAAGATGCTGCTCCGATGGATGCTTGGAAGCTGCTGCAAACCAAGACACCATGAATACTTCCTTAACCCTAAAACCTTTTCTTTTTTTTTCTTTTTTGAAATATAACATCTAAAGAACAGAACAGCCTGTGACCAGAATCCATCAGGTACACATTAAAATTAATTTGCCTTGAGATGAACACCATGTTCACTTGAGCTGGACTTAAAGAATTGGAATTAGTAAAAGAAAAAAGGGGAGATAAAAAAACAAACTCTTGAGCACAAAAAGGCACCGTGTGACAAGATATAACAGCTACATGGAAAATAGTTGTTAAGACGTGTTCGATAGATCCGATTTGCATTTTTAATTAAGTTATCAGCTCTTTACAACAGAAACCCAAAACCTAAAGCCGCAGAGTCAACAGCTCCTGTAATAACACCTCCCTCCGGTCAGAGGGGCTGATGAGATGTGCAGGGAGATGAAGGGGGAGGAGGAGGAGACTAGCAAAGAGAGGTGCGGGGGGGGGGGGGGGGGGGCCCCCTCCAATACACTGAAAGGAAAATGGCAAAGCTTTTCATTAACACCCTGTGAAAGGCACATTCACACTCCAGCCCCCTAATTAAGTCAGGCCTCACCCACTGGGGAGTAGAAAAAGAGAGGCAAAAGAAAGTAAGGGGGGGAGAAAGATGAGCAGAGCTCATGAAAAAGAGCAAAAAACATTTTTGACGACTTCAAAAATTAAACAGAGGGATGTAGCAAAACCTGGAAAGATGCAAGGGACAGACAGACAGTGAGGGCGGGAGCCGCAGAGATATATCACTGACTGATCAGGATGATTTTAAAGTCACTCGTTGCCGGTCCACTGCAAGCCTCATTAGCTTGCCCCTGGCTGGCATCATTGTTAAAGCAGCGTTTGAAATCCACCAAAGGAATAGAGATTTGCTTTAATCCGGGCCCATCAAAGGTAACACTGATGCTGCAGTGATGCTGTGCCTCTGGATTAGGCCAAGCATGGGGGAGCAGAAAAAGGCGGGTGGAATGTGAGGGAGAGAGAAACCCATCCCAAAATTTAACCATTTCAAATTCAGTAGGTGACAGGTCTCAAGAGCCTCACCGGCACTTAAGATGACACATTCAGACTGCATTTGAATAATCTGGATGGTCTGGGTTACATAATTTATCCATGACAATTTGGGCACATATGTCAGAGTAGAGTCTGTAAGCATGTCAGTGTGCCAAAGCTTACAGAGGTAGGGATAAGCACCACACTGTCCCTGCATTTACTCCATACTACTGTGCTCTGCTAGGTGCTGATTTGGAACATTTGCAATTCAAAACAACTTTTTGAAAAGAATATTTTTTTCCGCTCATGAATACAGAATTTGGTAGGCAGGGTTTAAATTGCGCATAGCAACAACAGCATACCATTTGTATTTTAGCTAATCCTGAATCAGAAACAGTCGAAAATTAAAGTGGCTGTGTATCTGGAAAATGACGATGACATGGTGCTTTTACTCATGTGTGTTGTTTGATTTGTAAAGTGATAAAACACATCCCAAGTCAATGCGCGATGCGGTGCAATAAGAACATCTGCTACACAACATACTGAGGCATTAGCATCTTTCAAATGAAGAAGGCCGCAGTAAGAAAATTCCCTGGAATAAACACTTGTCACTCCTTAACTTGGAAAGTTCAGCTTCCTCTAACAGAGAGGGTTGCACTGTCTAAGAGCTCGACCCCAGAAATGAACAAAATGTTCATGTTCATTACTGGAAAAGACACATTTTATCATTTCAGTAGATTAGTCTACAAGCTTGTTTATTATCATTATTATTATTATCATTTCTAGGATGAACTTCAATGTACAAGTTCATTTTTTTGTGCTTTGTGACAGTTCTTCATCAAGGATTAGGGATAAAATATGGGTCATTTTCCTTTTGTAGTTTGATAGTTATCATTGTCATTGAAACCAGAGCTTCAGGTGTCACAAGCAATGCCTGTACAAAAGTTGTTATGGTCAGATCTTAGCTGTATCAAAAACTTGTAGTGCACTTGAGGGTGAAGCAGGTGGGGAGTTTGTAAGGAGTGGCAGAGAGAAGAGAGCTTGTGGGCATGAGAGCCTTTCGCTCATGGGGAAGCCAGGTTAAGCCAGTTAAGGGTATTAGACCTCCAGGCCGATGAAAAGGGGGTCCTTCTAGATCAAATTGATGTAAATCCACCCTACAAAAGGAGTTTAGAGTTTGCCTTTGTGCAGGCCAGAGTAAACAGGGGGTCCTTGGGTAAGCCTCCCCTCACAGTGGACAAAAGCAGAGAGTTGAAGAGCTGATCTTACCCCAGTAGGCCAATGTTAGCACACAGATCACAGGGTTAGACACACTCAAACCTATCAGCTGCTACACAGGCCTCTACGGTCACAACACTCTGATAAGCCTTAAACAAGCAATACGTTCCACTGGCTCTGACAGTCTAGCATGCTTCCTGTGACTGCTCCTATTTTGCCCTGAAGACATGAGTGAAGATAACTAAGTCACTGGCTCTTGGACAGATATCTCAAAGGACAATTTTCTCACTCCTCTGGATGTTTCAGACATCCTCACATTTTACTTTTAAAGTTTAGAAGGATTGTTTTGCGTTTTCACAACTGACGAATCAAACCTCCATCATCCTTTTGTCAAAACATTTGCCGGTTTTACCAGATGGATGCTGGGCACTTGTGCTCTGAAAGCAGAATTGTAGTCCTGACACTCGTTGAATAATAGCCCACTCCTGAAAGGTAAGCATAATTATCCAATTATTGGTTCTAATTGAGGCATCATCTCACCTGTCACACTTGAGTTGAACTCAACCCAATAAATATGTGTTCAATTAACATCCATTAAGTGCTTGTGGCCACTGATACTGGGAAAACAAAGGCAGCCCCTGGCCCACTGACCTCATTCAATTTACCTGGCAACCATGCTATAATTCTCACATGTATGCCTGTTTTTCCAGAGATAGTTTGAAACCATTCCATTTTGGCAAAGACAATTGTTGTACCTAAAAAACCCAAACAGATACAGCATGCCATGTTATTGCTTTAAAGGTGCTAAAAAAAGATGTCCAAATTTTGTCAAGCATTAAAATATTCACTCAAACATGTAAAATCCAGGCAAAAAAATATATTTGTATTGTGTTACTAAAACTACACTCTTTCAGATAAGTGACTTCCCTATTGGAGCCACTCTTCCAGCAGAGTCTAAACCCAGAATGCTTTAGTTACCACTAGCACTTCTGTCACTGCTTAGAAGTTTAACGATTGACCGATTTAATCAATGACTTGATTTATCTTTCTACTAACCTGATAAATGTACAAATGCCCACGCAACATCAAAATGGACAACACACATGTGATGGCAGTCAATCCATCATTACAGTCCAATGTGTGGAAACACAGAATTTTGCAAAGACGTGACCATACAGTGTGATAAGATGTTCTGATAATGTTCTATTTGTCTTATTTTGATGTGTAGAAACAACAGTGGGCAGAATTTTATGACACTAAAATGTAAATGGATTTGCCATTAATTCGCGTTTACTTGTTTGTTTGGACACATTTAATTAACACTTGACTTTCTTGCAAGAAATACAAGGAATCTGGAAAATTTCATCTTCAGTACCCAGGTATTTATCTCTTGAGTCACACTGATTGAATTTTTAGCTAAAGATGTCCTGGATCGATTTTAGATCAGTGAATCAGATCGAACCGGATCATCTAAAAATGAACCAATGTCAACAGTGAATCATATCAGCTACTATACATTATGGATCACATGATTGTTAAAATGAAACAATACACACCTGCACATCTTTGCTTCTTCCTATTTAGCAGTCATTGGAATTGTTTACCTTTTCAAGATCCTTCTGTTTTTAAGATTAGGAATAGGAGCATGTAAAGTTTATCTACCACAAAAATCTTCAGCTGACTGCTCAACACTATTTTGTCCATTTCGATTTTGGAATAATATGTTTTTTTTTTTTAACTAATTTTCTTCATAACTGAAATTATTTCTATTCTAACAAATGATTTGGCATGGATGTTCCTTGCTTGGTCAAGGAATCTGTAACCATCAACCCTAAAAGAGCCTTTTGGGTCAGTTTCTCCCTCAATAAAACCAAGTAGCATTCATGAAGCCTTACCTCATAAAAATGTTATAGGAGAGAAAAGATCTTGTTAATCCATGACAGCAGTGCAGTGCATGTAAGTTCCTTTTAAAATAAAAGATGGCCTGTGCCCAATACCGGCCATCCACCTTTAGAATCAGGGTTTTCTTGGTGTGAGATGAGAGGGCTTACCACTGTACCAGCATGCAACCCGGTCCTCCATAAGTAACCCATGTTTGTTTGAATTAAACATTTACACCAGGAAAGCCCTATTGTTTTGGTCTGTTTGTTGTGGCGTTGTGCTTTCTTCTACTTGATATTATTGTTAGACTAAATTTAACAAGACTACATTTTTTTTAAATCTAATAAAAAAATATATAAAGTATGCAATTATTCTATTATTATTCACTTTCCTTTTGAACAACATAATGTAATTTAAAATTACTCTGATATAAATCAGAGAAAACATTGAATAAAGATTTAATCTTAATATTCATTTTAAGAAATTATAACTTAGTAAATTAAGTAAAAATTAAATACAAAGTAAATGTACTTTATTTAATTGATTTTATACACATAGTCTTCAAAGCTATTGAACCACATGGAAAATAATGAAAAGGCCAGATGTGACTCCAGAGTTTCAAGTTGCAGAACTCTGTTCCAGCCATCCAGTTGGTGGTGTATTTTAAGTCACACCTGCCTGCAGGTTGTTGTTATGTTCTCAGTTGCCTCTATAGAGCATTGTTTTCTGATGTGCCCGACCCCACCCAAACAATGTTTTAGTAATTACAAGCCAAGGAAACCAGGACAATATTGACAAAACAGAGGTTTGAAAATGTTTTCATTAAGCAGCAGTAACACCTGTGGAGTCTCAGTTTTGATGGTTATCTTATTGGCTGACACATGCAGTAAATATAGTGAAATGTATCCACCTCAGGCGACCAGGTGTGCCTTTTACTTGCTGGGAGAAAAAAAAAATCATATCACTCTGCCAAAAATGACTGGATCAACCATGTTTGCACAATTAATCAATGGTTCTCCAGTGCAACTATGCTGGTCTTTGTGTTTTAAGTAAGTTACTTATGGCATTAGTTACTATTTAACACACTAATTCTTACTGTTTATCTGAAGCAATATTTTTCAAATGCATTATTTAAGACTACAACTTTTATCTTCTTAAAATGCATTAAACGATCTCTGTCAGATGCAAATTGATGTTAGGAACAAAATAAAGTTACTTAAAAAAAGCTGATTTTTTTTCACTTTCAGCACATGGCTGTTTGTCAGCATAGAGGCTTGTGCACTTGAGCAGGCTTCATATGAGCAGAGTGAGGGTCCAACACAAGCCTGGCTATAGGAGATGATAAATAATCCAGCTGAAGTCAGCCATAAGGAGAGCTGGCTGTCAGTCCGCGTACTGTGGAACAGCCTGGGGTTATCATGACGTGCCAGCACATTTGGTGCGAGCGTTTGACTGCTTCACCTCCTAATCGTGCCTCCTCCGGGCAGTGCTCTCCTGGGAGACCTCTCAACCTCTTCCTGCTCGCCTCTCTCACAGTCTGTCTTTTCTTACACAGAGCAGACAAACAACTATGGATGGAGGAAGCTTACAAAATGGGGAACTAGTCTCAACCACTGAATGTTTCCATCCCTGCTGTTCTTCAGAATGCTGTCACCATTCTAGTAACCTGAAGTGTACAACTTTCCTTTTTAATTTTGAGTTTATCTTAAATGAAACATCAGGAAAGTAAAACCCAAAATGTAACATTTTAAGAAAAAAAAACGAAAAAACATAAAATTGATGGCATTTCTGAAAAAAGATCTGAGCACTAATGCTGCCCACTTAAAAGTATTTTCTTCTTTCTACAGCTGAAAAACCTTCAGGTCTGTCATAAAGAAAGTACTTTTATTTTTTAAAGATGCGCCTACCTGCTTGTCTGTGCAGGTTAATCATAAGACTGGGATGAGCTTATCAAGAAAACTGAAATATGACCTGTCAGCACCACGATATGAAGAAGAATCTGAATGCACAACAATCAATTTTTGCACCAACAGTTGGATGGCGTGGTCTGTATTGAAAGTAAACAACATGAAAGCACCGGTCCATTTAGTTTTTTATCAAAACATTTGCCTGGTTGCTGTGTATTGGTGTGGGGGTTATCTTCTTTCAATGCTTTAAAGATCCACTTTGATGGAAAAACATGGTTTTGGTGTTTTTAACATGTGCATTTTTTTTCATAAATGGAGGCTATATGTGAGGAAAATTAAAATCAAAACTGCTTTTTTCTGAGTTTTTCTTTATTGAAACCCTTGTGAATCAGGAGCCGACAAAAAATGCAGTTGGAAACTGAGGTAGGTGCTACAATCAGTGGACCACAAGCTCTGTTCCATTGTGACGCAT
Organism: Adrianichthys oophorus; assembly: GCA_036245035.1. Taxonomy (NCBI): domain Eukaryota; kingdom Metazoa; phylum Chordata; class Actinopteri; order Beloniformes; family Adrianichthyidae; genus Adrianichthys; species Adrianichthys oophorus. The sequence goes on along the minus strand of BSAI01000104.1, from coordinate 21,526,075 downwards.
CCATTTGCAGGCAAATAGATCAATGTACGTCTTCATTTTTTTCGTCCAAGCTTTTTTTCGTCTGGCTCAAAAGTGTGCGGCTGGAAAGCTCCAATATCGCTCACCATTATCGTTGCACCGCTAATGTTAGCTTGGGCTTGTGAGGGACTGTAAACTAACCGGAGAGAATGTAACCAAGATGGTTGACGGGAAGTGGGGGTGGGCTTACTCTGCACCAGCAATGCCACCCACAACTCAGAGGCAAATTTCAAATGACGAACTGCTACTCTGCTGAAACTGTCCTCAAAAACCACACAGGTTTTTTTTTTAATTTACATAAAAATGCCATAATCATAATTAAGAGACCACTAGTAACACATTTAAAATAGATCATGGGACTTTAATGCATCTTGATGTGGCATCATTTTCACTTCAACTCCAATCTCTGATAAAAGTTCAGGATTGGATTTTTTATTTATTTATTTATTTTTTTATAATGCCATGGTAATACAAAAGTAATCTGAATCTCTGGTTAAAATAAATTCTCAACAATTTGTTTGTTCATAATAATGCAACTGTGTGCTTTTAAATTTAAATCTTTATGGTATTCAGTCGATATTCTGCCAAATGCAGTATTGTCCTGCATCTTACTAGGTAACTGAGACATGTACTCGACATCTAAATGATGGCTATTTTAAACCTTGCAGGTGTAGATATGCATGATGTATCTGATATATATCAATTCATAGAGGTCTTTTGCATATTGTAGTTTAGATCTCTAGCAGATAACTTTCCCACAACTAATTGTGTTACTGTCCCATCATTCCTTGCGCGTTGTAAATACACCATTTGGGTAGTTTCTTCCCACTAGACACATGATATCTATTAGTTATCTAATAGACATATGTGTCTATTAGATAACTGATAGACATTGATTATAAAAGTCACTGGACATCTCGGACAACTCTATTTAGTTACTCTCTTAATATCTAAAATGGAAAAGCTATGTCAAACATGTTTCTATCATTGTTATTTTGGTGTGCCATCATCCTTTGTCATTTTCCAATCAAATCAAAACATAACACTGGTTCAGTTAGATGATAAGTTAAAAATCTAAACAGAAACATAGAGGTTGGATTATTGTTTTGATCCAAGTTTCTGAGAACTTTAACCCCTGGTAAGTTTCAGTAGATATGTTTGCTACTTCTTGGAATAAAGAACTCAGTGATTACTAGTTGTCTGTCAAAGGAAAGAGCTACATGGTGGTGTAGTGGTTAGCTCCTTCACCTTACAGCGAGAAGATCCTAGTTTGAATCCTGGCTGGAATCTTTCTATGTGAAGCTTTAATGTCCTCCCTCTTCAGGTGTGGATTTTCTCCTACTTTCTCTCACAGATCAGTTTAGCTGCTGCCTGTATGTTTGTTTGGCCCTCTGGCAGACTGGTGACCTGATCAGAGTGTGCTCCATCTTCAACAGTAGCTAGGTTGAAACCAGCAAATCTGTGACCCAAAAAGGATTTAGTGGGTTCCGAAGACGAATGGGTGGGTGTAAAATTGCAGTTTTTATTTATTTTTATTAGCAAATGTTTAAAAAAATATCATAAAGCACTCAAAGCAAATTTCAAAATGTATTGACTGTTTAAAAATCTTTTATGGTGATAATATATTAGCTCATAGACTCACATCATGAAAGCACAAATGAAAAAAAGGAACTCTGAGGCTTATTTTCTAGACCTGCCAGATTCAACCTAAAGCTGTGAGGACTAAGATCTTAAAGGAAAGGAAGATTTATAGCCTGACAAAGGTTTTATGTTTCATTGTTTGATGAAGTTTTTTAGTAGCTGTAACATAAAAATGTTAAACTAAATAAGAACAAATATATGGGGTACTTCATTATTCTATACATGACTGTTTGAATGACTCTTTCACTTACATTTTATCATGTATCTATGCTGCACTGAAGTTAGCTCTTGTAATTTTAGCAACCACCTTTGAGTTGTAAAAATCACTAAAACAAACTTTAAATATTTGCAACTCTATTTGCATTGATAGAGTGGGTTAAAATTACAATAAACCAAAGCATACAAAATTTAAAGACTCCTCAACAACTATTTCCATCTCTGCGTAATGTTATTGTATTCATGGTTTTCTTTCCCCATATAAGCATTTGTTTCTAAGGCAAATAAAAGCTGTTTGTATGTGGCCAGCGTCGACCACATTGTCCTCTGCGGCTTGTTATTCAGTACATTTCTGAACCCACCCATTTATTTTGGCTTGTCTTAAACTATATTTATCTTTTCTTCATTGACAAGAACAATTGTAAAGGGACACAATATGAAAAGAGCATTGCCTGTACTCTCCTCATTTCTGAATGTGTTTAGAATTACCATTAACCTGCAAAGAAGCAAATGCCCACAAATGGTGTTAAAAATGTGAAAGAAAGGCCATGACTGATCCATGTGGTTGCAAAGAAAAGCAATGATGTGTATGCCAAAAGATGACAATATCCTCAAAAATGTCCAGAAAGCAAAGAGAGTTTAAGGAAATACATCATGGAAATACTCTTCTCTACCTCTACATTTAGACGAAACTGAAATTGTGACGCTTAATCTAGAAAACATACATGACAAAGTGAGCAACCACAACAATGTATGGTCCTATAGATTCTGGGATGCTGACCCTACTACTTTACCAATGTGATCAGTCTATTTTACAGTTACACTTTGCAGTTTATGATCCCACAACTGTTATAAGTTGTTCCAAGAGGAGAGTTACTTCGGCCCTTTTCCTTATACTTTAAAATACTGTTCTAAAAAAATGTTTTTGTGTGGCCCCATAAACCTTTCTTGTGCTTGAAATTGTTAAAGTTTTACACCAAAGAGCCGAATGAGTGAATGTGCCACAGATAAAACTTAGGGGCTTAAAAGATGCAGGAGGATGGGCTACTCAGGATGAATCAGAATTTCTCAGTGCATGGGTATACACTCAAAATATGAATTATTAAGTGGCTATCATACCCCCATAGTATGAAAATAAATCCAGGGGTGAATGGAAAGAGATGGAGCTGAGGTGGTGGACCTGAATACTAATGTGGACAGAAATCCCAGTGGAGGCAATGGTACTAAAAGGCCGCTGGGTTACTGCCCCGGACCTCATGCTTCAAGTACCTGAACGGGCCTTTTAACCTGTGACACGGTGGATTCAAAACCAACAGCGCAAGTGCTCTATTATACAACAGCGCAGTTTTTGACCCTACTAGCAGGTAAAGCTGCAAGAAAGGAAGGTTTTTGAAGTGATCCACAAAAAGAGGAGGCACTCACTCTGAGATTAATGTCAAACTTTTATAAAGCTTAATAGTGAAAGTGGGCAGAGGGGAAAAGTTATAGAGACATTCAAAGATTTTACCCAAAAGAATTTTAACTTAAATAAAAGAGTGGATTTTGGTGTTTTATTTTAACAATGAATAGCAAGTAATGAAGTTGACTAGCTAAACATGTTATCATATTGTAATTACATTGTAGTTGATGGAAATTACATTTATTTGTAAACAAAACATTAGTTATTCTGTACAATAAATATTAATACATCCAAATGTATGCATTATTTTACAATACAAGATCTACTATGAAAAGTTGAAACTGTGTATGGCTAATAATTTCTGCAAACCCCTAAATAAATTAGTACTTTAGTGTGTCAAGTATTTATTTTTACAATTAGAATGAAGACAATAAACAGGGAGTATACCATTTAAAGAACAAACTCAAGTTATAGCAACTACTCATGTTGGTGGCTAAAAGATTGTTTTACAAGTAGAAAAATGTAAAACATACCAGCAACAAAAACAGAAAACAAAAAAACTCAGATAACTTCGAAGTCACGACTGAACAGATGAAAATGCAAAACTATATATATATATATATATATATATATATATATATTTGTGGTTATATTTTAAAATATACGTGCCACATCCCTTTTATAAATAGGATTTTCTAAATAAACTTAAAATATAAGGAATGGGAAATTTGATTTTAATGTTGCAAATAAAAATAAAGATAGAAAATAATAGGAGTACATTTTTTGCTAATTAATGTAATAATATTTGATTAAAAAAAAGTAAGAAATTAATCAAGGCTTATTATGCAGTTTGTGAGAAATTAAACACTAGAAAATATTGAACTAAATGCAGTTGAGTCCTTCACCACCAGATGGGGTGTATCTAAGAGATCCAGCCATTGATCCAGCTGCAGAACTCTAACAAACCAGAAACTTAATGTGACGTTCACTTCTTCTTTCCTTTAATCTCACTCCTAAATACATTTGAACTGATCTTGCCCAACATCCTTTACATGTTGGAAATGAATTGTGAACTATTGATTTAAAATTGTTTAAATTGATCAATTTTCCCTGTGATACTACTCTGTTTAGGTGCACAATTCTGAGTCTGTATGCCGTTTAAATAAGAAAACCTTTTTACCTTAATATGTTTTAAAAGAAACCCTTTTAAAATATCTTAATATGAAATTAAAGTAAATGTGAAACTTTATAATAGTCTAAATTAAAAAAAAAAAGAAAGGAGAAAACTTTCGTAGAGACAGTGAGACAAGATAAAAACAAATGCATGTTTTTTTTAATCTACTCATAAAATGATACAGGTAAAGTAATGTTAAATAAAGCCAAACAATGTTTGTATAGGAACGCTAAGAACCATCATTCTTATTTATCCAAAATTATGAATGAAAAGCTAAACTTCTTCAGCATTCTTTTTGCATCGATTAGTTTTTTGTCATCTTTGACTGAATCCAAACTTCATCATACATTTAAATAAGCAAAATAATGTATAATTCACAAATAGACTCAAGTAGCTCCAGCCTTTGTTATTTTTAAAGTAAAATTTGAGACATTGGAAATTAAAAGCTTAAAGATCCACTCCAACGAAAATTGTGTTTTTAAACATGTTATTGTTGTATTTTTCTCATGATGATGACATAAAAAAATAGGCTTAAAACTGCATTTCTGAGTGTTTCTTCATTCAAATTGTTGTAAATCAGAAGCAGACAAAAAATACCACTGTCAAAAGCCTGTAGCTGTGACGCAGGTGCTACAAATCCATGTATCATTCATTCATTCACTTTTAAATTAAAATCGAAAACAAAAAAAAACTACTCATTTTTTGTTTTTCAACTTAAAATCAAAAATAAAAATAGAAGAAATATTTTTTTTCATTTACCAATTTGCGTATTAAACCGAAAATGGAGCTAATGAAAAATGAACCTTCAAAACGCTGATTGTAACTCCTGCCACTCTGCAGACACTATGTCCAAGAAAACAACGCTTTTTTTGCCTAAAAATAGTATAATCATAATCAAAAGACCACTGGGAATCCTTTTAAAATAGATGAAAAGCAGATTGGACTGGAACATTAAAATGATGTTCCCTTGTGTCGGTACAAAAGAAATTCAAACTCGCCTTGTGAGCATTCTGAAGTCCTTCAAGTTCTGCAGCTTTAGGGCCCTGCACAGCATCCTAGCGTAGCTTAACTCGTCTGGACAGAGTTCAACAAAGTTATTCCTGGAATCTGCTGCCTCAGGGTATGGCAAGTTTCTTGCACTTTTAGGTGTCTTACTTTGTCACACCTCTCCATAGTTCTGAGATCTGGTTGACTTGTCATCTGTTGGGATCTTCAACCTGAGGTCAGATGCTCTTGTGTAAAGGCTGTTAAAGTGGGCTTGGTTTAAGGATGAGGACATTGCCCCTCTGTCCTGTCTTCCTTTATCTCCCTTTTGCCTGAACTACCAGTAGTTTTTATGTTGGCTTGCTAAATTACTCATTGGATCCAACATTTTTTGTTATTGTAGCACAACAAAAGTTTCCCACTTTTAAATCTCCAGTGCATTATTGGACTTTGGTAATCTGGCTGAAGTCTTGATTCATATATTCATTGCGTGTTTTACCCATATCAGACTGGCTGAGGATTCAAGTGAATCTGACTAAGTCATTCCAGCCATCATCAAGCATACATGCAAAGACTGAAAGCAGGATGGTTCCATAGCAGAAAAAAACGTCTAAAATGTCCATCTGGACTTTTTTTAAAGTTGAAGATGTGTCTCATATCAAGAGGCTTTCTCAATTTTGAAGAAACATTTTTGACCTAAAAACTTAATCTGTTAAAACTTCAACAAGAACTTCTGCAGTATTTTACCAGAACTTCACGTTCTTCAGTTCATTTTTCTCAGTGGCATTTGCTTTATACAGTGTTGTGGTAACTCCTTTCGTTCATTCATTCTCTATACCGTTTTATCCCTTTCAGGGTCACGGGGTTGCCGGAGCCTAACCTGGCTATTCATGGGCAAAGGCAGGGGACACCCCTGGACTGGTCGCTAGTCTGTCGCATGGGCCACAGTCACACACACACACACACTCGCATCCACACCTAGGGACAATTTAGAGTGACCATTTAACCTATGAAGCATGTTTTTGGACAGTGAGAGGAAGCCAGAGTCCCCAGAGAAAACCCACACATGCACGGGGAGAACATGCAAACTCCACACAGAAAGGTCCCCCATTGGTGACACTGTTTCAAGTCCCCCAGCCAGGAGCCAGGGGCCTTCTTGCTGTGAGGCAAGAGTGCTAACCACTGCGCCCATAACTCCTTTCGTTTAAAAAAAATGGTAATTAATAAATCTGAAAGCTGTGAAATACATATACCCCCCAACCCAAAAAAAATAAAATGCAATGTGCTGCACGTAAAATAAATCCAATATTCAAACTTCAAAACTGATTAACAAATCTCTGCTCTGTATGAATCTGATGTGACCATCAGTCTCATACAGAATTACCACAGGACTTACTCCCTCTCTCTTCCTACAATTAAAAAATCAAAGGAAGAATAAAGAAGAGAGCAGTCTGAGACTGAACAGGAGAATTCTTAAAAATTCATCTCTTATTTCACATGCAACATCGAGCTAGTGGTGTGAAAAATATGGTAAAAAAAAAAAAAAAGCTATAACTGAAAAGTAAAAATTCAATATCAAATTCACAAGAAATATGCAGAGAAAAAGAAGGTCAACCTAGCACAAGGATGTTAAAAGTTTGATTAAAGCTTTTTTTAATCCCATTCATTTTGACAAAAATGATCAAATTTCTATTAGATTAATATTACTGAAGTTCTTTACATAGAAGGTCTTATTAAAATAACAGGCTATGGCATAATATAAATAACTTTAGTATGTCAGGTGTGCTATACTAAAGTCTTAATAGTTGTATCCCCTTCTTTGTAAAAGTTGTGATAGTTGTTCCATGATGCTGTAGAAAACTGAAAGCCTTTTTTGAAAGACGCACTGTAAATTAGGATTGAAACCACTTGAGTTTAGACCTTAATCAGCCACCAGACACAGTCTATCACATGTGAGGTGAAGGCTATTCATTAGAGAGGAGTTTACCATCATTGCGTCTGATAGACTGGGCTATCAACAACTGAGGGTTAAGGGGACTCTTGAGGTTAGCCTGGTCAGACAGATAGAGCAGGTAAGAAGGAGAGTCAGAAACAGAGAGCTGGCCTTTTGGTAAATATGCAGTCCACAGAGAACCATGCTGCAGTCTAATGGAGCCTCTCACAACCAGTCTGTCAGGCAGGCAGGTGAAACAAGGTCTAACCGGGTCCTAATGAAGACAGCTTCACATCAAGATGTCTTGAGATACCCAGTTAATAGGAAAAAAGAAAAAATAGATACTTCTTATTATCTACCTTCCATACTGCAGTATATTGCCCACTCAGTGTCACTAACAAGAGTGGAGGATTGGACTTTCAATGCAAGAAAGTTAACAGATTGTTCCTTGAGTGAACATACCTGCAGAGGAATGGAGAGCTGAAAGCACCATTGCAGTGACTTGGATGCTTCTAACCAAATACTAAATACAAATGAAATTGTGACTTTTTAAAAACATGCTATACTTTTTATATATAAAAACAGTTGAAGACATGTTTTTCAAGTAATTATTAGAGAACATGTTTCTCGAAGTGTCAGACTTCACAGAAGTTCACAACATCAGTAAAAACCTCTTGTAATTCTGTCTCATCTGATCTCATTGTTGTATTTGTATATTTTATTCAAACCAGTCTGCAGAGGATAAAGAAAGGCTATGTCAGGACAGGGAATTTGGCAGCATTCACACTGCAGGGAAAAGTCACATCAAACAGGTTAAAAAAAAAACAACAATCTATCCTGGATTATTTTAAATACTGGTATAACGTTTGGCATACATTTTATCTTTTTTATGGCTACTTTAGTTTGTTGGTTTTGGTTGCATTTATTCAGCTGGAAACCATCATAAATCTGCTCTTTAGTGCAAATTTAGCCGATGTAACAAAACTGAAGGAAAGGGACAAAAACTTAAAAAAAATAGGTGGGCAGTTTAAACATGGTAACAAGATGGCTGAAGTGACTAAGCAATCCAGTAAATTCTGGTTTTAAATGAGCACTGAAGGACTGATCAAAATGAGTAGCAGGTGTGGTGATTATCTCAGGTCAGGTGTGAACAATAAACAAATAGCAGGACTAAATTAGAAGACTGAAACAAAAAATACAGATCAATTTTAAATATTAGTACAATTAACTAAGAAAAAAGCAAGTTTCATTTTCTATCTATCTATCTATCTATCTATATTATTTATTTATTCATTATTATTTATATATATATTAAATGCCCCTCTCACCCTCCGTGGGTGGTTCCTCACTCCAAGCTTGGGTCCTCTACCAGAGGCCTGGGAGTATGAGGCTCCTGCCCAGTATCTTAGCTGTTCCTAGCACTGCGCTGACATGTCTGAGGTCTTTCCAGGGATCCGCTGTAGCCACTCCTCCAGTTTGGGGGTTACAGCCCCAAGTGCAATTACCACGAGCATCATTGTCACCTTCAACTTTCAAGCTTTCTCCAGTTCTTCTCTGAGTCCCTGGTATTTCAGCAGTTTCTTATGTTCCTTCTTCTTGACGTTACCATCTCTTGGTTCTGCCACATCCACACAATAGCTTTCCTCTGTTCTTTATCGAGGACTATAATGTCTGGTTGGTTCGCCATTTCCATATTGTCAGTCTGTATCTGGAAGTCCCACAGGATATTTGCTCTCTCATTCTCTACCATTTTCTGAGGTCTTTCCCATTTTGACTTTGGGATTTCTAGTCCATATTCTGCACACATGTTCCTTTATACTATTCCAGCCACTTGGTTGTGGCGCTCCATGTATGCTTTCCCTTACATCCTGCAGTTATGTGCTGGATTGTTTTAGGCGCCTCTTTGCACAGCCTACACCTTGGGTCTTGTCTGGTGTGGTAGATCTGAGCCTCTATCGATCTGGTGTTCAGGGTTTGTTCCTGAGCTACCAGGATGCTGTGGATGCGCTTCTGTGCTGTCCTGTAGGTCAGCCCTTTCTAGCCATTGGTAGGACTTCTTGATATCAGCCACTTCACTTATGGTTGGGTGGTACATCCCATGCAGGGGCTTGTTCTCCCATGAGGATCTGTCCTCCAGGATCGCATCCTCTGCTGTCCATTGTCTGAGACATTCACTGAGCACACCGTCAGTTGGGGCTCAAGGCCCCAACTGACATTCATGCATCTTGTATTCATGCATCTTGGATGTTTCATTCTGGATAGTGAGTGGCTTCCACACTCACTAGTCCTCTGCCTCCTTCCGGGCTAGCATGCAGTATCAGGGTGCTGAATTTGGGATGGAACCCTCCATTTATGGTGAGGAGCCTTCGTGTCTTAACATCCGTGGTTTGTATCTCTTCCTTTGGCCAGCTCATTATTCCTGCAGGGTGTCTGATAACTGGCAGTACATAACTGCATGTTCTGAGTCAAACACTTTTGGTTCAGTCAAGAAACATTAGATAAATTGAGGAACCAATCACCAAGTAAAGTCCATCTAAATCCAGGAGCAGTCTCATGAGACACCCTCTGGCTGGCCCCAAATCAAGCCTTGGCCTCCTGTCTTTAAGGTAAGTGCTTTTCAACAGGCTGCCAGAGGCTATAGCATATGCCACCAAATCCCTGATGTGACTTCCACGATAAACCAAGGTTCTCCTAATGCAGGAGTTCTGCTCTGCGCCAGATTGACTTGTGCTGTTTTCAGTCCAACTCTTCAACACCAAATGGCTTCTGACTAGATGACCCATGACTCCCTGATTCTCGATATGTAGTACCTAGAAAAAAAACATGAGAAGTGAAATGAATTAAGACAAAAGAGAAAACAAGTTAGGAAAGCTATGAATATGTTCTGTGTTTTTTAATTAAAGGGCTAGTTCTGTTTTGAATGACTAGATGCCTTAAAGAGTCAGTATAAAGCTGTTATGAGGCTATCAAAGTTTTTAATCTTTACACCTGCATTTTTCTTGTGTTTATGTAAAGGCTCATATTTAACAGAAATGCTTTATTTTTCTTTTACCAGGTCTCTCTGGATCTGAGCTGCCTCAGGTGATGCCCAGACTCCAGCAAAGGCTGATTCTTCTGGTTGGAAACTTCTCAGAAATATGAGCATACAGATTGGTTTGGAAGTTTCACATAAAAATAATCCATCTTTTTTAATCTTTCAAGAATTATTTCATATAACAATAATGTGTGAAAGCAGCTGTTTGCTGTGAATCTCTGGTGTAGGGATGAGAAACTATTCAACTAAAGAAATTCAGACTTTTTTTCTTGTGCCCCGATGCATTTTTGCCATTTGGTGGGGATCAAACATATTTGCAGGATTTGATGGGCTTTTGTAGTGTTGTGGCTAGATTAAGTCATCATTATTGTGCACACTAGACGCAAGGGTGCAAAGCAATCACTACAAGTGTATTATCACTCCTGTACAAGTCTATAATTAGTTTTACCCTTGTTGCAAAGTGGGCATCTGCTTCATGGAAGAATGAAATGAAGATTACTTTCAAACCTAACTTTGTCCTTTCGCTCTCAGATAGTTCCACAGCAAGTTGAGATAAAAGAGGATTACAAGGAGCAACTTTATAATGTGCCTCTCTATCACAGAATATGGGAAGTTCAGAGGCAGAGTGGAATGATGAGCCTGGAGCTTGTATCCTGAAATCTCATGATTCCCAAGAACTGCCTTTGAGTTTAAGAGAGAATCTGCTACAGAATGAGGAATAAGATTTGACAGTGTACATTTCCACATGGTCTAAAAGTAATGCGTGCTTCTCATACAGAGTTTTTTTTAAAACCGGCTCTAAAAGATATGCATGTGACTTTTGTGATTTGTGAGACTAAAGAAACAGAACTGAAGGTGGCTTTCTAATTGTTCTATTCATGCCCAGTCCTTCTTAAGCTGCATTCACAGTGGACATGATTCCTGGAGCAGGGGCATCGTGTTTCAATCTTAAGTCAATGTACAGATGTGATCTGAGGTCCTGCGGTGCAAATCCAGCATCGAGTGCCATGTGTCAGTTCAGCAGAAGCGCAATTTGGGCAGCATGGCACAATTTTGGTGGCATATGAGGCACATCAAGACTTCAGTCTGGCGAGGTTGACGCAGCATGTCAACTAATCAGAGACTCAGCTTTGAACATGTGACATTTTCAGTGACTTGATCAGCGAGTAGTGAACAAGTTCAATATGGCTGCTCGATACAAGGCTTTTCGTCCTGAAACTCCATCCATTTTCTTAACCTGCTGGGGTCGCAGGGTTGTCGGACACTGTCCCAGCTACTGTTGGGTGAAGGCGGGATACACCCTGGACAATAACTGTTCAAGTGCATGTGATGCATGTTCAAGATCGCATTAAAAGCGTATTCTCGAATGGCCATTTGGCATTATCCAATACTAGTGCACATCCGCCACTTTCAGTTGAAAGAGGCTGAGTGCGTACATGTGGGAGTGGAGAAAATCTTGTTTGAAACGATTATTTTTTTTTCAATCTCTGTTCCAATAAACGAAAGACTTGGTGTCATGTGATACTGATTGGGGATAAACAACAATTATTAATTTCTCCTCCATGATACAATAAATATTTAAATGGTGGGCACTTCTGTGATTTAAAGGGGATGCCATTCATATACCACGACCAAATCAGAGTCCCTGATTTGTCAAAGTTTGACGGTTTTTAACTGTTATAGCACGTTCAAGTAATGTATGTAGATCCCTAAGACGGTTGGAGCAACTTGTGTAGCAACTTGTGAAGCAGCGCATGAATGTGAGAGTTTTAAACACGGACTCCCAAAATGAGCATTTATGTGCGTTCACAAAGACTTTTCATTAAAAGCGCCAAGAGCAGTATGAACGACATCAAACTTTTATGTTGTTTTTCACATATTTGAGGAAAAATCAACAAGTGGAAAGCAGCTGTCACAGTTATTAGCTCATCACAGATGTGACCATACAAGAGCCAAAGCAGTAGAATAAGGCTGAACAATAAAAAGTAAGCATCTAAAAATGCTTTGTCATAGGGAGGCATAAGAAGTATGAATGTGCTCAGGTTCACAGAGTTGTTCTTGAGTTTCATGATAAAAAAGTTAAAAAAGTATCTAAATCGGTAACAGCGAAACCTTTTGAGTGATTGTGCTGTTAACTGGACTTGTCGAGTGCTCCAACAAGACAAATGACACAGGCTTTCAGAGAGGGGAGGGTTGCAGACATAAACAAATGAAGAAATCAAACTCAAACCTCTTCATCAAGTTTGCAGACGACACAACAGTCGTGGATCTCATCTACAGCAAGGATGGAAAGGGCAGCACCAAGTTCCTGGGTGTGCACATCTCCAAAAAACTGTAGTGGAACCACAACACTGCATCACTAGTAAAAAAAAAAGCTCAACAACGCCTACATTTCCTCTGCAAACTAAAGAGGGCAAGAGCCCCTCCCCTCATCATGCAGACCCTCTACAGTGGTGCCACCGAGAGCATCCTGACCAGCTGTATCTCTGTGTGGTACGGAGCCTACACCGCGTCCTGCCCGAAGTCTTTGCAGCCCATTGTGAGACCAGCTGAGAAGATCGCTGCTGCCTCTCTCATTGGCCTCATAGACATCTACCACTCATGCCTCACCCGCAGAGCCCTCAGGGTTACAGGTCCCAGAGCCACTTCAGCCTGCTGACCATCAGGGAGGAGATTGCAAAGTCTCCAGACAAGAACCAGCAGGCTTAAGGACAGTTACCTCCACCAGTTTATACATAAACTATCTCATTAATACTTTTGCACAATTGCCACTTTATGACTCCATACATCATAGTATGTCAATCTCATTCTGATTTTTTCTTTTTTCTTTGTGGATTCTGAAGATGTTGATTATTGGTTGTTTGCATCGAAGGTTGAGAGTATGGCAATTTCCTCTGTGCTGTATATCATGTAATCATGCTGACTTGACTTGACATTACTACAGAATTTATACAAACAAAAAAATCTTACAAGACATGCTTATATTCATTGAGTGACAAAAAAGACACGTTTCAGGGACCACCTACTAAGATGGTGGTCCTGTTTTAGAGACTAAAATAATAAAAAAAAAGATTTCACAAAAGGAAATGTTTCATTTACAAACTAAAGTAAAATGAACAGATAGCTACAACACCTACAGAAAACTTGAATCTCCGCTAGGAAAAGGAGTTTCATTTTCTGTCAAGTATGTCATATTTTTAGGTAAAACTCATGCCTGTACAATACATTGACAAACCATATACCAGATATTTAGCATCTTCCATTTTTAGTTCTGGCAAACATCAGTGCTGTTGTATGGCAGCATGTCTCTCCGAATCCTGTCCTGCATGTTCAACGGGCTGTCAAAAGTGCTCCTATCTCTGCAGCTGTCAGATTTTTAATGAGGACTCATTTACTCTGTGGTCATGTTTGACCTGAACAGCACACAGGGCTCTACTTAGTGACAGTAGAGGCTAAAAACAACCTCTGCTGCTCAGCTTTCATTGCAAAAGTAAAAAAAAAAAAAAAAAAAAAAACTTTCTTGCACTCACATCATGACCAAGTGTGGCTTTAGTGCCTTTAGGTTTCATAAGTTTCATTTCATAAGTACATCTATATATATACATGTCGGACTGTCGGACTGTCTGTCTCTCTATCTAGATATATTATTAATTGACTGACAAACTTAAAACTTGGGTCCACATTTTTTTTTTCTGTTTATGGGAAAAGATTATATTTAGTCCAGTAATAAATAATGTGATTTTTGAAAAACTAAATAATTTGGTAATTTCTGATTTCTTAGGGACTAAAAGAGAAAATAATTGTCTGCTGAGTTTTTACTGTGATGATTGTGCAGTTTAGTTTTTTTTTGTGTGTGAAATGTTTGGTCATTTTTTTAATTATCTCATGTCAGTCACTTCAGGTTCATGTTGGTATTCATCTACAGCTGTTTTCACTTCTGTTAATTGCTCTCAGGCTATAAAAGTGTCTGGTTTTCAGTTTGCCATTAATAGGTTGTCTGCTCTGCACTGCAATTGTTACTAATGTTTTTTTTTAATTTTATTTTTATTTTTGAAGCAAACAATCTGCAGCCTTTTAACTTCTGCACTGTTTCCTTATTAGCTGTGGATTTTGTGACTTGTAGTCACAACCTAATTGATAGTCTCAGCACCTGCTGTTAAATTAAAAAAAGAAGTTTTTTTGCATATGTGCATATGTATAATTTTGAGTTACTGTAAGTGAATTCTGCAGAGATAACTTTGATACTTGTTTCTCTCATTTATACATAGACATTGGAATTTTAAGATGTAACCCTGACCATTACAAATGACCTGTAATGCTAACCCTGACAAAATGTACACACAAGCGCATGCACAAGTACAGCAAAAGCTTAGGATACGAATCCTCACCAAAATTGAAGCTCCACCACAGAGAAAACTTGATAAAAAGAAGCATAAATGACTTGGAAAAACTCTGGAACCGTGTTGAGGCCATGAGAACGGTGCCATGGGAGAGACAAAAGGCTAGCACCATCATGCTACCAAGCATCTGGAAGAACAGTCTCTGATGTTTTTTTTCTCTTTGCTCTTTTCCCTTTCAAAGTGCACATGAAAGCTGCTATGCAGTACCTAGCAGATGTGGGGTGGGGGGTATTGTAAAGCTGCTAGCCTCTCTTCCTATCAAATGCACAGAAGTTGATGATTCAGAGGTCCAAAGGCCCAGTGGCTCAAAGCTCCATCCAAGCACCTCTGAGAAATCTTACCCAGGCAGGAGTGGAAACTGAGGGCGTGAGGCTGAGCACTTACAATGAAAGGCAACCATAAAAAAGCAGCTAAAAAAAAACTACCAAAAGTGAGAAAAAGAAAAACACTGATATATATTTTAAGGAATAGTACCTTGACATTTATTTTTATTGGCCTAAATTAAAATTATCTAAGGTTGCTTGTCTTCACAGAACCTTGTAATAATCTATATTCTTTCAAATGGTTCCCTCTGAAATGTTTTAAACTCTATGCCTCTTGAGCAGTAGATAATCCTGTCTTCTGAGTTTGAAGCATCTATGTAAATGAAGTTTCTTAAAAGTGATTATGCCATTTACATTCTCATAAAGGCTGTCATAATAACATTTAACCCAATAAGGTTGCCAAAGATAACATTACCGATTCAGTCCATTTATTTATTTTTTAATGTAGGTTTTCACTTTAATATAATTGATCAAAACAGCAACCAGCCTTTGAAAGTGTGGCCCTTTGGGAGCGACTTCAAACAGTATCAATTATAGAAATCGACTCAGCAGAGTTAAGTCAATTGCCTTTCAATAAAGCATTCAGTTACGGTTGCCTGGAGATTAAGAGAGAGATGAGCCAAGAACAAACCCTAACCCTCTGCATGGTGAATTCTGCTTTAAACTCTGTAGCCTCAAATGATCCAAACAGGAAGTCTTCCAGCCAATCAAAAAGCAGCATGGCATTCCAGAGGCTGGAAATGCACATTTTAACTTTAAAGAACTGTTTTCTCGATTTTAAATTTCATGAAATTATATCTTAGGACAAATCACAGATTTGTTTAAATCTAAAATACCCTACATGAATAACAAATTCCACTCTAAAACTTAAATTGTACCACATTGAAGGACTTAAGCTGCAACTGATAGACAAAGTTTTTTTTTTCTTTTTTCTTTTCATTGTTTGGAGCATCTGCGGTCAACACAGAATAACTCTGTAGAGTTAAGAAGTGTGACTATGGAGCAGTTTGTGACTGAAAATAAATAAATATTTGAGGGAAAACAACTTGCAGTACTCACTAGCAAAACTTCACAGAGCTATTTCTTTTCTAATCATTTGTACAGGAAAAAAATACTTTGACAAAGTCTTTAAGAAACATCCAAAACTAATTACCAAAATTGCAACTCCTGAACTTACGATATTTAATTTATTTGACTTAAACAAGAGACAAAGTAGCTCATTTATGTTTGAAATATAAAACTGAGAACACTATCGAAAATGTTGCAACTCATTATTAGTCCATACAGGGAACTCCAGGCCTCAATGACAGCATTCCGGTATGTTTTCCAACATACCCTGCTTTGGCATGTTCTAATTGGCTGGGCACGCCTGAACCAGGTAATCAGTCATGAGTAGGGCTTGGATATCTGGAAATCATGCAAACACTGTGACCCTCGAGGCCTGGGGTTGACTATCCCTGGAAGCACTTTAAATAAGCTAGAAATATAAATCTCTAAACATAATATTTCATTGACTTGTTTTTAAAAACTGAGCTGACCCAATTCAAACTACTGTGTAAATGTCATTGAACAGCCTCTTTGGACATTCAAACACTGATGGAAACTGAGCTGCCATAAATGGTGCTAGCCAGGCCAGTGGGGCATTGTGGTTGGTAAGCACCAGGGTTCCAAAGTTGGCAGTGTAAGGCGACAGCCCAGGATGACTTGGGTGTTAAACAGTGGGCTGGCGCCCTGAGTTCAGTGTTGGCTTGCTCCACGTGTGGGTTTTGGGGAATTCTGGCCACCACTGCAGAGTTGGTATTGTTGTTTCGAACGTCATCCGTCTGCTCATGTTCACATATTTGCACGATGTTGCTTTCAGTGCCGGTGGAGTGGGCTTCAGCGGGCAGTTCGCCAAACCACAGGAGTGTCTGAGACATGGAATGATTGGTGCAGAAAGAATGTTGCAGGTGTAGAATATCCTTCAACTGGGTTGTTATTACTGAGATGATTTTTTTCGATCAGTAAATATTTTTTTCTCTGAGTTCTGATCTATGCTTCTGAACTGTGTCCTGGGTTGCTGTCCTCACTACTAAGGTGCAAGAATCTCCCGGTGGAGCATCAGGGTCAGCCATCTTGTTAGAATAAGACATTCCCTGAGATCTGACCACTTTTCCTTTATGAAATGTGGGTTTTTTTTTTTACACTTTTAAAGGCACACTAATAACTATTACAAACTAGTTTAGTGAAGACAACCACACCAGTAGGAGGACTCCTACCTAATATGACAAGTACAATAAAATGTTATAGGAAAATCAAACAAAAAATAAAAAATATTAAAAAGTTATCCACAAATAACTTGTATGGTTAATTAATGAATTTATATGCAATCAATAATATTTGGATTCTTTTGGATTATATCTTTGCAATTTAGAAACTTCTGGCAGCAAAAAGAAAAAAAAAACGACTTTTTCTAAACTTGGAGTTTAATGTTGTTTGGCTATCTTATATTTTTCAAATGTTTTCTTCAGCTAAAACATTAAAGAAAATGTTTTCATTACCCACATTCACACACAATCACTGTGTCCTTGAGCAAGACACTTTGCCCTAAACTGTAAATATTAAGTTGCATTGGCTAAATGCTGAGTAAGTTAATATAAAAGACAAAGACATGTCTAACTCATGTAGCACAGATGTACTATGTATCTGCTACACTAGATGTGTCAGCATTGCGTTGTGTCTATTGACAGAGTACTGCCATGTTAATGACACCTTTAGTCTTTCTAGGCCCTCTCCTTGAAAGCCTCTGTTTTGACACAATCATTACAAATTGATTGCAAAATAGCTAACAATCATGATTAAATCATTAAATTCTTGTCTACGCTTCAGAGAATTGAGAGAGAAAATTAACTTCTCACCAACCTCATCTTTTTCTGAACTCAAAATAATGATTTTCTGCCAGTCTAATTACAAAACCAACATCTGATCAAGCCCACATCCAGAGGGGATTATCACATGCAGTAGTATTAGACCTCATTACCAGCTTGAGCACAGAATTATTACATCTTGTAATTGGATGGTGAGATTTATATACAGATCAGGCTGGTTTCTGTAAGATTGTAATTACAGGCTTCGTTGGTTAGCTACTTATCACGCAGCGGTGGAGTGCAGAAAAATCTGCACTTAGAGGAGCATTTCATTAACCCCTCACCCTGATGGAGGATGAAAACAATGTACCTACCACATCTGTTTTAGGAACAACACTACAATTTGCCCATCAAACAATTTATTAAACCCTACTTTGGGCTTTACCTGATCAAAGACCTCGCACTCACAGGAGCCAATGAATGAACAGCAAAAAGATATTTCTCTCTATACAGCATCCGTTTTTATTGTTGACTGGGCCCTATTTTCTAATTACACACCATAAGTACGTAGTCAATCCCCCTCAATAGGGGAATCATAAAACACTGCTTCAAAGTAAGCTGGCTGAGGTTAACAGACTAAAAGCTCATTACACTCCAGCTGGGGAGAAGTGTGTGGCTTTTCATGCATGCAATGAACATTTATCTATCCTGTTTTACTTCACCCAAATAGACGAAGCCTCTCCACACATTATTGCTATGAGCAATAATGTGAGTTGATCTAGCTGCTTTTAGATCAAATAAATTATTTAATAGCACTCTCTTGTTGCCTTCATTAGTGGAGAAATGCAGTACCTTTCATTCATCAGACCTGCCATGTGTGGTTTGAAAGGCATGCTTAAGTTTATCAAGTGGTTGAATTTTTTTAATAAATAAAAGTATATAAATTATGGCAAAGTCAACATCTGATGTCTATCAAAGTGGAAATAAATGAAAAAGTGGGCATTGGTTAAAAATCAAAATGTAAACAAAAGGAAAAATGACAAATAGAAAACAAGACATGCAGTGGAACAGAAATACTTTTGCTATTCGACACAGCTCATTTACGCTTTGCCTTCTAGTTCAGCAGAAAACTGTCACAAACGAAAAAGAGAAAGCATCAGCAACTCTTTACAGCCAACATCGATGCAACTTTCCTCAGGTGTGTCACAAAACCCACAGCTGTAACGATCAATACAGACCTACACTTTATGAAACCAGAAGTTAACTTGTTCAATCATGCCACAGACAGCTCTATTCTTCTGTAACAAGTAATCTGGGTAGTGAAATCAATACTGACAGGCTCAGAGCATGCCAGCTAATTTTATGTTACCTCCAGCCAATGGCAAGGCAGTTCGTAATGGAGCTGTAGTTCCACTTCATTATAAGAATGGAGGTGGGGATCAATACCACACATAGGCATACAAACACACAAGCAAAAGTGTGGTTTTCCACAGGCAAGTCATGGGGCCACCATGCTGCCTGAGAGCCCCCAAGAGGGTTTCCAGAGCTGTCTGACACTGCGAAGAGAGGCCGGTTGGACAATGAGAATCTGGGGTCATAACCTCCTCCATAAATTACACTTGTGTGCGTGAGTGTGTGCCTAGCAATAACAGGGGAATTCCAGTTTTTACTCCCTTATTATCCACATTAAATGCACACATAAAAATGCACAAACACAATGAACTGTGCTTTAAATCAAGGTCATAACCTGGTCTGAGCAGCTGTTCACTCAAAAAAGAGCAAAAAAAGAGCAGAAATGATTAACCTTCACATGACAGTTGCAGTCTTTGACCTTTACCACTAGATTAAACCCCATTTCATCCCTGATATATCAGGTTAATACACATTACATATATCTGTAGTACAGAGTCGACAGACTTTATTGCCAACAATTTGTGTGTTGATGATTCATTATCAATTGCTTGTGAAAATAACTTGACAAAAGCAGTTTGAAGTAAATCATTCATGTTTTTAATTGACTTCATCAGATTATGGGGACATCGGGGTCCATGTAAGACCACTTTTTTTTCTCCTTGTACATCATCATGTTAGAACATGTTTTATTGTGTTTACCAATATGCAGCTTGTACCAGTATTAGTTTTTTTTTTGGTTCTTTTAGACACTAACATAGTATTTTGGAGGTTTTTAGCATGCTCTTGTGGCATATTTTCTGTTGGAGGTCATACATAAAGAAAATTAAGCTCAAAACTGCATTTCTGGTATTTCTATGTTCAGATCATTATGAATTAAGAGCAGACAAAAAAGGCAGTTTGAAAAATACATTATTTGTATGTAGAAAATATGCTACGCGGACTCCACAAGCTGCCTGATCTGCTAAATTCGGATTCATCTGCATGTAGACGACTAGATCCATGCACGTCTTTGTTTTCCTTGTCCGAGCTGGCAAGCAGAAGAGACTAAACAAAGGGATGATGGGAAATGAGGGCAGGTTTACTTTGCGCCAACTGTCCAACTTGGAGGCAAATTTCTGATGAACTACTGCTGGTCTTCAGAGACTATTTTCTAGTAAACGACACAATTTAAAAGACCAGTGAGAACATTTTTAAAAAGACGATTGGAGTGGGTCTTCAAACATTACACAATTTTAGCTTTGTTGCTTTTTTGTCCTTATGCATGGTAGAACAAATACACAATATGCATTAGAAGCTGTTCAGAGAAGACACATACTTCTTAGATGGTTGCTTTTTTCCAAAATCCTTCTCCCGGCAGACTGTTGTGGATACCCTACTCCCATGAAAACACTTAAGCATGCATCGGCCTCTAAGAAAAATGATTCCACTGATAAAGATGAACTGATCTGTGACAGATAGAAAATGTGGAACCTTTGACAATTAATAAGCACATTTGTAGATGTTAAGGATTGCTCTTGGTAAACAAACTAAATAGTCATTAGAGTTAACTCTCACATCCCTCTTTTCATAACTTCATATTAAGCAGTTTGCATTTATTGCACTCATTAATAACCTTTACCAGGTTCTGTTACACACTCTGTGACAGCCGTGCTATTTTGTTTTAGCAAAGGGCACCCAATGAATGATTTGTCATGTGAAAACACATCTCAGCTGTGCTTTGAGAGAATTAAATGCATTTTAAATACATTTTAATCTAAATATACCTCAATTTACTTTATTGTTCTTCTTTAATTTTCTTGCTGGTATTCCATGTGGAGCTCCAGTTATCAAGTAGACAGGTTTTTACAAGTCTAATGGTGTCATGCCACATTGGGGCTTATCAGTCCTCAACAAAGCTGCAATTTTCTCCACAATTCAGTAGACGGTCTATAACAAATGTAAGGCTTTTTATGGTAATGCATTAACAACACAGCTATTCACTGGAGGTATAAAACATTTACATGCTCTGATAATTATATGGTTGTCTAAAGTTTTAATTTGAGGATCACTGTACGGTTTACTTTATTAAGACCAGAGGGAGTCTTCCCCTTTTGCCATTGCTAAGATAATTGATCATTACAGATGTTAGTGGCAGATGTTAGAGATTTTCCATCACAGTTCTGTTGCCATACAGCACACATTCACATTTTCTTTTGTAGAAATTAAACCTTAAATATAAATATGGAACATAAGCCATGGCTGCTGCACAAGTGAGTTTAAGTTTATCTTTGCAGCAATGTCATAATTACAGCATTTTTGTATTTTTTTTAAATTTTGTTAAATTCTGATTTCCAACACAAAAAAGGCTGATTTACAAGTTAATTTCAAATAATGGTATTTTTTATGTTATTTTATTATCTTGCCTTGATCAACAGACTACATTTTTTACAAGGCTGAATTTGGATAGGATAGTTATGGTCAGCCTATGTTTGGTGAGATGAGCCAAAATATTTGGTGTGATGGGCCAAACTGGTTGTGGGGAGGTTTCAGGTACCATCAATCAAAAGCAGTAGGAGAGAAGATTGTGAACAGGATTTATAAAGATGCTGTGCTCTTGCAGCCCACTTGTGGACACGGATAAATCCACGAGCACATTTCTGAGGCAAACTACTTCATTATACTAAGGCTCACTAGTCATTAATCTCCTTGGGAGGCCTGCATCCTGGGGGATCACCAGACCAAAGGATTTATTCAGGCCCAAAGGTACCCATTTCATTTGTTGTTCAATCTGTTCATTCCCTCACTTTCACCTGTCTGTCTGGTTTCCATCAACATATGCTTCAAAATCAAATACTAGAATTGTGTTTTGAATCTGTGTAAACTAATAACAAATGTTGTGTTTTATGAATTGTGCTAAGACTAGTATTGAGCTATGCATTGCATGGCAAAAATTGTATTGATCCCTGATCCCATCTTTTATTAATATTCCTTATGATACCAGAATGGCACCACGAGGCAAGCTCATACTTAAACATAATAATAGCGTAATAAAATAACACAGCAACTGTCATAAACACTCTTGTTGATTTCTAATCATATGATTTGAATACTTAACTTGAAAACAATATGGGCTCATGATGTGGAGCTGTGGTGAACACATTTTTTGGATACATAGAGGAGCACAGGGAAGTGCACACAAGTTGAAAACATCTTTGCAGACCTTGCAGTCCCAAAGAGATCTTAATCCTAAATTGTGGCTGGGGAAAATGACAGCATAGGGTGGAGGTGTAAAGTGACTGGTGGTGAGGAGGATGAAGAGGACAAGGGAAAGGTGGAGGACCAGCATACAGAAGCTAACTCTTTGGATTGGAAGATATAAAACCCAACAACACAATCTAGCTAAAACACAATGAGAAATAAACCCTAATGTGCAATACAGTCAGCACTTCAACTTAATGATGGTTGAATAAATATTAAGAAAACAACTATATAATATTTTTCTTTTTCTTTTAATATAATTTTAGCATTTAGGAAAAGTTTCATGTACTTTGTTTAGGCCAGAACTGCATTTGTTTTTAATTCTACTCAAGTTTGAAAAACAAACATGCTTTCCCCTGTCAATTGCTGTGATCCAACAATCTGGAACCAGAACTTTTGAGCATACACACAAGTCTTGAAGGTTGGTGAGGTGTCTGTGATTTTTTGACATTGTACATGCTGGATTTAATGATTCTTTGTACTTTCAATGTCAGCTTTCTGACTGGAAACCTCAACTG
The DNA here is from genome assembly GCA_036245035.1 of Adrianichthys oophorus. Taxonomy (NCBI): domain Eukaryota; kingdom Metazoa; phylum Chordata; class Actinopteri; order Beloniformes; family Adrianichthyidae; genus Adrianichthys; species Adrianichthys oophorus. The sequence continues at coordinate 21,502,939 of BSAI01000104.1, read as the reverse complement.
CTGCTCCAGACTGACGTATCCATTCTACCACACAGGAGGCCAAACATTTAGCACCCAGTGTTCATGTAATCAGATTTAGCATTTAAATGCCTTTACTTGTCTGTGTTCTTTGGCTTTACTTTCTTTTGACCACAAACGTGGAATAATTTGATCAACTATGCTCTGCCCCTGTGGACCCTGTCTACTTTAAACACTTAACGGCCTAAATAAATAATGATGGCTTGCACACTGGGTGTGTGTGTGTGTGTGTGTGTGTGTGTGTGTGTTAACAGCACTAGTCACTAGCCTCGGGTCCCACAGCAGCAGGAGTCCTTAAAGCGAATAATTTGCTTTCATTCAAACCGCAACATTGTAGCCATTTGCCAAGTAGATTATGGGCCTTTAAGCAGCAGCCAGTCCTGAAATGTGACTCTGGAGTCCACAGGCTGTCAGAAAAGCAGAAAACTCTTCATAAAGAAATAGAAAGATTGGCACAAAAACACTGACGCGAGAAAATTCAGATGTACAAATGTGAATTTGAGAACTGGGTTGAAGGAGAACAAAGCCTGACATGAGTATTTACTGATATGAAAGGCATTAAACTACTGAAACTTTAAAGCTAGGCTAAAACAAATAGAGTTTGACAGTAAAAAATTTGGATAAAAAAATGTGCGCTGCATGGTTACAAAACTGAATAATTCTTTTAGCACAGTATAATAGGAAATATTGGACATAGTTGTAACAAGACACTTTTGTTTAATGTGGCAGGGGAAAAAAATCAAATCTTGTTTTTTTAAGTATTCATCTTTTGCTTTGTCCTGTGCAGGGTTAAGGGGATGATGGGGCCAGTTCCAGCTACTGTTGGGCAAAGGCAATCCACCATAGGTCCACATTTTCCTTAAAAGGTTATCAAATGTATTTATTTAAATTAAAACAAAACAATTTTAAAACATCTACCCTCAAGTTATTGGAGTTGAATGTCTAGGGTCTTGCAGGAAGAATTACATCAAGCAATTCACAGCAACTTTGCAGGCCAGTTTAAAACAAACCGAACAAAGTCGCCATTAAGAGTCAAAGTTCTTTCCTGAGCCAGAAAATTACCAAGACTGGTGGTGGATACCAATTTTGAATTGCCAGAGACTATGAGCATCACACTATAAGCTTTAGCATTAGAGAAACTGCATCTCTATTGTTTGCCAAAGGACCTACGACACTGACAACAGAATTTTATCTGAACTGAAACAAACTGCAGCAGTGAAGGAACAAAAGTTGCCAAAAGTGACAGGATTAGTCCAACAGTGAATGACATGTGGTGGATGGCTGCAAATGGAAATCAAAGGGGGGGGGGGGGGGAGCGCAGTTCAATGTTTCCAAATGTTAATACAGATCTTTAGAGGTCAGTGAAGTGAAACAGCATAAAGCAGGGTTTAAAAAGCTACAATGAATGCCCTATGACTAACAGAAATATATTAGAAGTGCAAGCCTTCAGACTTATGGATAAATGACTGTCCCAAGACCAAGTGGGACTTTGAGAAACAGACAAAACTGGAGTGATGAACAGAGAAAAGCAATAGAAATTAATCAAGAAATTTTCAGTGAAAACATCATCCAATCACAGAATGTAAAAAGCCACAGAAAGTATAAAAACGGATTAAAAAATGAGGATGTGTGGGTGGTCCTACTTTAATGTGCCACTTTAGTTTCCCATTCATTAATGTTTTTTTAATCAATTTTAGTCTATAAAAGCACTGAAGATGTCACTTATGTTCTTGCATTTCTTTAGCATTTGAAACAATAACACTTTTACACAGATTTTTTTTTTAACCAAAACTGCTTCCAGCTTTGAATCACTGAGCTCCCCATCAAAAGGGAAACATCAAAACCTCCTCAAAATGACATCTGAGCATCAATACACAGTCCCCACCCTTTCAATGTGACAGTAAAAGCTGTATTGATTTCCTCCAAGATTAAGGACGCTACTGGGAGCAATTTAAGAGTGCAAGCTGAAATGTCTTTGCCCCAACATGACGGATGTCCTTCAGTGTGCATAATCACATTGATGTCTTGATTTTTATGCAAAACTAAAAATCTTAGTTCACAGCTATTTTAGCAATAAACAAAATAATATAGGAGGGAATTATGAAATGTGTTATTTGTTTAGTAAACAGTTTATTCCTGGAATGGTCTCTACACACTGAGCTGATCTGGGACAAGAAATCCTGGTTTACGAAAGACTTTTAAAAATATTTAAGAGAAGAAATTTGTTTAAAGCACTTTATAATTTTTATGGGGTCGCTTTACAATTAAAATACTTTGTAAAAGCATTTCTTTGTAATTGTCTTATTTCTGCCACCTCACATTAAATTGCTAATCTAGTATTAGTCTTGCAATTTCTATTTCTTCAAACATACACACCTATGCTGTTTTGTATATGTACATTTATTCATCCACCAAAAAAAGAATCTGTGTATCCATTCATCCATTTTACTTCAGTCAGTGTCTCACTATCCAATTGAGTGCTCCAGCAGCAACATCTCAGCAACATCATTCATGTCTAGGGCTGCATCACATGACCCTCACATATTACTAGGAAGGTAGACTCACACAAGCTCCTACAGATGTGCAATCATAAACCCCCACACACACAGCTATGTACTTCAGCCTGATCCTCTGTTCCCCAGCTGTGCTGCAGCACAGAGGCCATGTATCCTTATGGCACTGATGGTGCTTCATGCAGACCTCAGGTCTCTGAAGGTTAACTCCTTGACCTCTGTCATTGAGGACTGAAATGCACGAGCTTGCTCACAGAGGGTTTCTAAATTTAAGAGAGAAAGGGCACCTCACTTTATTTGGTTAACGACTGCACATCAGAAAATAAATTAAGCTTAGTTAATGTAGTTCATACATGCGTTCTCATAACACTGGTATGGTCAGGTGGCTTTCATTGGTATTTTAGCTGTTTCCAAAGAGTAATAACCAGCTTGTACTCCCAATTCATAATATGGAATTAACTGTAAAATATTAAAATCTTATAATGTACTTTTTGATTGCATGGTACTTATTACTTTTGGCAAATATAATGTTTTTATTTGTATATAATATAGTTTTTCAATTGAATGAAAACACTTCCCAGTGAATATAGTATAGAAAAAAAAATCATTTTTAATCATTCTTTAGTCTATTTTATGGAAGAACAGTCTTTTCTAATTTTATTTGTCTACACATAGATAACTTCCTTTAGAAAAGAAAAAAAAACCAACCACTAATTACACCAATAAAAAAGTAAGGCAGGTCAGACAAGAAAATGAAAAAATAAAAATAATCAAACAACATCCAAAAGGAAAACTTCCATTATAGATGTTCGGAGGGGTTAGGCCCAAGTAAAATTACACCACATTTTGTGTTGCAAAACAATCAAAATCTCGGTGAAGCATGCTCTGGCGCACACTTGAACTTGGCTAAACGTTGCTCTTGAACATCTGATGAGTACCGGGAAAAACAAGCCATTAGAGTTAACTCAGGTAAACAAAATAGAACTCCAGTGGGAACACGCAAAATTGAAGGAGTGGGGGGTGGTTTACTTTGAAGTGGCTCTGACTATTCCCCGGATACCAATGAGTTATGTATTTGAATGATGTGCAGATTCACACCCGAGTGAGCAAAGATCTGTGCGGAGGGTGGGAAGATGACAGGGTTTAATTTCCAACTCTACCGAAGAGAACTGAGAGTGAAGGAGAAAGAAAGGGGGTGGAGAGACAGGGGAATTCAAGTGAGAGACACACAGGGAGAAAAATAGAGACCTAGATATGAGAAGAGGAAGGAAGATGGAGGAATATCGGATTACCTAAAAACATTTTGACATTTTAAACCTAAGGCAGTTTGCAGGCAGTAAATAAAGGGAAGGGAATCAATAGCAGTCAGTGATAAGGGGATAAAGCAGCTAAATATGAATTACAGCCTAACAAAAAGGTATGGATTTCCAATGGGGCCACGTGACATGAGATGCTTTGAAATGCAAATAAGTAACTTATGCACATTGTCCTTTTCAGGGCTGGCCACCTATTGATCGGCTAAAACAAATTCCACTGATCATTGAATATTTAATAGCACTAATTAAATCTCACATGAAGGTACTAACAGCCCATTTCCAGTATTCATCCTGTTACTCAAGAGACCTGCCTTTGACTGACTCAAGTTTCAAGACCATTCTGAAAAATTGCATGCAATAAAATAATTAGAATGAAATCAGATATTTTTTGCACTGATAAGATACTGTGCAACATGTTTCTTGTTATCCAGCAAGAAAAAAATGCCTTCAATGAATGCATGCAAAAGACTTTGAAGGACAGCAAATGAGTAGAGCAGAGTGGAAGGGTATTACAAATGAAAGAATCAAAAACAGTATCTCAAACAATGAAATTGTTATTATTTTATCACATTAGTTCTTCTAGCAGATATGTTATTACTAATAATTAAAGTCTATGCCAACATTGTTTTTAATTGCAAAATTGTTCCCAGTGATATTTTAATTATGGTTATGCAAGTTTTAGCCAAAGTAAAAAAGCCTGTGCTTTTTTTTTTTTTACGGCATCATTTCTGCGGAGTGGCAGGAGACTGTCAGAAGTAACCCTCAGCTGATATCCCATCATGCCTTTGTTTACATTTTTTCCTGCTAGCTTACAGTCATCATTCCAAGCAAACAGTGGTTCACCAAAAACTGTGAGCAATGTCTGAGCTATCCAGCCATACGTCCATACTGCCCCAACAGCGTTTTGCTGAAGGGGCAACTTCCCTCCTTGTCCCCCATAGCTCTGCCCCTGGATATAATAAAACTCTTTGACAACTCCAGAGATATTTAATAAGGGATTAAGACAAAGTCCAAAGCTCAGTCAATTTCTGAAAGCTGCAAGCTGGTTCCCAAAAAAAGTTTTTAACCACTATTTGAAAGCACTATAAAGGTCCAATGATTTTTTTGTTTGTATATTCTGGCTACAGTGCTTTAAAGAAGCCTGAGATTATTTTTTTTTGTTCCATCAATGTTGAAAAATGAATGTTTCAAATGCATTTCTGTAAAGGCACATCCACATTTATTATTTGCAGAAGTAAACATTGTCTATAAAAGTGCACTGCTAAAAGTTTATCTGGTGTGATCTGTGCTTTTTTCTAAATAATGGATATACAGAGTAAAGATTCTATCATTAAAACTAAACTCACTTTTTTCCAACTTTTTGCTTGTGTTGAATAAATCAAATTGAATTTTAAGATTCTAGTTTGCTGCAAACACAATCTTTGTATTTGTAGGACACAAATAAATTCTCTTTACCTGGATAGAGAACAAACAAACCAAACACTCCAAGTCCAGTTGCTGCTTTCGGCTCTATGGGATGTGTGAATTATTCACACCCTGGTGGAGCAAAAAGTGTGAGAGAAGAAAAACCTCCTTAATTGACTGACATAATTTTTGGCATTAAAAAACTGGCAAACAGGAAAAGGTTACTGTCTGGGTAGCATTAGAGGGCAGCTCTCAGTGTATGGGCCTGTGTTAAACAAAGTGCCAATCAATAACCTCTTTATTAGAAACCGCAATCAATGTAACAGTGAGTCAGTGAGCCAATTAACGCTATTGATCGCCTCCGCAGATGAAAGAGAAGAAAGGAAGAGGACGTGGGTAAAGGATTAAGATGAAAAAGAAAATATGCACGGCGGCAGCAAAGGACGAGCAGCAGTGCCTTCCTCTGCTCTTGTTTTTCTTCTCATCTGCAGGGCGGTTGTGTGAAGCGAAAGGGCCAGATTCCCACCAAAGGAGAGGCCCTGGAGTTCTGCTGCTGAATACGCTCTGACAGAAAGCAGAGGCCCTCTATCTCCCTGGAGGAAGTGAACGCATGTGTGTGTAGAAGTGGCAGGAGAGCGGAGTTCAAGGAAACTGCTGCTGTTACACACACACCACCGCCGGTCGTGCACATCATTTATGAACGCCAGGGATGAACTGCACTGGGAACGAAGCATTACTTGTCTTCTCACTGTTAGTTCTGAATAGTAACGAGGTCAGAGAAGTGTAAGGTCTATGGGAGCTCACTTCCAACATGGTACTCCTGTGAAAACTGACCAAACTGTGTTTTGTTTGCAAGATAACCTAAGCTTAGACCCACATGTTACACTGTTTCCTAAATGTAGCATATGTAACATTAAATGGCAGGTTAGCCTTGATTGAGGCACTAACAAACAGTATCAGATAATAGTAGACATAACAGCCTTGCATTTCGGTGAACATCAATATTTTATAAGCTAAGAATTTTTTACTAAAATGTTTTTCTTTTGTATTTAATATTAATAAAGAGGGGAGAAGAGTCTAATGTACAAGGATACTGCCTGTAAACATGTTTGAACACAGAAAGCAAATTAGATGTTTTTTAGTTTGCTGTTTATAAGTGCTAAAAAGAAAAAGGGTCAACTTCTGCTGAATGAGATTGCAGAGCAGCACTTGTTGCAGGGGTTATCTGGCTCCCAGTATCAGACTGCAGTCAGAACATGGAGTCTCCTTCCTGAAGGAAACACTCAGAACCAACGTGCTGACGGCTCGGCGGTCACTGTGGAGAGAAAGAATGAGAAGAGGAAGAACTGGATAAGGAGGAGTGAAAGCAGTCGTGAGAAAAGAAAAACTTTAACAAACACATGTAATATTTTTCAAACTTTCAATTTTCATCTTTTTCTTCTAGTAATAATGGAGCGAACAACCTCAGCAACATCAGGATGCAGAACAACTTCAATGTCTCACAAAGTAAAAAAACCTACTTGTAAATCCACAAAAATGAAATGTTGGTATTGGTTATTATTTGTTGAAAGGTACAATGAAAGAGAATACAGAGACTCAGGCTGAAGATGCACACAAATAGACCAGAACTACTGTTTTTTCCGCACCATAAAGCACACTTAAAATCCTAAACTTTTTCAAAAACCGACTGTGCGCCTAAAAATCCTGTGTGCCTTTTGTGTGTACCAAGTTCCAAAATCTGTTAAAATGTTCTTTGTGAAGCGCTCTACTCAATTGACTGTAGAAACTTTTCTCGCTGACTCAGGAGCGGCGCGCACACGGATGAGTCTGTTGTGCGTCTTTTGAGGGACACAGGTGGGTCACAAACAGAGATTCTGGCAAGCCGTGCTTCTGGGAAACAACGTAGCTGGCGGTAAAGTTATTTCACATCCCGAGTTACTGCAGAAACCCACCTTAGTGGAACCAAAACATAAAGATCAAGCCTTTTAATAAGGCGCAGTCTTAAGCTTTATGGTGCGTAAAATACTGTAATCAGTTTGAAAATAAAGAAATGATTGACCGACAGAGGGATCAGATGACCCAGCAATTGGAATTTTACGTTTTTTATATATATAAAAAAAAAACAATAGCCTGAATGGGCTTTCTAAAAATGTAGTTGCATGTGGATAAAGTCTTATTTCATGAAATGTCTCATTAAAAAACAATCTATTGAATTTTAAATTCCATTTCCAACCATCTTTTGATCTATTTTAAAGAGCCTATATGATGCAAAATCCACTTTTTGGAGTTTTGAAGTGTAATAATATAATGCTAGATCCTTAAAAAAAAATTGTATTTTGATCCATTCAATAATCTCTGCGATCTACTTTCCCTGTTCTCTGAGCACCAGTCCTTCCTAATCACTGAGAATGAGTAGGTCCCCATAACACGTTTATACTGTACATATGAACGTTGGGAAACAGCCCCTTTCAAGAAGAGTCTGCTCGGTCAGCACAGCCCACAGGCTAACACACACACACTTTCTCTACGGAGTTAGTGGTGATCGTGAAAACGCATTGACTCAGAGAAGAAGCAGTTCTTTGACCTAATCTGCTGAAAAAACAACAGCTTGCTTTTTTCACACACTGCCGAGGCCTATTCTAGGTTGGCGTCGGGAAATGGGTGGAACCCACAAGGAGCAAAAGGCGGTGCCTCCGAAATCAAGGTGTCTTACCTCCTGGTCGCAAAAGGAGCTCATGAAAATAACTTATATTTAATTAAAAAATTGTTCTTAATTGTGCCAAAAGTAATTTGTTGTCATCAATATAGATATAGCTTACTCTGCCAGGCTTAATAATAGCATCATATATGTCTTTAAAATGTGTCTTGTATTCGGATTATGCAATTTTTAGGCAAAATCAAAACCCCTGTGTTGTTTTCTGGGACATAGATTCTGCAGAGCAGTAGTGCATTAGAAAAGTGTAGTACAATTTCACAGTCCCTCTAGTTGAACCCATGCTCTGCTTTTTACAATGATTTGTACTTTAAACTCTATGTATTGTTTCACAAATTGTAGGTAACGCTGTATTTCTTAGCACCTTAGTGTTTTAGGAAATACAACTGAAGTTGTGCTCACCATTATAGAGCTGATTTTCAGTTCCCTTACATGCTCCTTGCGTCAATTTGTTTTCCCACAGCTACTGTAAATACATTTGAAGTCAAAGTTGAAGTTTTATTTGGTTCATTGTATAAATATAACATTTCACAACCTTTAAATGAGAATCAACCAAAAAGGAATGGGCTGAAGCATCATGCCTATCAAAGCCCATCCAAAAGATACAAACTTACACAGAAACAAAACTTATCAAGTTGACAAATATGCCACAAACATAAAAATCAAAAATACATATTCATATATGCACATTCATACACATATACTTTATACACATACATAAATATGTACTAATGCAAAATTACATTTCACTATTATTGACCAATTCTTTTCATATTTTAACAGTAACCTAAGATTTTTACGAGAATTAACTAATTTAAGGTCCTTATGCAAAGAATTCAAAAGTTTTCTTCCAAAAACAGAAGGACATCTCCATTTAACATTTGTTCTTGCTCTATGTGATTCAAACAAAGTTACCTTTTCAAATTATAATGTTCCTCCTTTCTTTAAAAGAAAAATGACTGCACTCTCAAGGACAAACAATTTTGAAAAGCACAGAAAGAAATTCCTAACATTCTTATATGCACAACATCAGCAAATTTTAATGTATTTGATTATTTTAAACAGTTCATGACTTTATGAAAACAAACTTTATTTATGACTCGAATTGCTTTTTATTGAATTAATAATTGTTTTATATATATATATCTATATATAGATATAGATATAGATATATATATATATAGATATATCTCGATATAGATATAGATATAGATATATCTAGATATATCTATATAGATATATAGATATATAGATATAGATATATAGATATATAGATATAGATATATATATCTAGATGTGTATATATATTCATACTTTTTTTTTTTTACTCAGGGTTTTTTTTTTTTGGTTCTGTGAAGTATTCCTATAGATTTAGATATTTTGTTTTTTTTTTAAATAATCAACATGTGGTTTTCCATTAAACTGGTGGTCAATAATGACTCCAACTCCAACAAGTCAATGACTCCAACAAATAATGATTCTTTACTATCAATTTCAACATATTTGCTGAAAGACTCACTTACTATATGACAAAGAAATACCTCAAAGCCCTACTCTGTTCTTCCTACAAGGATTATTGTTTTTATTATTATTTCAGACCCTTTATCATTTCTCAGGTTTCAAAATATGGATGTGTTTTTTGTGTAAGACAATGGACATTTCAGGAAATTAGCTATTTTTTTAAAGACACTTTTTTTTTTTAACTAAATTTTGGTCAGATGTCTGTTTACTAATGTTTAGCTTTAGCAAGAAAAAGTTAAACCAAGATTTTTTTTTTTTTTTTTTTTCCCAATCCTGATTTATTGACTGTGAGGCAAAGGTCAGGGTTCACTTGCGTACAAAGATTCTTAAAAAAAAATCCAAAGTATTGGGTTTCACCATCTATACAGTTAGCAAAATGTCTTGATGTTGGCAACCATGTAACATCTGCACTCTATATTCATATTCTGCATCTGTGTCGGATTTATAATGGGGGGACCAACACTGACCTTGCAGCAAATTAGCAACAGAGGTTTTCTTACAATTGCACTGTCATCTCAGAGCAGGAGTTCCCATCGTGGCTGATATTTGATTATCAATACCGTTTACACAGAGATCTGGAATCACTTACTGCTGGGTTGGCTCACTTACCAGGACATGAAATCAGTCTTGTCAATTATCTTACATAGGTTGGAAAATAAAGGTATAGTGGTAATGACTACCAGTTTATTTGGCATGGCTTTGATTCCAAGGACAAAAGAAGAAAGGGCTGTCTGTGATATTTCATCATGTGTAATACAATTACACTAATTTATCTTGCTATGTTATTTTGCTTTACTTAACTTGTGAATGTATAGTCAGAGTGGAAAGTGGGTTTATATGTATAAGATGTAAGGTTTTTTTCTGCATAGAACTGGTCTTCAAAGCTTTCAGCTTAACCTTTAGTATGCATTTCGTTCAAGTTCAACTCACTCACTTGCTTCAAGAGTTCATGGGCTGAACTCCATGCTTTGGATGGAGAAAATATAATATCTTTTTTTTTCTTTCTTTTGTGTGCAGTCCTTCAGAGGAGCAAATCTAACTGTCAGCTCAGAGAGGATTATTTTAACACACTTGGCTCAATAGCTTCTCTGCCATAATCCACCCAAAAAAACTTTTGGTGAGACCTTTCAAAACAATTTACGCAGACAAACATCAAGCACACCTATTTGTTTTGGCAGCATTTAGTAGTAAAACTAAACGGCACTTCAACCAGATGGAGTTGGACTGTTTTTGTCTCAGTGCGGTGACACATTGACGTGCTCAACACAGACCGCTCCAAAGGAGAGCGTTAAGTATCATAGCCATTTACATCACTTTAAGTATGCATGTTTACTTGTGTAGATTAGTGTTTTAAGCAAAAAAAGCTCTGGGAAACTCTTAAAATTCAGTTTTCATGTTTCATTATTTTTTTTCATCAGTTTTTCTTATTTAGAGCACATATTCCTAAAAGCAAAACATTTTCTGGAAACATTGCACTTTGGCTGTCCATCATGACCATGTGAAGCTTACCTATTTGTTACCTACTCAACCTCAAATAAAAGGTTATAAAAGCACAGGACTGTATAAAATGAAAATTTTGCCTTTGGTTTATACTTGTACTTTGCATACAAACCGCTCGCCTATAGCTTATGGTAGTACTTGGGAAAAAATAATGCAGATCCATACCATGACTAAAAGCAGTGGCTGCACTGTAATTGGACTGACAGTTACTGGAACTGTCTTTGTGCTGTGAGCTTAGAGATGGGCCACAATGTTTCTGAGAGTGTGTATGTACCAAATCACCTAATAAGTATCTGGTGAACTGACCGATAAATCGGGTTTTAAGCTTGCATCATCTACGATGGCCTGGCGAAATGTCCAGGGTGTACTCCACTTTTGGCCAACAATATGCATGGGCACCAATGACCCTGTGACCCCAAACAAGACTTGGCGAGTATAAAGATGGATGGATGGATGGATGGATGGTTATTTGCACTTCCCCCCGCCATCAAGGGGGAAGTGCAACCAACCCAAGCCCATGGTAGCAGAAGGGGTGATGATAGAAATTCCTCAGTGGTGTTGAAATGAAACACATTTACACTGTAAAATAGTTGCTGTTGATTTTACAGTAACTTTCTGGTAGCTGGATGCCAGCAAATATTGAAAAGCATTTTACAGCTTTATTTCTGTAAAATGAAATACAGTAGTGTATTTCATTTTACAGTATTAAAGCTGTAAGATGAATCACAGTACACAGAGACTTTACTGTATTTCTTTATTAATTTTTATAATAATATTACTGTTTTCCATTTCATGTTTTTTATTCACAGAGAGAGTATACAATGTACAAACTCAACACACAAAGGTTCCCACTGGGGCTCGAACTGAGGCCCTGCTGTGAGGCGATGGTGCTAACCACTGCACCACTATGTCAACACTGCTTCAATGTACCTTTAATTTCAGTGGTGGTGAAATTTTGTTTTGATGTATTTAGTTTGAAAACTTTTTTAACAATGTTTAGTTTTGATTTAGGCTAGTTCCTAAAAATAAAAGCCTGACAATAATTGTTAAATGTATTGATACATTCAACTAGCCTTTTTTTTTTTTTTTTTTTTACTTGTACTTTCATGCACATCACCAGTCAGCATTGATCATGCTTGTTTTACAATAAATGCATACAGATTAATCCTTAAGTAAATTGTTTTGTTAACCACAATTATTCAATGTTCGTTAAAAAAAAAAATATGTATGGAGCATGATTTTATACTGAATAAGAACAGCACACAGTTCTTTAAGGATATAACTTGTGGCCTTCTTATTGTGAAGCCATAACACCAACCACTGCACCACCATGTCATCTCTGAGTAGGTTTAAATTGAATTTTGTTCTTCCAAAATTGCAAAAAATGTTGAACTAAGTCCCTTAACAATGTGTACATTTGCCTCCTGGTTACACCTTCACCTTCAAGGGTATATTTCTGAAATCATGTTCTGTCACAAATGTTTTACAGAAAGCTAGTGCTTTCATCAACATTAGCTTTTGGACGCCAAAACGGGTAAATCCAGAGAAAGTTTAGTTCCGGGTAAGTTAGTTTCAAGGAAGAATCACATTTGCACAATAAGCATATCAATTTAGATGCTAACTGTGCATGAAAATTATTTGTTCCAATTTGGGTCATTTCACATACAATGTCTCTAAATCACATTTTTCTCAGCTGAACTTATCATGTAACAACCTGTGATTAAACTCAAAACTTTCTTATCACCTCTTCACATTGAAAACTTTAGTGAAGATAAAAAAATATATATATTAGCAGGCCTCCAACGCTTATATAATGCTGGGCTGGTCTCCTCTTAAAAACACCAAAAGGATGTTGTTTCAACATAAAAATAAAAACAGAAATGCACCGCTAGGCTCTCTATTTCAAAAGCAGGAACTTCATTATATTTTCCACTCAGGCACAGTTTAAACTCAAACATTTATGAAAAGCTAAATCTATTTTGGCAAGACACATGGAAACACAAATTCAACTTTTTTTCTGTCCATTTATATACCTATAAATATTACATTGAGGACTACAGCAGTGACCACAAGCAATTTCAAACTTATTGCTGTTTACAGACATTACAGTAAAACACTGCCCCGTTTACAAAAATCCTTCACAGTCTGCTTACTGAAAGATTGTCCTACTCAGTCTGCACAGCAAAGTGATTTGAGGTGTTTTAATTAGCTTATAATAACAATTAAGAATTTGCAAACATTGTGGCTTGTTAACTATTTTCTGTTTTATAACTTGTTAGATGCATTTGTAATTTCTAAACATCAGAACCAGAAAATATTCTTAAAAAAAAGACAAGAGTGCAAATAAGATGTGGATTAGGACTATTGTAGATGTTCAGAATGAATGGGAAATGGTCTCCAGAGCATTTTAGCTGATAGACAGCAGGTGAGTGAGGCCACATGTAACTCGCTTACAATAAACAGTCTTTGTGTTCTTTACAGATGAAAGGGTTAGATTTATTCCAAATAGGAAAGAAAAATTGTGACATACTTGTTTGTGGACATTTTTCTTATTGTGTTCCTATTCACAGTCACTGGGAAATAGTAGTGATATGGGAAATTCCCACAATCCATTGCTTTTTACAGTAAATTCCCACAGTTCATATAAGTTTACAGTAAAATACCATAAAGCCTTTGTACAGTATTTTACTGCTGACATTGCAGTAAAATGCTGCCCAGTTTACAGAAATCCGTTACAGTGGTGTCATTTTATTTTTCAAATTAAAAATTTTATGATGAATTTGGATTTATAGTTCTACACGTTATTTCTACACATCATTTATTTCTAACACACCCGGAACATTCATATTTTTACATTTTTCACTGATAGAATCACATGGACACAAACAGCTCAAGACCTTTATGTCAAAGACAACACATCTGATACCTGTACATAAATTTTACACACAAAGAGACCAAGAAAAAAGATACGCAAACACAATCCCACCACTCATTTCCCCCCTCTTTCACTCCCACGAGCTGTGGAAACCATGCTCTCTCCCTACATAAGCAGTCATTTCCATGAGATTCTGGCAGAACTCTTTCTCTGTCAGTGACAAGCTACAAATCCCTGACACCGGTAGTGATGATAGCTTTACAGTAGAGCCTCAAGGGGACTCTGCCAGCCAGCATACACAAGCACACAGGCATAGCTTGCTGTGTTCTTTGCCTCTCTCCCTGCTATTTCAGTTTCACCTTCTCCAAGGAGCCCCAGGGGCCTGTGGAAGAGGAGGCTCTCGACAAAAACTGCCTAGGGTTTGTTTGAGTTAAATATCTGACTTCAAGTAATCAGAGTGACAAAGAAACAAACGAAACACTGATTCTGCCTGCCCTCTCATGTACAAATCCATGTTTGAATCGTGGAAAACAAAATCAGTTGGAAATGTGTGTCTTTGATTAACTTTATCATTAAGTCGTACCATTCTTTTTCCTTTTGTGTGTGTTTGATGACAGTTTAATGACTTGCTGTGTCTTGTAATTACTCTTCAGCCCTGGAGAGGTTGTTTTTTTGCAGTAAGCAGTCCCTGACGTGACCATCAAGTCCCTCCATTCTTTCTCAATCTGATATTTATTACTTCCCTTCCATTTTGGATAATTTAGTAGGACTAATAATATTCTTTGTGAAGGGACATATGTGTGCATGCAGTGTGTATGTGTGTGTAATATTTCCAGATCACAAGTGCCTTGGATTTATTGGCATATACCAATTTGGCTTTAATGAGATCACACACCTCCAGGTAGGTACTGCTTCATCCTCATGCTGCACTCAGGGTTCTCCCTCCATCTCTTCATCTGCTTGCCCTTATTACCATTTCATACACCCCCTCTCTCTATCTCAGCACTACTGCTACCCCCATCTGATGAAAACAAGAAGCTTTATGTGGTTTATTAAGTCAGCATAGGAAATGTATTAAATAGGAGAATAGGGCTGGGAGCTATTGAGTGTTGACTTAACCTTTCTAGTTTTTTCCCTCTTCCCACTGAAGCTTCTAATGGAGAATGAGTGCATCAATTGGTCTCATTAGTAATCAATTGGATCAATCGGGACAGGAGATAAGGGGCGTTTTGGCATTTTTTACGTAAAGGTACTTAAAGGGTGTCGAATGCTGGATCACTCTTCTGGGTCTCGGCTGGTGGTGCTTTCATATTTGCAAATAGTTTCTGTTGCAGTTTGTTCAGCCTCTGTCATTAGCTGACCTTGATTTCTTAAAATGACAGAGGATAAACAAAAAATAATGTGATTGACTGTTCAGTGATTGAGTCAGCTGAAATTTACTTTAAAATGAACTTTTTCATACTTCAAAGCTTGATGAAAGCTTGTCAAACACCTAAAATAGAAGACAATGTGGTCATTTTGCCATAACAATTATCATTATTTTGGCCTTATTCAGTGTGACCTGCAGTGACCTTAGTACATACATTATGCATGAGTGTGTCCATATGCACTTGGCCCATCATACATGCCCTTGTAGAAATGCTTCGAACTTTGGCAAGCTATTACATTAAACTTGTTTCAGCTTTTTTATGAGCACATTTGCTTTTAGTAATGGTTTGAGATAAATAAGTGAAGACTGCTGTTTAGAAAAAATATTTTTTAGTAAAGGGTTCATGAGAAACTACATAACAAGTAAAATGGTTAACTGCATTTATTCTGTTGCTGGCCTGTTTTCAGATGAGCAAGTTATATATAATGGTGTGAACACTGTAGCCTTTGTGAATTTTGAGTAGTTTTTTTTTTCTTTTGGCAACTAACATGTTGCTCTCATTCATATGCTTCGTATAGGCATTTTTAAATATTCTTACAAAAATGCAACAATTTGATATAGCAATAAATTGTAACTTAATATAATAGCCTGTGTGAAACACTTTACGTTTCACTTGCAAAAAGTAAATAAATATAGAAAGTTAAAGGAAGTTTTGTTAGAAATGATTCTGCAGGCTTCTTGCATGCCTGTGCTGCCAGAACCAATGGTCTTTCTTCCTGTGCAAAGGCCTGGAGTGGATGAGAGCTGAAGTGACCACTCCATCCACTTCATCTCTGTGGAAAATATTTAACAGGGATGGTCACGTCTCGTGCTCGTGGCCCTTTAGCGCCCCTCGGAGAGAAAGGCCGTAATCGCAGATGGTCTCCTGGGGGAGTGTCAGGGGCGATTTGGCGCACGGCCTTAGCCAGAAAGGAGCGGACCACGTGACTTCCTCCTTCTCAGCAGAGATCAGCATTGCTGTCGGTGGCAGTATAAATACGAGTAGGCTTCAGGGGGAAATGAATGGACCCTCTCCTCGCAGGCTGTCCCAGCTCAGCACAGTAGAAAAGCACAGCTGGTTTGTGTTTAGGGGAAAGAGTGAGGGCACCAGTGATGACTGAGCTGATGATCTAATAAGGCTTAAAATAATTTCTCCTTTCATTCAGTGAGAGGCAGCATCATTCCTTCCCCATCTTTCATGTGCGCATCATTCAATTAAAATGCAATTCTCGTCGCCCCCATGCACGGATATTTAATTAGACTTGGGAGCATGGCTTCTAATATCTATTTTTTTTCCTCCCCTCGCACAGCTCTTCTGATTTCAGCTCAAAGGCATTTTCTCACCCTGTTACTCGTTGGTTAAACAAGGGCATGTATCCATTTGTTAATTGATACAATTACGCATTACGCGTAATGGTCACGTAGGTCTCCAGGCGCGCATCAATCACGGGTCTATTGACCTGCCAAAAAGCGCTCTAACCGTTTCTGTTGGGACTGCCCCTCTTTCTAATAGAGAAAGATAGAAACATCGTTGTAATTAACTCCAGGGTGGACCTGAGCTCGGGAAGCAGAGGCGAACTGAGGTCGAATGGATGAATAATAATAACAATAATAATAACAAATAATAATAACAATTCAAATAATTGACGTTTTCTTTCGAATAAAAATTCACTTGATTTTGAGAAAATTTATACTCTCAAAAATATATTTTGTATATATTTGTTAAAAATACATGTATTATTGGCTCACAGATATGTGATACAGAACTGTAGTTCAATACCAAAATAAAAAAGGAAAGATTTTGCCTTTTGGAAAAAGGGGTGAGGGGGGGACAAGAAAGTGTACAGTGCACCTTAAGAGAAACCTGCACTGGCTGTGATTGGCAAAGACATTATTCTCTCCTTGGTACCCTGCCGTTCCGGGATTACAATGACGTCACGCTGATACCCTTGCATGGATGAATGTTAAAGAACTATAGAGCCACAAATAATAGCACAAGCAGAGTCCATATCTTAGAGGACTTACGTTATCCTTTAAGCCTCCTTCAGCTAACACAACATTTTTTTTCTATATATTTTTTCCCGTTGTTTTATTTTTGCACTTAATGACGCTTAATTTAATTTCTCATCGGGTCCTAGGGGGGGATTATTCATTCATATAAAACAATCTGCACCTGGTGCCCGCCTAAAGTCTCCCTCCTTTGAGTCAAGTCATCTATTATTGAGCGAAAGGCCGTGCGTGGAAATGTGTGGAAGACGGTGGATTTGAAGTAGAATTGGTTGCAATCGATCAAGGGTGAAGAATATTCTTGATGGTAACAAAAGAAGCAGCTATGTCTTTCTCGCAGTTTGGATATCCTTACAATGCACCTTCACAGGTAAGACACCGCTTTTTGAAAATTTCTTTTAAATGTATGCTTGAAGCTATAAAAACGATATCTTTTATTCACTTTAAGAAAATGTTCTTGTGAAACAAACTAATAAGTCATATGGTGCTTTTTGCAGAACTCGTGTGTTCCGTGGAGCTTTTGTAATTGGAGTAAATATCCACATACCTGCGCGCATCCGTGTCCAATTACACTAAATTATGAATGAACTCACGTGTTTTTACGATGACAATAGAGATGAATGTCACCGACTGCGAAGTTTACAAAGTACAACTGGGCTTTCCCTTGGAAAGTTGTATTTTTTATTATTATTTTTTTATTGAAATTGAAGCAAACGCACCAGTTTCCTAAAGCTTTATTAGTGGGCAAAAAGTCTTGATTTTTGCTGTTTTTACAGAACTTATTACAATACCAAATTACAAGTTTGGATAAGTTCAACTCTTGAGAGAGAAGTTGTCATAGAAAACTTGGGTGACAACTTTTAGCAGTGGGATTTTTCAGCTTTAAGAGGATTGTTTTACTTTTTTTTTTTTTTATGTGGTTTTAAAACATTGTTATCTCTCAGTAATAATATTACAAAGTGGAGCAGGTGGATTTACGCATGCATTCTGCAGAACTCAACAATTAAAAACAAACTTTATGTCTGTGCCATTGCGTTTATAATTAATTTTTCAAATAAAGAGATAGTAATGTCCTTAAAAACTTACCTTGAATGAAGATAGGTTATTAGGAAACAAAACAAACGATTGCGCAAAATGAATTACATTTTTAAATAATAACCAAAACGTATTGAAATAAATATGCATTTATATTTAAAGCGCACATGCATCCACATCAAAGCTGAAACAACCAATGACCATATCCACGGTTCTCTTTATGCAGTTTTTCGTGTCGGCAAACCCCAGTACGACTTGCTGCGATTCGATTTCCAGGTCGGTCTCTGACGGGACAGGGAGCTCCCAGACCGCCGCCGCCGCCGCCGCCTCCTTCTGCTGCCCCCCCTACGAGAACCGGCTCCTGGCGAACAGCCGGACGGAGCTGAACGCGGCGCTGGGAATGTACAGCTCTCCTTACGCAGCGGCAGCTGCAGCCAGCCAGAATTACGCCAACTACTTCCAATACAGCGCCGACCCGTCCGCGCTCTACTCCTCTCTGGTGGGCTTCCCTGATGCGCAAAGAGGGGGAGGGGGGTTGGAGGTGATCGATCAGCTTGATTGATCAATTAATCTCAAAGATGTCTTTGGCAACAAATCTTTTAATTTAGTTGCAATTCATATTTTTTCCCAGTAAAACTAATCAGGAGGTTCGAAAGCACACTCCAACCACAGTTTCATCTCATCAGAAAAAAGTAATATGATTTTTTTAAATTAAATTGTTCCTTAAAAAATAATGTTGAGTTTTGATGAAAACAAAACTATTTTTTTGGTTAAAGTAAAGTGATATTTTTGCCAAAAAGCAGATCAATTCCTCACTAGATACTGTGGAAAGAAATTTAAACAAAGTGACACAACCACATATTCCCCAGTTTGTCATTGCTCCAAAGGATTTTTAAACACTTTTCACTTTTTAATTCCAGTATTTCAAAACATGTTCAAAAATGGTCCTGATTAGCAGCTTTGAAGGTAAATGTCAAATGCGTCCATCTTGTAAAAAAAATCTTATTATTATAATCTTTTGTTTTTGTTTTGTTTTTGTGCAGAACCCTCAATATGACATTAAGGACAGTACAAGCACTTTACATTCCGGCATCACTCAAACAGCTGCATACTACCCATACGATCACTCATTGGGACAGTATCAATATGACAGGTAAACTTTTCATTTTTATTAATTTCTATAAGCATGCATTTGAGCGTGTCAAAGAAGACTTTCATTGCAGAGAATTTGCTAAGCTGGATAGAAAAAAAAACATGTAATCTTGACCTTCTTGCAGGTCAAGCCCCATGTCTTTCAAACAAAAAACACAGTAACTGTTGTTCATGTGTGATTGCACGCCTGTTTCAGATACGGGACGGTAGATTTTAATGGAACAGCACGAAGAAAGAATGCCACCCGTGAAACCACCAGCACCCTGAAAACATGGTTATATGAGCACCGGAAGAACCCTTACCCCACCAAAGGAGAGAAGATCATGCTGGCCATCATCACCAAAATGACTCTCACTCAGGTCTCCACCTGGTTTGCCAATGCCAGGAGAAGGCTTAAAAAGGAGAATAAGATGACCTGGTCACCAAAGAACAAGACCAGTGATGACAGGAAGGACGACCTCAGCAAAAGTGATCAAGACGTAACAAAAAGTAAGCATGTATTTGCTTTAAAGTAGAAAGTAAAGATAGATAAAGTTAAACAAGGTTTTCTTTTGACCTTTGAGTCGAAAGATCATCAGCTCTTCACACCTTTTTGTTTGTTTAGACTCCAGTGAATGCAAGGAGGAGAAGGATCTACATCTGAGTGATCTGGAGGACATGGACGAGGAAGACTGTGACAAGCTGGACAGTGACTGTGAAAAGACGGCAGCAGACGAGCCAGACCTCCAAAGGGTCATGGCGGTTTCCGGAGCTCTTCACAAAAGAGACTGCAGCTCTGACCTGCACCTGAGTTTAACCAACAGCTTCCACTCGTTCCCCTGCACCATCAAAAGTGCCCCCACCCTCCCTCCTCTCCCCTCTGATTTCCTGGATCCCGTAGTGTCCAAAGCAGCCTCTTCGACTGGCCCGACAGCAGGAGTGGTGTCCTTGTCTCACTTTGACGCATCAGAAAAACCTCGGATTTGGTCTTTGGCTCGGACGGCGGCTTCAGGGGTTATACTAAGTTCTCAGCAGCACGGCTCAGAACTCAGAAACGGAAATTCAGCAGGGGACTGTCAGCTCCAAAGCTCCAGAATTTCTGTGGCTCCTGCCATACAGTGTGGGCCCATGAGGGGCCTCCATGAATCTAGCAGTGTCAATAATGCTGAGAGCCCCTTCTCTGAGAGCTTATCCTTGCACTCAAAAGTCTGTGGAACTGGCAGCTATAGTCATAAAGGCCTCCAGCTTAATTGTCCATCATATGCTTCACTTCAAGAGACATGTCAGTACTCCAGCATTGAAGGTGCGTCTGTGCTTTTTTTTTCCCCAGGGAAAGCATTTATTTTATTGAGTATTAAACAACACAAACGTCTAGGAAAATTTGACTAAAAAAGCAAGGAAACTGCAAATATGGATATATTTCTCCATATTTTCAGTTTTGCTTTCTTAACTCTGGCAATGCAATGTCAAAAAGTGAGTGAAGTACATTTTTTTTGCAGACTTTCCCTTGGGACGGCATTTTTGAAATGTGCTGTTATTGGTGTGCAGGATTGTCTGGTGGCAAAGCAGAGATCCAGTCATCTGACCTCAGTGAAGCCTGCGGGACTGCGCAGGATGACAAGGTCACTGCATTCAGGCCAGTCATGAAGAGGTGAAGCAGGTGAGAGGCTGCACTGACCTGGAAGAAACACGGGAGTGACAAACACACAAGGCAGCACAAGTCAAGAAAAAAAAAAATCAAAGCATTTGCACACATATTGATTCACTTTTAACTATAGCATCTGTTCATATTACATCTACATACAATAAAATATAATAATATAAATAATGCATCAATAGGCTACAAAAAATGTCAAAACATTAGGAGCGGAAACAGAAATCTCTCAGAAATATCAAATACAAGGAAAAAGAAAAAAGAGGAAAATTTCTCATAATAAAAACAAATATTTTCTGTATTTTTTCAAGTCATTTTATCCTTCAGTTTCCTTTGTTCCACAGATCGCTGGAGAGAGTTCAGCTATAAAAATAACAGGACATCTATTATGCACTAAAGGAACAGCTGACCGAGAGGCGGCCTCAGTCTGATGCTTGGAAGAGCCTGGCGCTGCTGCAAACTGTCAAACTGTGGACTTGACTATCATTTTGCACAACATTGTTTTTATGGTGTTACAGACTTTATGCAAAAAAAATATTCAAAATGCAAACTTACAACAATGGCCCAAAGGAGACGGCTGTTTTAGTGTATGGCAATCGTGTGTTGAAACCTATTTATTTCTTTGTGTATTTATTTTGTTGTCTCTTTTCTTATTATTTCAGTGTTGAATTGAGTGTATTTTCTTTAGTAATTTGTTTGTTTGTGACTGTGTGTTGTTTTTCCAGATGTTTAAGGAGAAAAGTTTAGTCTGACTCACACGAAAAAGAAAAAAAAACCCGGATCCACTGCTGGATTTTGTTTCTTTATATTTTGTCATTTTGTTAAGCTGTGAAGTCTTCCTGTGTTTGCCACTGATTACATTTTTCTAATACATGTTTTTCTATTGGAGGTTTCTCTTTTTGAGTCTTGTCATTTTTAAATTTACCAGCCAATTAGAAAATATTTGCTGATGTGCGATTGATCAAAGTTTGAGAATGACTCATTGCCTAAAAGCTGCAGCCCCCTGGTGGAAGGTCATAACTCAGAGGAAGAGCGTGAGGGAAATCCTAAAGTTGCAGAAGAAAGGGGACACCGTCTCTGTGTTGTCAGCGTCTAATCAAAAGTGGCATCAAACACTTTGTTACTGTTCAGGCAAAGACACGAGGCAGGGGCGCGGGATGAATGTTGCTTTGTCCCCTGTGCAGCGAGCCGCTGTTCTAACTTAACATTGTGTTCATTAAAAGGTCATTTGTAGGATCAAAACCTGCAGAGATTCACATGGTCTGCCGCAGACCTTTTGATTAAACTGTTTTGCCTGTAGACTCTGTTGGTATGAACTCATGCAGACATGCACTAAGATGATTACCCATTTAAACTATAAAAAACAGTTTTGTTGATCATGACAAAGATTTCCAAAGTACTAAACAAAATAGGAAACATTTAATTGCTTGTTTTGTCATAATTTACCACAAAAAATATATTCATCAAATCATAAAAGAGGAAAGTGCTTGATACTATTAAGATTCAATCATATTTCTGACAGAAAAGGAGACGTGACTTTGAATGTTCTGTACTGATCTCTTCAACCACAGAATCATTATTACATGAGCAAGAAAAGATTTAGACTCTGAGTTCATTTGATTCGAGACCTAAACAAGAAACAAAACCAACAAATACACCACAGCCTTCCAAAAATGTCATTTCAGTTCACATTTGTGGGATTATTCATGTAATAAAAGTGTTTGTCGCATTAGGGCAATTCGGACTCTATTTTCAGGCTCTGGTCATCCTGCGAGCCCTTGGCCAATGGTGGAGCCGCCAGTAAATCCACGAAAATCTACATGACGAGGATGAGGAAGGTCAGGAATAATAACTTGGGCTTATTTAGATTATTTTTTTCAGTTCAATTTCCCCCTTCTCTGCTAATCTGGAAGCCAATAAAGGACCTGCGTGAGGGGAAAGCTGACAAAACCAAAAGCTCACTAAATGTCTTGGTAATAAGACTGGCTATTTTAAATACAGACAAGTCTATTCAAATACCTGAATGTCACACTGATTGACATGTACTTGCCAGCAGCTACAGAGGTGATATTCAAAATGAACCACTGACACACTTAAAGCAGAACTGTCAGAAATGAAAGCCGTCTGTTGGAGATAACAGGACATCCTGAGTGCTGATCCTTGTCTTAACAAGCAGTAACTTTGTCTTTTAATCAAGACTCCATAATTGAGAAAAAAAACCATGTCAATAGACAAATCACATGAACCAAAAGACTTCAGGGTTTTATTTAATAAAAAAAATGTGTCCCATGATGCCTGATGCCTTTTTTCTCTCTACAATAAAATCTTTAGTGAATCAAATATTTAACACCAAATTTAATTAAACAGCAAGAAGAGCTGCTTTTGTGCTGTTGAAGGTAATGATGCATGCATGATGGGATTACCACCACGGAGATGTACCTGAGGGAAAGCATAGGCTGGATAATGGCTGTGATGGGCTCACAGAGCCGGATGTGCTTCAAGCCCCAAGCCTGGTCAATTACTAAACAACTATCTTCATTATATATAAAAGAACAGTCGTCAGATGTTAAATCTTGAAACTGTTGACCCTGGATATTATTTTCATTTCTACTGTGGTAAAAATGTTTGCTACATAAAAATCAAATACATAAAAAATGACATTTACCCCTTACTTTTCTCCTTTGGTGCAGAGAGAAGATTCTGTATTTCTCATACACCTTTTAATCTGAAGGCGAGACATGAAATCTGTGACAAAATCTTACACAACTCTTAAGTTCTTTAGGTAGCCTGTGCTCAAGAAAATCTCCCTAATACTGGCCTTCCTTTTGGTAAATTACATTTTTCATCAGTATAGGGGGGGAGGGGTGATTTTATGAGAGCATGTTTGCATAATCCAAAACAGATTTTAGATAATCTGTGAATGGGGGACAGATCTGAATGTAAAAAAAGGCAGAAAAACAAGCCATGAACATGAATACTTAAATTGGTTTGACAACTTTAATCTGTGACCGTCATTTGTGTGAAATCAGATGTTGTCTCTATACCCACACAATTGCATATGTGACACCCCCCCCACCCCCCACCCCCCCAGCTCTGTTCAAGGCCCCAGCTGCCCCTGCCCTGTTATGCATCATTGGTACCATCATTGGTCCTTTTTGAGCCAAGTTGTTGCTTGCACTCGATGCTCTTTTCAAGTCACATGGCCGACTGACTGTCAGAAACGACAGGTGGTCTGTTAATTCAGAGCTTGCCGCTCATACGAAGAGGGGAAGACTGGTGATTAATTGCGTTTATGTTCATCTAACAGCCAGTCTTGCCTCCCTCACCACACCCACCCCATAAATCTGGATCTTCACTTTCAAACAAAGGCACGATTTTGTAATCTGAAACAAATTTAATCCATAACAGCAGCACGACAAAACAGAGCTTTTGATTAATGCCACTGATCTCTTTTTGCATTGTAATCCTTTGCTATTTTCCAGCCTCTCAATCAAAGGGTCAATGTTGTAATCACCAATTAGTGCTGCGGTTCTGTTTAGAGCCACAGACAATAATTAGATGAAATTTGAGAAAAAAACGAGTAATATTTACTTTGTTTTCAAGACTACAGTGTAAAATGCACCATAGTAGATTTCAAAGTATTTATGTCTGCATAAATGTTTTCTCACTTTTTTCCTTTTGGTAAATTTGTCAAAGAAAAATATTCCTTTTGGAGAAAACCAAACAAAAACTAACATTTTCTTTTCTTTTAGTATTGCTCAGCACATTTTACTTTCTGCCACACTCATGCAAAAGCTGAAATCAGTCCCAACAAATGTCGCATGTTGTGCACCGTAGAGCTAAAGGTCACAGAGGGGTTAACTTCTGACAATGTCCATCACATGTGCACTGGTCATTCAAGGCCCCCACTTAATGAGCATGTGCCTGCTATGTAAAAGAAGAGAAGTTATTCTGACACTAGATCAATGGCGTCTTTGTGTAAATAGGAGCCACAACAAAAACAACATTGCAAACAATAATTTGCCCTCTAGCCTGACAAAAGAGCCAGCATTAAGGTGCCATTGGATGTGTCCCACGCTGGGCAGCAAAAGCTCATAAAACAAAGACTTTGTACCAATTGCTGAGAGTTGAGATGAGGGGGACAATATACACAGTTCATTACATTTTGTCAAAAGGCGCAATGAAATGTGTGTGGGACATTGTTACTGTGCATGTCTTCCTCCATGGAATTTCTGATCGCCGATGTTGCTACAAGGTCTCTGCTAATGAGTTTTGTCAAAGACAATTACAGACTTGGTGGAATGAACAGAGAGGGGATGAAAAGCTGGCTTTGTGTGGTTTGGGTAGATGTTGCACTGCGACCCCAGCTTCTCACTTTAACCTCTGCTTGACCTGTGAATTAGGTCCAAAAATCCAGGCTTCTATTCCATTAGTACTGGAGGCAGTGTAATCTGCTCCTCAACTGTACTCATAGAAGGGGTCATAATTTACCAACCTAGATTAGAGTTTTGCACCGAGTAACATTGGTGCTGCTGTTTCCCAGTAGCTTAGCCCATTTGAACATGAGAATAAACACCTTTGACTGATAAATGACAAACATTTTTGTTTTTACCTCTTGTCCTGGTTGACGGAAAATCTTCTCCTGCTTAATTGAATGTATAATATTCTGCCAACCACAATTGATACTGATGAGGGGAACGTAGACGTTTGAATGCATAAAATAAGGGAGGATACAGTATTTTCTCCACTGTAAGGTACATCGGATTGTAAAGCGCACAGTCTATGCTGAAACTTCTGTTTAATAGTCTGTATAGCATTGTGAACTATAAAGCTCATTAAACCAGAGAAAAGAGTCAAAGATGAGTCTGTGTCTGGGTTTATTTTGTTGTAAATTCTGTCAAGAAATGCAGACAACAACACCATGAACATTTATTGAAATGAGGACATTGTATTCTGTTCTGATTTTCTCTTTGAAGCATCATCGATCTCCGTATCAAAAATCCTCTCTGCTTTCATGCGAAACATTTTCCTGGAGAGATGCGCACCTTTCCGTCTCTGCTCAATAATCCACGTTCAAACAAGTTCTTCTAATTTGTTGCTCGCTTTCATCGCTCCTTTTTCTGCAGCCATCTTTTCAAAATCACCCATCTCCTTGTGGCATTCTCGGATACGTTTGGGATCCACCCCAAAGCATTGTGCAGCTTCCTCATCTAACTGTTCTTTGGCGTATGCCATCGCAAGAAGTTTAAAGGCTGAATTGAATAAACTTTTCTTGGTAATCGCTGCACTGGTTCACAACACAAATACCATAGATAGCTGGCATCTGCACAACTGTGCGCGACCCAGGGGGGTTGGGTGGATCTTAAAGGATCTCGGCCACTATTGGAGAGCGGCGTCTAACATTGTCGAACACCTGTTAGACCTGGTGGCTGTTGGAAACCGGTGTCAATTAGAGACGGGTCACAATTGGAAGATATCCGGTATGCTAACACCCAACCTTATAAGTCACACTTAAAAAAAAACCACACACTCCAACACCAGTACAGGTTAGCCACGTTAGCATATTGATAATATCACCCAGTCAGACATTTTGACACAGCCAAATAAGAATTGTCATTTTTTGAAAAACCTTTAGGCCTTTAAGTTAATTTTGTCGTGCGGAAAACACGGTACATTTTGTTTGCATGACCTTTTCTATGCAATAAATCATTCTCCATTTGGGGCAGTTTCCCTTTTAACCAATGCAAACTCCATGACCGTTAAAGCAAATGACCAGATGAGTTTTCTGTTGAAGTCACTTGGAATGAGACACAAGCAGACATAAACATTTTCTGAGATAAAAACAAAACAAAAAAAAGTATCTCTTCTGTGTTGATCTTTGTCCGTTTTTGTTCCATTTTTCACCATTGTTTTTTTATGTTTGTCTACTGCCGTAGCACTTTTTGCTTACTGACCTTGAGCTGGCGTCACCAACATCAGAGTAATCTTCTGTGCCATTCTAATGCCCTTTAATAATCCCCAGCATCTCCTTTTAATCTCATGCTTTCCTTCTGTTTTTCTTGCTCTTTATGCTGGGCATCTGTTGGCCTTTACTGCCTGCTGCTGAGTCTCCATGTGATTCCCAGAGTATAGTTTGAGCACGCAGTGTACTGTTGTTTATGTAAGGCACAAATTTGATTCTGATTCAGCTTTCATAAAAAATGGTAGTAAAGTCGTGATCATTATTGCAGAGGTAGAGCGGGAACTTGAAGGAGATGTTCTGACATCAACATGTTTGGGTGGATGTGGCCTCTTTCAGCTGAGCCAGTCGATTCTACATTATTTTTCCCAATTTTGATTTCAGAATGCATATCTTAACATTTCCTGCTATAAATGTCTTGTTGCACATTTTGTGAAACTAAAACAAAGCTTTTTTTTTTTGTTTTGAACATAAAATCAAGGCTTTTCTCCAACCATATTGATGAACAATGCAGTCACAATACAACAGTATGAATTTAGGGTGTGGCTGTGTTTGCTAGTTTGTTTGCCTGTTTTTCTAGCGGTTAAAGATTAAGCAGCATAGCTCCAACTGGGCTTTAAGCTTCTTCTTGTTAAGTTGATTTACAATTGCCAGATAACAAAAGATGATGTAATTTCTATATTCACTGTTTGTTCAGATTATAGAAGTGGACGGGATTGGGTTTGTCTTAAAGACTCAGTTTTTTTAGATACATAAACATTTTTAGCATTTGTGCAGAAAATTCCAAGATAGGAAAAGATGTTTGTGACAATATTTTGGTGCATCCTATTAGTTGTAATACTTATAACGCATTTAGGTACAGGTAGAGAGTCAGCCAATATTGCGCTTTTGGTTTACAAAATGTCACAAACTATTCAAATAACCTGCACAAATACAAATTTGTTACACCACATGACATGAACACAAATCACACACAACATACAGCATTTAGGTTTGGATCATCGGTTTGAAGCATCTGTGAAAAAGCCGAGTCATCATAGATTCATTGTCATCAAAATGTACAGGTGCAAAGCTGCAAGGCGGTTGATTTGGACTGCAGACAGAAACAGTGTTCAGCAAGAGTTTTTGGCCAAAACACCAGCAGTCCTGTCAATTTTCTTCAATTTATGTCTCCTGTTTCCTGAATCCAGCGTGTGACAGCACCACTGAGAGTTTGACAGATAAAATTCAGAATGTGAGACCAGCAGCTCGTCTGAGAGTCTGCTCCAGCCTTCCTACTTTACTATACTGACATGCAGCACACTGAGTACCTACAGCACATATAATGAATTGCTTCGAACACAGAGTATTTCCACCACATTAGTTTCATTGGCATCACGCAGGCAGGAAGAAAACTCCCAGCAGGACTGTGTAACAGTATGGTGTCAACACCACATTTTACTTCTAAGCTCTTCTCGGGGGTCTGCCTCTCTGTGTGAAGCTCCTGTGTAGGATTAGACTCTGATTGTGTGAGTCAAATGGTTTCTATCTAATGGAGACTCCACACCTGGCAGAGGTCTGCATCGTCTCTGCTCACTGTTACTCGGGATCCGCACATACCCAACAGACACACCAAGAAATGCAGCCGCATTTCCAAGAACTCTGTCTCAGTGATTACAGAACGTATCCTTACTCTGACAACTCCCACCTCAAAAACTGATGCATCCAGTGCAGATAAGGGTTACAGAAAGATGCATAAAACTGACAACTCCAGAAGCAAATTGGCACTTTTGCTTTTTAACATACAAATGTCTCAGTAGTCTTGAAAAGTTGAAAAATTGTGTATCACAAAGTGAGCTCCTTTCAAAAAAGGCCACTTCAAACAAGAGGACTCAGAGCATGATTGGCATAATTGTTGTGATAGTGCTTTGGGGCACAGTTAGACATGCTGTAGTAGAGGCAGCTGAAGTAAAAGAACAAAGTCGAGGGAAGGATAAAGGAGGAGAGTAAAGCGAGCGAGAGATCGGTGGAGGAGGGTGATCCAGAGACCACACATTCTCAGAGTTCACCCTTAAACACAGCACTCTCATAAAAGCACAGGTCCCATTATTCACGGGTGGGATTTCTCCTTCTCCATCTCGCAGCGCACAGGCAAACAGCCCAAACCCCTCGAGCTGTGTCAAATGATGAAGAATCATAATTACGCCCATTTTATTGGCCATCTTATTTCAGCAATGACTGATGTAGCTCCCAACCCTAAAGTGTTTCCATTTGCACTTTCATGTGGTGAACGAGCAGAGAAGCCACAGCTCGCCTGCTTCTCAAAGGTAGGCTTGACAAATATTTATGGCCCTGACGTGAAGTCACTTTTAATCAGAGCTGGTGACCTGCTTCAGAAGAATCTTGCTGCTGTAACATGCTTATCTCCTCTGTAATAAATGAGCCTTCAAAGGGCCCTCTGTGCTTGCATTATGTGGTTGTCTAAAAATAATAACTGACACATTTCTATGGAATCCCTCATCAGCAGGACTCCAGAGGAGGAAAATGCTGATTTCTGTTGAAGAAATGTACCAGTGACCTCCCTCTACTGGTCAAAGGCCAAACTACAGTACATACAATGAGCAGATCTGGCACTTTGCTTTTAGGGAAACAGTCAAAATCCTTGAAAAATATGCATTTTGAAACTAAATGATTCACTATATTTTGTTATTTTAAAGAAACTTAAAAAAATAATGAGCAAAAAGACGGAATAAAGTAGATTATGTTTTAAGGACAAGTTGTCTTAAACGTACACAAAGTTCAGCTTTATAATGTGTTATAAATCATATGTATATGCAGGCAGGGTGTGGGCTGGATTGAGGATGTGATAGATGACAAAAGAAATGACAAACAGATTCAATGATGAAGTGCATCAATAAAAAAATGCCGTTATTCTGCTGGAGTTCATATCCAAGCCACTCAAAACTGAAATCCATTTCAAAGGTGTAACTTGTCAACATCATTTGTGTCTAAAAGGCTGCAGTAGGTCTTCTGCTGTCTGGTTTCAAGCTTTCATTAAAGATGCTAGAATGTTCTTTGCAGTGCTGTGACATGTGTTCCTGGAGGTCCTTCAGAGTCAAAATGGATATTTTTCACTCAAGTTAAAGGGTTATGTGGAAAATATCCTAAAATACGAAATCCACATATTGTTTCCTCCATTATTATACTATTAACAGGAGTAGTGTTTTGTTGTTTGGGCCAAGCTCAAAGTTTGGGCTTGAGGTTGTGGTCGTGCATGTTCCCATTTCCTATAGCGAGAGACATTGTTTTTCCAAGTGGTCCTGAGGTAGTGCTTCAGCTTTTTTTTTTTTTCTTGAGGACTGCAAATGTTGTCAGCAACTGCTATAGATTCAACTTTTCTTTTTTACTCTATTGGCGTTTCCGTATCGAGCCTGATTGTCGTCCTCTAGGGAGACCCTCATAACAAACTAGCAAAGCATTTTGCACTCAGCAAAAAGCAACAGAGTATATATTAAATTTGTTACTAATTTTAAACTTGGCATTGTGGACCACAAAGCTGCCACTAGCCCACTGGAAGCAGGTGGGTTCAACCACAACCACAACACAAACAAAGCACATGGAACAGTAGCTCTTAGTGTACTTCTGACAGCAAATGTTTAGAAAAAGAACTTTCAAAAATGACCCTGGGTAATAGAATTAGTGAGTAAGAGGTGCCTGGCAGCATGTTTTTTCCTTTTTCAGACTCATGTACCAGATTAAAATGACTAATTTAGAGACATGATCTAAGCAAACAAATGGGCTGAATTTTTGTTTTCAAAGTTCCTTAATGAATTCTGCCAAAAAAAATCTACAGGATCCAATTTTAGTCCATTTATTCTGAAAGAAAATCTAGTAGTCCATATGTGTTAAGATTAAACTGATAACTGAACAATTTAGGGCAGTTAAGTAACAACTGTGCCAGGATCGTTGCATTTGCATTGAATACAGCCTCACTTGTCTGTTTGAAGCTTCAGATTTTACTCACAAGTTTTCCGGCAGCGCAGAAAACTATCAGCAATAGTCACATGCCTGTGTCCTCCAACTGTTTCTTCTTGCACTTCATGGTGTCTCTGCTGCCTCTGTGGCCCTAGCTGGGCCTGCCACCCATGGAACTGCAGTGACCTCTAGAGACAGTTTTCTCCACATACAGCGTGCAGCCAATCTGAGGTGTTCTGACGCAAATTAGGAGAGGTGAACTTTGTGTGTGTGAGCTTGTTTGTAGAAAAGAGATCAATTGTTAAATGGTTGAAGCTGGAGATGACTTGAGGGGTAAGCACTTTTTGGAACCTGCACACAGATGGCGATCCTCAGAGCTGCGCTTCTAAAAAAAAAACAATGTACGCAAACAGTTGCATTTGCTCGCATCATGAAAAAAAAGTGCATTCTGACACGTATGTGCACTCGCAGTTAAACAAACACAAAAAGACAAGACCTGGGCCACCCTGCAGATCACCCTGGTCAGTGCGAGAGCCACGTCTTCTGTGATCTAATATGTTTAGTAAATAGTCATTTATTCTCCCCAATTAATAACACAGAGCAGCATGTGTTTATGGCTCTGCCTTAACTCACCCAGTTCATCTGCAGTTCACTCACTGAAACTCTTCTAGCCTCTAGCCCACTTCAGTCTATGTCAGGTTTATCACTTATCTTTCTCCCATGAGTTGGGGGTGGATTTGTTATTTTAAATCACATTTTAAGAGCAAATATGCCTGTCTGAAGCTGTGAGGTAAAATCTTCTCAGATTGTTCCCCCTGCAGCAGAAAATAAGCCAAAAAGCATTTTTTACGCTTCATCTAAGCGAACTCTGTTCTTGAGGTTGGCACAGATGGAGATACATGCTGCTTTCTAGTTTATGGTAACACGTGAGAATGTAACACAAAGTTGGCCTTAACAGCATTGACTTGATTAACAATTTTACGGCTTCTTTGGACATTTTAGGGGCCTTTGTGATATATTAATGCTATTGAAAGAAAAACGGGTGACATTTTATAGAATAAAATATTCTGAAATGGATCCATAAATCATATCAGAGAAAAATTCTGCTTTGTTGTTTTCACTTTCTGATTATCCCAAAAGAACAGATGGAAAGATATTTTACTGAAGCATTTAGTATTATTGTAATTGCACAGTGTGTTCAGTGATTAGGGAAGTCTTAAAAAGTTGCTACATAAAATGACATTTCTGTCATTTTTGCTTTAAAATCTTATTTTCATCTAATTTTACATCTGCACTGGCGTTTCTTTTTTGAGGGTCATCTCTTTGGCGCTAAGTTCTTTTCAACTGCAGCCGAATAATAGGGTTTATCCAAACCAGACACAAATAAGTATTTGCAATATTGACATCAGGTGTGATTGTGAGTATTTCCGTGTGCAAGCTCACAGTACAGTTCAATTTGTCCATCCCATTAGCTATGTACAGTTACGACGTAGGGCTGATGCACAGATGCCCTGAGTGGTGCCATACGGCCGATGGCTCATTAGAGCTCAGATGGAAGACATGAATCAAAGGAGGAGAGGAGAGGAAACAATCAATCTGCCTAATGGGAATCCCCTATGAGGAGCGTGGGCCAACCATCCCAGTGCAGCTGTAGCAGTTTTTATGTGTGACCTCCCAGCTTAAATGAGGCACCAAACTGTCCCAAGTGCGGCCGTAGCTGCCTCCACCAGAGAGCACGGGGGCGCACACCAAAAGACACACAACAAGCTATTAAAGCAGCGCCGCCAACAGAGTACGTGGGTGCTGAGGGCTGGTGATGTGGTTTGTGTGAAGCAGAGGTTCAGAAACCAAACATTCCCATTTGTCTTGTGCACATGTGTCACCCATATCCTCCTTACCAGAGAATGACACCCAGCTTGATGTGGGGGGGTAGTCAAAGAAGCAACAGGGAATGGATTTATTGCACAGCGTCTGTGCTCTGGGAGGTAAATAGTGTGTTTACTGTCAGAGAGTGGGGTTGTGGCAAAGATTAAGATGTCATTGCAGGAATTTAAGCCAGCCAGCTCTTTGCAGGGTCAAGGTTGTGAGGCAAAGTTTACCTGAACTTTGGCTGAAGTCTTCAGACAGCTCTCAGGGGCTTTGATATGCTGCACTGCATGCTTTCTGCATGCAGACAACTTCTTATCTATTCAGTGTGGAGTTAACAGCAGCCCTTTAAGAATCGAGTTATGCTAAACAAAGGTTGATTTAAAACAGGGGTTGAACTCTGACCTAAGCTTAGAGGATAATGTCCCAGGCAAGGAGAGCAAAGTCCTGTTACCATCCATGAATCAGTTCCCCACTGGCATTATTTCAAAATTGCTTAGTTGCATGGAACTCCCTTTAGTGCTGAACGGACTTTCATAAAATTGATTTTCTGAGTACACCCTTTTAGCAGCTATAAGCTTGAAATATGAACCCTTCATTGCTGAAAGCATTTCATTTTTTTGCCCCTGTGACTAATGATCTGGGGAAGGAGTGCGATTGAAATTCTCCTCGGCAGCCATTTCCATAATTAAACACTGCTAATTATAGAGCTTTGGCTGACTTTAAACAAACAGGCACAGTTGCCGAGCCTGCCTGCATTCGCTCCATTTGGAAACGGATGCAAATTGGACTCATATTGTGCGTTTTCTAAGATAAAACTGACAACATTTGGACACATGGTTTGTGCTCCCCAAGATCAGACAGTTGCATGTAGATTTATGCCAGGGAGAAGCTGACATGCTGCCGGTAGTTTGAAAGCAATACCCTGCACAGGTAGGATGTTTGGCACAATAAGGATCAAAGCGTTAACTGCGAAAGTATCAGATGGTAAAACACTTCCCATTCATGTGTGCATGTGCGTTTGTGCATACATGAATATGCATTCATTCATTACTATGAGTGCCTTGAGATAGAAAGCCCCAGTCTTGGCCAGCAAGCATTTCTGTGTTGTTGATTTTTTGCGCTATGATACCGCTTGTCAATTTATCAGCCTTTGACAGCCTGCCACTAGAAGCCATTATATCAGACAAACGAAAATTATATATGAAGATTAACATGGAGTCATTTGTTAGGCAGAAAGTAATACTGCTGGAAATAAACAGAGCAGAGAACTGAGAGCTGTGCTGCCAGTAATTCACATATCAACAGCATTTAAATTATTAAAAAGATTGGAAATCATAATTGGCCATATATTTTTCCTATTCTTCTCCACATAAATGGCTCGCCTGGGGTACTTGACATTCAATGCTGGTTTGTAATGTAAATGACAGAAGGTATTTTCTCCATATCTCAACTGCGGATGGCATGATTGACTACTGAATATAAGCATGCTACAGGTGGGGGTCAATTATCATTTGAATAATCGAGCATCGGTGACTGCCGAGCTAGACTGTGAAGTGTGACACATTTTTATCTCTATGCATTTCAATGAAGTCGGGCTCGTACATAAAAGGTTATCACCAAGGAAACATATTTGCTTAGGCACAAGTTAAACAGCCAAGTGAGATCAGCATAGATATTCAATTTAACCAGTCAACCCTGACCTATAAATATTTCAACAAAACCCAATGAGGACCCCTCCTTCTTCTCTAACCCCCTACTTTCCTTCTTTGATCCAGTTCCATTTCAGCTGCGGGAGACACGGGGAATGAGAAGCAGGGAAGATGTAGGGGAAAGAGGGGAGGTGTGAGAAAAGACAGTCAAGCATATTGTATCTTATCTGTTAAGTCAATTGTTTAATGCAACTGCCATCCTATCACCCGGGGATGAGTCTCAAGTGAGATGGGGAGAGAAGGGACAGATTTACACTACAGGGCACTGGTGGCTCCAAATTTCAGGAAGAGACGTAGACTAATCTATAGTTGTGAGCTGACAAATCTGGCCTGACACGGTGCTCTGTAGCGGGTAAACTCAAGAGATGGGCATTAATCACAGCGTGTGCTCGGCTGAGAACACGGGTACACTGGGGACGCCTCAAAGTGAGCTGGAGGTTAGAAGCAAGGAGATTAATCAATAAAGAGCCATAATAACAGCCATCCACCAGCACTTAAAGCCCCAGCGGTACAAAGGTATAACAACAGTCAGCAACCCACTTTTGAGGACTTTCACTTTCTGATATTTGCAGATGTAAGACAAGAACATACAAACACTGAATGCAGAAAAACAGGGACAGATAAAACACATTTTCAGGCACTGAAATTTCACTTTTAGCCATTATGAGACTACAAAATATTTATTTATTTTATTTAGACTTTTTGGGCCTTACCATTTGATTAGTATGACCGACTCTGTTCGACTGGGCAATGAATGCTTGTTGGATTTATTCTACCTTGTTTGAAAATTAGTTCTGCAACAATATTTGAATGAGATTTTGCACCAGAATAAATTTAGTGGGAACCAATTAGGGGCAGATTGGACTTTAATTCAAATTGCACTTAAATACATTTAAGATATTTACTGAACCAAAAGAGTTGTTTGATTCCTTTTTACAAACTGAGTGAATCAAATGGGCACAGAGAACCAAGCCGTTGTGGCGTAACAGTCAAAAGAAAAAGAAAAAAAACAAACAAATTATTTTAGTAAAAGTGAGTATTTTAAAGTCCCACTCCAATCTTCTTTTTATCTATTGTAAAAGCATGGCCAGTGGTCTTTAATTATGATTATGCCATTTTTAGCAAAAATCTGTCATTTTCTAGGGTATAGTTTCTGCAGAGCACTGGTAGTTCAACAGAAATTTGAGTTGTGGGTGAGGCTGTTGGAGTGGAGTGAGCCTGCCTTTATTTCCCATCATCCCTTTCTGACACTGTATCCCGCTAGCATACAACCCCTCACAATCCCAGCCGAACGTTAACGATACAACATGCAGTATTTTAGATATCCAGACGTACAGTTCTGAGTCAGATGCAGCTCAGACGAGGAAAATAACTTAGACGAGACAAATAAATCTGAAGTGAGTTAACTTGAGACAGTTCAGGTACAAGGAGCTCCAAAAACTGGCACAAGTGCTCTGTCACTATAGTTAGCCCCTCCCTGTTCATAGGAGTCTGCCACCCAGAGAGACCCCAATAAACTAAGCAGCCCCCCCTGCTTGACAACAGATCTGTTGGTCCCCCCTGCCCCCTCACTTCATACAGCAAGTGAGCAGACAGTGTAGCAGGAGGTGAAAACTCCAGTTATTTGTCAACGTGGCGCCTGTGTCAAAATGTCAGGCCTGGGGACATTCCCAGTGCAGCTGGGCTGTTAGCTAAAGAGACAGGCCGTATGGTCAAACCAGGAGCATGTTGTCACAGAGCAGTCAAACTGCTCCAGACAACCAATCACAGCGCTCACTCCTCCCTTCTCACTCTTCTCATTTCTTTGTATCACAGCCCTCATTCCCGTGCAACTTCTTCGCCTGACACTCAGATTCTCCATCGATACCTCAATCTCTCCATTTATTTACAAAAATTTCCATGCAATAATTCTGATTTTCTCTTATTACTTTTCATTTTAATACAAATCATCAACTAAATTTAATGTTTCAACTTTTTGGGCTACTTTAAACAAGAAATAGGCAAAACCACAAATACAAATTCCAATTTATGAACAGCCAAACAGCCGTTGTTAAGATTATTTAGTGACTATGAGCTGCGTTTTCAAAACAAAATCCTTGCAAAGGCTGTTGTGGCAAAAGGATGACCACTCCGGTTGTAATCCCATTGTGGAAAACAGCAAACATCTTGGCACATTCCTGATGTGGTCGCTTTGGTGAAGATTTTGCTCTCAGTTTGCCTCTCTAAAATACATTTCGCCAAGAAGAGCCCCAATCCCAAAAGATTAAGAGGTGAAATAACAATAACAGAAGATCAAATCAAGTAACATATGAAACATAAAAAAACAACAACATGAACAGTACTCGTGAGCAACAAATTCATTGCTCCTTCTTTTCTTAAGCTTCTTTGATTTGAGGTTTACAAGAAGAGGGTGGAGGATTTACTGTGGCAAAAGGCAAGCAGAATATTTATGGGTCAAGCACAAGCTAGCTGAGCTTTGAGGCAGATTATGCCCTTTAGTGAAAATAAAATAAATTCCCTTCCATGATAAACATTTTCTTTGCATTCATTTTCTGCTAATAATGCATAACAGTCCTGGTTAACACCCACTTCTGTCCTGGCACACTGCCCAGGCCTGGTCAGGTGGGCTGGGCAGATGATCAGGCAGGGATGTCTCTTTCATGACAATTTTGACAATTGTTAGTGGGTGTGAATTTATGTTCTGTCTCATCTTTAGGCTTTTCTTCCTCTGTCTTTTCTGACCATTCTGTTTTTCTCATTGTAACACCCCTCCCAGAGGCCATCTGGTACCTTTTTCTCCCCCTCAGAATGCGCGCCGGTGGAATTCCCTGGCCTAATTAATGAGCCGACACCCACAGACGGTCAAACGCTCGCGTGTCTGTCTCTCTGTGCCACTTTGCCTCAGGAGGCCCTTCACTGAAAGGAGAAATAAATTAGATCAACTGGACAGAATGTACAAGCCACCAAGACGTGTCATACTTGAATTTTGACATATTTAGATTTTTTCAAGAATGACAAAAGACCGTCAGACTCTGGTCTCAAAGCAACAGTATTTTCTTTTCCTATCTAAATATTATATTTTTCTTTTCCAGATAGAGAGCAGTGCATTCAAACTTGGCTGTTAATTAAGACTTTTTTTTTTCACTTTTTTTTTGTTTTTCATTGAGTTGTGATATAACTTGTCACGTAACAGACAAAGCATGAAATAAGTTGATGACATCTTTCAGATTTTTCCCAAAGTTCAACAAAGCGTGCTGGGTCGGTTCCTGCTAAGCAGATGCTGGAGGAAGGCAGTGCCGAGGCCTGTCTGTATTTGCCAGCAATATTGCTTTGATCTCAGCTTGTGGAACACATAGCTTTGAGGCTGGACCTGGATCTGGCTGGGATAAAGCCTGGATGCTTTAATGCACGAGGGCCTCATTCCCAAAGACCAGTCTTTCAACTTGTGTTAAAATATATACATTAATATATATGTGTGTGTGTGTTTAAAGTATGTTTATGTTTAAAGGAAAGTTTTTGGAAAATATTTTTAGTTATATATTTTTTATTTTATTTTTTTTTACTTTTGACAATGAAATTGACAACAAAAAAAAACACAGAAAGTACAACTTCATAGACATTATTTTAAGTGCATAAACATATACTGTCCATGCTGTGAAATTGACCTCTTCAGCTCATTTCCTATTGATATAGTTTCCGAGGAGCCAGAATGTAGGAACAGCCGGCTCCATTCACACTCCCTGAGCAGCTCCACTGACATAGTTTCCCTGCTAATGGGGCCACCTGCAGGTCTGTGCGGGGTCCCGTCAAGACAGTGTCAGAGGGGAATGCAGACGGAGAGCAGACGGTGTCATGGGTGGGTGGTGGTGCAGGGCATCTGTGACTGGCACCAGCATAGAAGCTCTTTCATTTTTCCCTGTTCTGCTGAATGCCATGGGCAGACACACCAACATACACACAGGGCCAGCCACTTGTGCAGGCCAGGGTACCAACACATGTCAGGATCCTTTCTCTGTGATCTGAGTGAGTAGGGCCCAAGTCAGTTCTATTCTAACATTTGAACATCAGCTTTAAAGCCAAATAGAGAAAAAAAAGGAATTATCTAGACAGTTCAACTAGTTTATAGTTTATATTTGAGCTTAAAACATTTTTAAGTTTTAAAGAAATGTCACTCGTGTCTTAATAATTCAGTAAAAAAACTGTTCAAAAAATGATTAGTTTTTTAACGGTTCATATATATAACTATGTTTTAAAAAGGATTGTCACACTATCAAACCATATTGTACAATCTTGTGCAAAGACACCTGCTGTAATGTAATCACAATGCACATAAAAAGCCGCAACAGAAGTGGATTATCGGATTATCATTTTTTGCTAATGCACCGGACCGGAAGTGGAACATTTTATGTTTTTGTTCCAGGCTCTCAGTACCTGTAGCTAGTTGTGTTTGATTGGGGGAGACCCATATGGAAAAGAACTACAAAGAACATATAAGAAGTTTATATCACCTGCAGAAAAACAAATTTTTTTTCAAAAGAGACTTGTAAATGTTTTCTACGATTACTGTAATAATGCAGTTTCACCAAAAGTTGTTCATCTCATACAAGTTTGATATTTTAGATATCTACTAAGGAAAATATAGTGGAATTACTGTCATATACTGTTCTTATATATTACCAAAACATGGAAGTTTCATTTTGTATAATTTTACAAAGGATCTTAATACTTCTTTGACGGTCTTATAACTTACAAGTTTCAGATAAAACAGACAGAAACTTTATAAGATTCATCTTTATCATGTCCGTATGGAATCACTACTCTAGATTGAGACCGTACATTTAATTGTGTTTTGCTGCATATTGGAGTAAAGCTACAGAACTCGATTTTTCTCTCGTTACTGGTCTTTCTGCAATTTGGAATTCTCTGCTTTAGCCGAAACTAACAATAAACCGGAATCCTTCTGCTTATCTTCAAACCTGGGGCTACATGGCCTAACCAAGTAACACATTTTAAAGCACACATAAGCCTCGTTTTCACTAAGCGGTCAGATTCGGTCCTTTTTTTGTTTGCACAGTTATTTTATTTTTTTTTTTGCTGTGATGGCGAGTCACGGCTCCCATACTACGTAAGCCACAAAGCTAATAATATAGGATAAATTTTTTTTTATAATATGAATTAGTGTTGTTTTAAAATGTCAGAAAACAATGTACAGCAATTATTAAATTGCTTTTACAGATATGCTGGTATTATTTTCCAAACCCACTCAATTCCTTTAAGGTCACAGGTGGCTAGTCTAAGGCAAGGTACACACTAGATGGGTCGCTAGTACAATTCCTCTTATTTTGTACACTAACTTGTGCACTCGCTGCACTGAAGAAAATATGTCTTAAAAAAGGACACAGACTTTTGAATTTTGGCTCAAAACTGCATAATCGGAATTAAAAGGTCACTGGGAACAATTTTAAAGTAGAAAAAATATATATAGTTGGAATGTGACTTTAAGTTAATACAGTTTATCTTTTCTCTACAGAATTTTAAAGCTGAATGTCACAAATATTATTTGTGTAAGAGTTTGTAATTACATATAGGTGGTATGAAGATTAAATCAAGTTTAAGACATAATTACAAAAATACAGTGCAGTGTACAAAATCATTAGACAGCATTGACAAGAAGGCAATCGGGTAACAAAGCCTGCAGACACCTGCCGTCTGGGGTGTAATTTTCTTAAACACCACCGTAACATTCATTCATTCATTCATTTTCCAATCTGCTTTATCCCTTTCGGGGTCACGGGGTTGCCGGAGCCTAACCCAGCCACTCATGGGCGAAGGCAGGGTACACCCCTGGACTGGTCGCCAGTCTGTCGCAGGGGCCACAATCACACACCCTTGCACACTCACATGCACACCTAGGGACACCACCGTAACAAAGGGTGCAAAAAAGAGAAAACACACTGCAACCAACTCACAGCAGACCAAGCCCTGAGGCGGCCACCGAAATTTATAGGTGCCTCTTGCCGTATTACACAGGAGAAGCAGGCTTTTAAAGTAAACATATGATTTTCTGGGGCGCCAAAGTCCACAGGTCTGCTCATTTAGTCTCTAATCCAACTGTAAATTTCAAGCCAGGCCATCTCTTGTGGTTTGTGCTGTGAGCTATTGCTTACCTGTTGTACTTTCTTGTAATGGGCCATGAAAAGTGAAGTCATTAAAATGCCAGAAAAGAGCAAAAATTCTATTTTGTGTGGTTTTTGATTTGATCAGAAACTTTCAAATAAATGTAACTGGTTAAGTGACCTCATGACCATGCAAAATGAAAATATAGAAACACTTCTGTTGAAAAAATAAAGAATTAGGGTTTCATTTTTCTTTTGTAATTATTTTGTCATGCTAAATCAAGCACTCTTCTACACATTCTCTATCAATACCTTAATAGTATTTAACAGAAAGGAAAGTTAAATCAAATACATTTAATGAACGTTGATACTACTTAACACACCAACAGTTCATTTACACACGACTTACAACAGTCTATCTCAGAGTGGAAACCTGATTCGCTTTCAGAACAAAGTGGAAAAACACATGCAGCACAA
Source organism: Adrianichthys oophorus (assembly GCA_036245035.1). NCBI lineage: Eukaryota > Metazoa > Chordata > Actinopteri > Beloniformes > Adrianichthyidae > Adrianichthys > Adrianichthys oophorus. Next base: position 21,461,760 of record BSAI01000104.1, on the reverse strand, counting down.
AGAGAGAATCAAAAGGAGACCGATTTAGAAATTCAAGGGGATCAAATGGTAGCTTTATTAGTAGGTGAAGCTGCGGGTCTAGTTGGAATAAAAGCCCGGTCTGTGTTCAGCCAAACTGGCTAGGTCAGGCAAGACACTCAGCGAGAGAGCACTCAGGAATGTAGGAGCCTTCACACCATCAACCAAACCCTTTCAGGTCATCCCATCCCCCTTAGCAGTACCAAACCGCTGCTCTAATGTCTTTCCTAACGGGTACAGTGAACAGGGGGACAGCCAGGTAACCCAACGCTGATGGGATCACTCGGCCTCTTTGCAAGCAGGGCGGTCAGTTTTTGTGATCATCTTGTTAGCACGGTTACTCATGACATGGCAAACTTTTAAGTACATGAGCTAAAGGTATGGGAACGACATCGCTCCTTGCAGCTAATGCAGGAGACGGCAATTCGGGTCAAAGATTATCTTGCATCGTGCGGGGATGTGTTGAGCAAATCCAATTTTTGCCGCAGGGACAGAAAGTAAAGCAGGCCAAAGAGGATATCATTCATAATTACAAAGCTTAGTCAAAGCAAATGCTCCCCCACAGAGAACTGCAACAATGGCCTTAATTACATTTTTTCTTCCAACCCTACCTCAAAGTATAAAAAAACAGGATGACAAATTTGGCATAGGGATTTCAGCTCATGGCTACTCTTGGTGCCAAATTCACTTTTTTTGCTGGTTGGCAAGACAAATTATATTAACATTCTGCTAAAGAACACTAAAACCTTTTGGCTACTCACCAACCTGCCAGTGCCAGTAACTTCATTAAAGAAAAAAAATGTTTCTAGGAAACCTTTTCTCAGTTGCAATTACAAACAAGTTCTTTCATGAAGCCCCCCGTCACGGGTGGGCTAGCAGCCCAGGGGCCAACGGCGTGTAGACAACCGATCACCACTCTGAATAGAAAGCAAGTTCAGAGAACAAGCTCAAGTAACTGCTTGATTATTGCATAGATGCTGCTAGAATCAAAGTTCAGAAAAGCCCTTTTGTCTCCTTGTTTATGTAATAAAAAACAAACGGTGACCCATACCTACAAACACACACACAAGAGGGAAGACAGAAAGATAGAAAATCGTCATGTCTTGGACTGAACACCTGGAGTCTTTGACCCAGCCTGAATGTAAGTTCAACAGAAAACTTGCACATTCCTCCTAAAGGTCTGAGTCTCTACTTGCCGTCACTAATTATAAAAATGAAAGTCTCCCTGAGCTGCTTTCCCTAATTAAACATGTCGAATTTGCAATTCATAAGTGTTTCACAAAGCTGGCAACACTTAGAGCTTTCCAACTCCTTATAGACCTCAAAGGTGTGGGCAGGCACATAATAACAAATTAATTTAGAGGAAAACTGCATTATTTATTATCATTATTACTATTATTTTATTTTTTTGAAGTGAGCCAAACTTTTAGATTACAAAGTTTACAAGTCGGAAAATGAATACCACTCTAGGAAAAGAGCTGCCCCCTACAAAAAATGACTTTTTTTTTTCTTGAGACGTGCCACATCTTTCACTTAATAGAGTCAACTTAGCCTTAAAGTCCTACTCCAATCATCGTTTGGTGTATTGTAAAAGCGTTCCCAGTGGCCTTTAATTTTGAATATCCCATTTTTAGCCAAAATGAAAAAAAAACAGGTGGTTTTCCAGGACATAGTTTCTGCAGAACGGCAGGAGTTCATTAGAATTTTGAGTAAGTCCTTTGTGTTTTCCTGATACACAATTTCCTGAAATACAATTTTAAGCTTAACTTTATATATATATATATGTGTATATATATATATATATATATATGTCCTCCATTATGAGAAAAATGCCACAATGTTCAAGACACCAAAAACATAATTTTCATTGGAGTGGGTCTCATATGTTTTTATCTAATCACGAAGAATCCTCCACAGCTCTTTGACACTCATGCATCAAAGTATGAAACACATTTTGCAAAGGCGTGACTGAGTCTTTGCTGTACACCCCCAAAAAGTTTACGTCTTGCTGCTTTTAAACATGTCAGAATCAAACAGAACCAGAAGTTTGCCTTTACTGAACCTCTTTTAGTTTTTAATATCCTCAATAGATAAGCTGTTGAGTGTTAAGACACACTGACAATCTTTTAGGGCCTTTTCATCTGTAGTGGGTCTCCTGAGACTTGCTGGAGTCGCGGCTATGAATGAGCGAGCTGTTGGGAGTGGGCAGCCAAAATCAGGTTGCTCTCTTTGCCACTCCATCACTCAGTGACCAATCTTCACGAAACAGCAAACCAATCAGCTGAGAGGCTAAAAAAAAACACCTGTCCTAAGCAATTTTGGTTACTTAATAGAGTCCTCTCTGATAGGCAGCGTTGGGGCCACCGGAGGAAAGTGCTCATTTTCAGAGAACCCATTAATCTTTCTCCTCTTCTCTTTCTGACACCTGAACCGGACCCACCCAGCAGCTTCTCAACAGCCTCCTCTCTGAGCTCAACTAGGTCTGATCAGAGCCACATGGCAGGCTGCCTGCAGAGCACCAGCAACTTTAAGCTACTTCCAAACACGTGTATGAACACATATGAACCATGTAAGGAATCGCGCGGTTATACTCACACAAACATACCCTTCTTTTCTCGCTAAAATGAAACCATCAGAGAGCAGCACTGACAGCAGGCTGATTCCCCTCCCCTCATTCCTCAGACACACATAAAATCATATCGAGCTTAAAGCGTAGATTATTGTAGGCAGATGCCAAATGGAAGGGAGTTGGGGAGGTTTTAGAAACAACTTCCGATGCAGCAAATGAAGCGCCTTAAAGATGCTCTTGAGGATGGGGGAAGAGGAGGTTCCTTAAATGCCTTTTTTTTTTTTACTCATATTGCTTCCCTGAATCCCAGATGTTATTCCTGTTACTGACACACTTATATTTTCTCTGAAAAATCCTAAGAGTGACGTTTCCTCATAAGCTGGGTGGATGATGTGATGACAGTAAGTTCTGAGGGTCCTGATGATGTGCCGTGATACGACAGCGTACAGCTGTGATACCTGTTTAGACAAACCCTCTGACAACGAGATGTGTCACTAAGCAAGACTTTAGCGCAGATGATTCCCCCGTAACAAGACGAGGAATCGCTCACCTCAGAAGTACGACGAGTTGTCACAAAACCTCACTTATGACAGTTAGTGCTAAGTTACAATGTTTACACAGCCCCTTGGGGCTCTTTTACTTTCCAGCACCAAAATAGCAGTCATCTCCCAAATCTCCTTGTGAGACAGAAAAGTCATTGATGAGGATAAGAGGAGTAAGGGACAAGACAAGCTTGGGGGGATTAGGGCGCTGAACTACTGCACACTTCACCGTCTGGCACTGTGCACCGAGTCGCTCTGACAGGAAGGATTCGTTAGGCAATTGAAGAGGTTAGACGGGGTCAGGGTGCGTTGCTCAGTGGGGATTAGGAGGCGTGTGGCCTCCTTCACTTTTAATCAAACCCTTCCAAACAGGTCAGATTACAATAGGATAAGCAAGTTAGGCATGATTTTGTCTAATACTCTCCTGAAGATTCACCCAAAATCTAAACGTCTTACAACAGAGCAGTCTTTGCTATTCCAAAACACAAAAATGAGGTAGATAGAATGATTAAAAGAGCTTTTAAAAAGACACAATTCATCGTGAAATTCATCGTTTACCCTCTTATATAGGCAGACAAACAATTATTGTTGTCCATGCGATGCACATTGTAAATTGTGCTATTTTCGTTGCTGCCATTTGGGAGGGGGAACCACACCATAATGTGCAAGAAAGCCATGTCCCACAAAAGCTTCATTCCACAGTGACACTTTCCAAGTAAGTCTTACTTTGGTTTAAATATTCTTATTATTAAATATTTCTTATTTAAACATTTACAAAGCTAAGTTCACACCAGGCATGTGATGCACGTTCTTGAGCACGTGTTTAGCCAATGGTGTTCACACCGGACAAAAACGGAGGAGATTCTTCTTTTTATTTTGCTTCTGTTTTTCAGTGTATGTCCACTGCCTACAATTGGAAGAGGTTTGGTGCAAAATGTGAAATAACTGAACCGGATGCCATCCATACGTCACTACAAAATTCAGGTCCCTGATTGGTCAAAGTTCAGTCTGGTTTAACTTTCTATTGGCCATTCATTAGCAACGCGTTTTTTACGTATGAGCCCAAAAACAGTTGTGTTGCAACACGTTAATGAGAGAGTTTTGAACTTGGAAACATGAAATGCACATAGGTGCGTGTTTACACAGACGTTTCATTGAAAGTGGTCGCTTGACTGCAGGTTGCTGAGGGCGGTGGGAATGTAGCCTCAGACATTACTGTCTTCATTTACCTCACTCATTTTCTTTTCCTATTTAATGATTGTGTAATAAATGAAAGCCAATAGATTGAATTTTGTGTCAGCCTTACATCAGCCATCTTGGCTGTTGTTGGTGATGATTCCTTGTTCTTAGAATCTACCAGAATGGTAGGACATGCTTTTCAATGGCTTGTGTTTACCCACTCACTCATAGGAAATCATAGGTGATTTGTCACTTAGTTGTTTTACCCTGAAGACTTAATCCAGAGAGTTAGGTTAACACTATAACCAGATGAGGGTTTTCATAGCCTGACTGTGCTCTGTCTGCCCTGCCATTCAGAGCGATCACTATCCCTAATCTTGGAGTCAGGCCGCATAGCATCTAAATTCTCTGTTAGAACATGGAGAGAAGAGCAGTCCGTGGAACTTCAAAGCAGCAGAGAGACGCACGTGGCTGCTAATTTTTCAGACTGGGCATATGTGGCTGAGTGTGTGGATTTGAGGCTCTCCTCTCACTTCAAAGCCAGGCGCCTTAAAAGGTCTGGCTGTGTTTTGACGTGGATCTGCAGAGGTGAATGAGAATCAAGCCCCTGCTCCAGACCCTTCAGAAGTCAGGCTCACACTGTTTAACCCCCCCTCCTCCTTAGTTCTCCCTCTGCACACACTCTCTCCTCCCTTCCTTGACAAAGAGAAGAAGAAAAACAAGAAAATTCAATAATGCCTTTGAGAGGCAGGATTACCTGAGGAGACGCCTGCGCTGCTATACCGCAAGTGAAATCTCATGTGCCCTACTCTCGTTCTTCTCTCACCACATCCCTTCCTCTTTTCACTCCTCTCTCCCTTTTTACTCCCTAGCTTGGTTAAAGACAGCCCTCAAAAAGCACATCAAAACTCTCCTTTGATGCCATGGCAGGCAATTAACCCCAGGAGTCCAAAATTACAGATTGCCTGGGATGTGACACATTTTTAGGAAGGGTGGGATAGCAAGTGTGCATGCCTGATTTTAGTGGGCGGATTGGGATTGGGAAGGGTGGGTGTATTATTTGTTTGTTTGTTTGTTTAAAAGAGGGGTACTTCTCTAATGAAGTGATGCTGTGGCAGATTTGAGACAACCCATTTCTGTCAGTTTGAAAAGTAAAGTAGGGTAAACCTCCAGAGAAGGGGCTAGTTTCACCAGAGGAAGTGTTTGCACTCCATTATTTGTATTCCTGCTCTCTTCTGATGAACAATGCTGCAATACAGTGGGAACAAAGGAACCAAGCTCCTTGTGAATTTTAATTAAGTTGTGGGCGCAGCCAAACAATGATGAGGTCTATCCCAATTTCGGCTGTGTTTTTGTGTCACTTGCTGCTCTTGTGATGCTTAGCATAAAAAATAATTAGGCTAGGTTTGAGCTCTGTGTTGGACAGAGTTTGCAGATAAACCTCTGACGTTCCCTTGACTGTTGTAGGTGAGAAGGTATGTTGCACCTCTCTGGGTATTAATTCATGGTGAATGCCACATGTTACTTTGGCACAGCAAAGTGATTTACAAAATGACTCTTTTGTGTAGATTTGTTAGTTTACAGAGCAGGTGTGCAGACCCCGCCAAGTGTGCAGGTTCTCCAGTGGAGGTGTGACTAATACAGCTTGTGACATCCCAATGTAATCACGTTGCTGATCAGCGGGGACTTCTGTTGGTGGCACATTTCAATTTATATGACAAAAAGTGATGGGAAGACTTGTCTGCAGAAAGTAAGGCCAAATCCAAATTAATTCCCTACCCCTATGGCTCCGCCCTATTGCTCCAATTGTAGGGGCTTTGGAGCTGTAATGGTGTCTGAACCATCTCCTCCCCCTCTAATGCACAACATGGGTCAAGAATTACCCTCACTCATTGTCTGTTATTTCATGATGGCTGAGTTGTTTTTTTTTTTCTGTCTTTTGAAATATATATATATATATATGGTTGATATTCCAAGTAATCATTATATATATATATATATATATTTTATTAATTACAGAGTCTTATTTCCATTTATCAGTTCATACTTTATGGACAAAGATGGTTTAAAACCACTGGCTAGCTAATAAATACTTGGATCTTTCTAACAAATAATGTGTGAAAAGTTGAGGTAAAAATATAAAAGCTATGCTTGTTCATATCATAAGAAAGAAAAAAATGAAAATTATTATTCGTGGCAAACAAAAACAAGATACTTAAACTCCTCCACCTGGGGCAGGAGCACTCCACCCACAGAGAGGGGGCAAACTACCTTTCTCTGGTCAAGGGCCATGGGCTCGGACTTAGCGGTACTGACCCTGATTCCAGCAGCTTCACATTCAGCTGCAAACCTCTCCAGTGCATGCTGAAGGTCCTGGCTCAGTGAAGCCAACAGGACAACATCATCTGCTAAGAGCAGAAAAAAAAATCCTGTGGTCCCCAAACAAGATCTTCTCCGGCCTCTGGCTGCGCCAGGAATTTTGTTCATAAAGACTATGAATAGAACCGGTGATAAAGGGCAGCCCTGTCAGAGTCCAACACACACCAAGAACAGGTCTGACTTACTGTGATAAGCGAGCCAAGCTCCTGCTCCAGTCATACAGAGACCGGACAGCCCTCAGTAAGGCTCCCCAGACCCACTCCCTGAACACCCTCCACAGGACACTACACGGGACGTGGTCCAACACCTCCAAATCCACAAACCGCACTTATTTCAAAGTTATATTGTGTAAATACTGAGCCATACAGGAAATCAATATAGGAATTTCACACTGGCAGCTACGCGCTAACGTAGATGACCGACGACTAATTATGATGTCATCGAGTGGTAGTAACGTCTGAATTTGAAGACTTTTCCATATCTCTCCACTTGGAGGGCTAAATGAAGGGATTGGGAGAAGTCATAGAGGTAGGGAATGGATTCTGCTTCAGCCTAAGTATATAATGGCAGAAATGCTTCCACATCCCTGTTTTGTGCACATTTGGTTGTGTCACCACCACCAATCAAACAATGAACTGTCTGCCTCAAACAATTTTGAGTTCAATCAGGCAAAAACCAACAAATCTGCAGATTTTTTTCTTGTTGAGGCAGAGTGGCTCTTTCTCCAGCTTTTGCTCTCTCTGTCACCTAAGCCTCCCAGATGGAGAGAAAAGCTTCTGATCTCCTCAATACATTGTTTTATGGCTTTTGCGCCGCCCTCCCCTGGCAGACAGTGAGATTACACTGTGATCATAAGAACCTCAGTTTTGTATGGCAGCCTCTTCAGCTTGAGGGACTTCTAATCATGTTTCATTAATTCAGCCTGAATGAAGCCCCATTTCAAGGATAAAGAAGCTTAAGATTTATGAGAAATTCATAACATAACAGATGTCTTTTGAGTGTCTTAGCTCCAGCATAAATAAAATAAATCAGATATTTCAAAAATAAATGAATAAATAAATACTTAAAATGTGTGTGGAACAAGGCCAACAGGCTAATATACAACTAAAGCATGAGCACATGACAAGCCTGTTGGAAGTGGCACCTTCAAGTTTAAGAGTTATCAACTTCTTGAAACACTGCGTTCCTCGGGGGGTTTCAAGTGACAGTTTTTTTTGTTTTTTTTAATCAAACGGCTTTATTCAATACAGCATTTACCTTTTAAAGCAAAACAAGTATTTGTTGCATATTTCAATAGAGTACAGTGACCCGGGGAGCTTACTGAACCGCAGAGCGCATCAAAGCTTCCCTTTTTTAATTTTCATGAATTGCCATTACGTGGGATCTATTCTTTTCTTGTGTAACAAAATGCATCTGTGTTTCAAAAATGTCTGATGCATTTTGTTCAAGCTCAGGGAGCCCTACACATTATAGCCTCAGGCCAGAGTTGATGTACACTCTTTCCCTTTTGTATGCACTGTGTCTCTGCATAGACTAAATATGGAGACATGAGCTTCACAGTCTACTGTCTTGCATGCTGCTGCCCTCCCCAGGTACTCCACCAGTGAAACTCAAAGAAAGGCAGTAGGGAGACAACGTTTCTCTGCTTCAAAGAGTGGAAAGAGATGAATCATTCAGGTTGGGCTTTTGTTCCAACATGCCATGGAGCTACGATCACAATCCCCTTTTCCACTCTCTTTGTTTTCCATTTGGATGTGACAGTGAGAGAGTGAATTTGACTTCTACTGCAAGTTGTTTATGCAGATATATCACTATACTTCTTCACATTTGAAATGACACCAGTGAAATCCCACTGTTAAGAAAGTGAAGCTGTGAGATCTTAATGCACAAAGAATATGATTTACATACCATGCATCCTTGTCTCTCCATTCAACTTGCTCTAAAGGATCTGCCCTGTTCTTTTCAAGATACCTGGCTGGATCCGACTTTCTTGAGGCCTTTTTCTAGCTGACTTTGATTTCAAAAACCCAAGACATATTTTACAGATGTCAATATTTTCCATTCCCTATTTTGGTTATTCAGCTCCTTCAGTCATAATTACCTTTCTCTCTCTCTCTGATACCTATTTATTTGGTTCAAATGATTCCAGTTTTGATCATATTAATTAATTGTGAGTCCTAATTTTTTCAGGTAACTTCCTGTATGACATCACATGCTTATGAAGCATAGGACTTTCTGCTGTCGGGAGATGAGTGCAAGACCAAGTGCATCTTAGCCCTCCAACAATAGTTTTGCTCTCTTTGCTAGTTTTGACTTCAAAATAATTTTATTCAACTTACTTAGTATTTCACTATCTTGCCAAAAGTGGCCTTACCAAATTTGGTCAGCTAAATCATCCTTTTAATATATTATTATCATTTTTAAACCAGATTTGGAAAGTTAAAACTTTCTTAAACTTTTTTTTTTCATTGATTTTCCATTAAACTTTTTATCATTCCCACATTTCATTTAGTTTATGTTCTCCTGTATATGTTGTTCAAATAGAGCATATATCCTTTAAAATAACCTAATTCAAAACAAATCAGTCACTTTTTTTTGGAATATTTTATTTAAATTGAATAATTTTTTACAGAAAATGTCAACATTTTCCAGCAAATGAGCAACAAAAGTTTATATCATCTCAAACTAAACATCAAGTTGTCATGGAATCATACCAGCTTTGAAACATCTGGGTACATTTTGATTTAAAGTTTTCTTGGGTGTTGTGTTTCAAAATATACATCCACAAGTTTCCTGGTTGTTTGTTTGCTTTAAGTTTCTGGTTTTATGCATCTTCCTGTACAGCAACACATGCCATCTAAAAATCTAAATAAATTAACAATCTCCCAATAAGACAGCTGAAGCAAGAAATCAGCTTTTTACCCCTCGCACTGAAGCACGATTTTATTTATTTTCTCTCTCAATTACAGTTGTAAGCGCTGTGAGTCTTTGTAGGAAGAAGCTGCAGAACTCCTGTCTATGCCAGCTTGCTATCTTGCACAGTCATCTTAAGGAGTACGGAGCAAATAGAAAAGAAAAACAATAAAAGGAAATCTGACTTATTAAAACTGAATATTGCAGTAATTTATTATCTAACTTAATTTGAATTGATCTAATAGAAATTCATTGTTTAGCCAGACAGAGCTAAGCCACTCCAGTCTTTGAAAAACCAATTCAAATTTATATGAGAGCCTGCTCTATGCAAAAATGGGCGGAGGATGGAGGAACGAGGTGTAGGGAAGCATTAATCTTGATAACGTTATTATTTTTTCTTCATTTCTGGAATAACAATTGTCTGCTGTATAATAGGATCAAAGTGAGTTTGCTAATAATGTCTGAAGAGGAAGGGGCTCACTTGGTGCCAGTCAAACACTTTCTGGCGGCGTGTAACTCAACAGCCCTTTTCCACTGCTGGATCTGCTTTACACATCAATGGGCACAGCGCCTCTCCAGCTCCTGCAGAGAACACAGTGGGGCAGGAAAAAAAATGCTGCATTGTACTAAATGTTCTTTTTAAACATTCTCTGTTAAACAAGGCGGATGTTATAGGTGTCCGTTTTATAATTAATTTTTACAAAATAACCAGCAAAGCTCTTCATAGTCTTTGTACATTCCTGATCAGTCGGCGTGAGGAGAATTCTCTTGAAAGAAAGCTGTCTTTTCATGCATGTATAAATCTGTCTTTGACTGACATCCACAGACTTCAGGTCAAGGAGGTGAGGTTGGGGTAGGTGAGGCATGTGGTGGTGGGGCTACGGTTCTATCGATGTGACATGGTGTTCATTAACAAATAAATAGGGATGGCGAAGGTGACAGAAGGACCAGAGGAGGAAGAGCGTTCCTGCCAATTGCCCCTGGGGTAATGACTGAAAGGACATGCGGCCCAGAAATTTTGGCTGCTCGCCAGCATTAACTGTACTTGTCTCCACTCTTCCCTGCTGAGATAACATCCATCTCTCTCCGCAGCCTGACGTTCCGTTTATTCCCACATTCATTTGTCATATCTCCAATGAGCTGGATGAATAGAAATACTTTGACCATGATTGATAGCCCTTCTAATTAAGACACTCCCCCTTCCTTCGAATTGCCATTTATTTGTATTTGTACACATTCTCTTTAATAAATACCAAAAAAAGAGAGCCACTTTCATCTATTGGAGTCCTATCTGTTTGAGAGTAACAGGCTTTAAGGTTCTCCTGTCTTTCTGCTGTAGGTCATCTGATCATAAAGAGAAACACACAAAGGTTATTTCAGGCAAATGAGGGGCAGCCAAAGGAACTCTGGACCCAAGATGCTTTTGTTTGTTTGCTGTGTATAAAACAAAGAGCACATGGCATCGAGAATTCCATCTGAAGAAGCTCCCCTCTGAGATTAGTAATTCAAAGGCATGCAAATGACATTGCCATGTGCTGATTTACAAGGGGGCTGTGTTCATTTTGGCTCTGCTTAATTACTTCATTTCTAAAATAACTTTTCTGTTGTTTACCAGCACAATAGAGATAAAGGCTGGATGTAGGGGAGCTGTAGCATATTTCGTAGACCCTTTTTCTGAATTGTGAGTGCATTATTTCATTGTGTGGGCTGTTATGTGTTGATCTGATAATAAAAATCTGGCTTTTCAAAACACTGGGATAAGGGTGGGATCTTATTCTCAACAAGCATAAATTAATAGATGCGCAAGACATCGGGAAAGAATCGGGAAATTTATAAACAGGATTTCTCCCATGGACCAGATCAGAGAGCTGCAGCCTGTTTAAGCCGAGACTGGGTTAAAAGTGGCAACATCAGCAAACCGCTGCTTCAACAAGCAACCCATGCTGAGCTTGATTGACCGAAAAAAAATCATGACCATTGATCATGAAATGTGTTGAAAGCATGTTTTCTCCATGAGGAGGAAATTCCGGAGTAAAATGCTTTACACCGTCTATCTCAAAAACAGTTTTGTTTTGTTTTGTTTTTTTATATGAAAACTTAAAAAAAAAAAAAAAAAGGGGGAATTTTCATCATCAACAAAGAATATCTCATGATGTGTAACACACAGTTGTGGATAACAATTATTTTTAAAAAATGCGCTAAACTAGTTATAATCGATGATCAGTCGTCATCATAATTATCACTTTTTCCTGAGAAAATATCAAGAGAGACTTTGTTATTTTCATGACAACTTAAAATTCTTTTCACCCTTTCCCTGAAAAAGGCAAAAAGTATTCAATTTTTATCAATATACCCAAAGCTAAGTCAGATAAAGGCTGAGAGTTTGTGTATACAAAATGTGTTTCATTATACATGAAATGACACGGAAAATGTGATAGTCATTGAGAATAATCCTGAGGAAAAAGCCCTGCAGCGCTTGTGTCCGAGGAAGTTAATCACCTTGGTTAAGTGCAAAAAGCTGGATTGAATTACAAGAAAGCAGCATATCTGTTGAGAGAAGTCATGTGTGACATGCCTGCTCGCTCTTTAAACATGCAATGCCAGCAGGCACCCTGGAATTTAAAAATCGTTGAATAGAATCAATTATTGTAAATGCAGCCGAGGCAGTCAAGCATGTAACACACGGCATATCTTAAAGGAGTCAGAAGCAGCTTTTAGGCTATCTATTGTGAAATTCCACAGGGTTCAATTCAATTTTATTTATATAGCCCTATATCACAACCGTAGAAGTCTCAGTGGGCTTCACACCGGTATTTATGCAAAGAACATTAAGTCAGTCATAAAAATATAAACAATAGCTGGTTGCTAAACTAAACTGAACAGACTAAGCTAAACTGACATTCCTGCCCTTAGACCCTCCTTCTCGGTGAGGAAAAACTCGTAAAAAATAACCCTATCTTGGAGGAAAAAAATAAGAAACCTCAGGAATGCCCACATGAATGAGGGATCCGCAATATATTATCGCCTGGGTTATTTTACAGAAATGCCGCATCCCATAGCACATGTATTCACAATTCTTCAACATCTGGAAATGCAGTTCTTGTGCTTCCTTTGTTAAACTTTAAATAATAAGAAGCTCCTGATTTGTAATTTAGCATCCACATCAGTGGTATTTTCAACACACTGATCCAAAGATTGTAAAACTGTCGACCAAAGAAAGCTTATATTTTATCTATTTATTAGTTTTTTACACAATATTTGAAAAAAATATATCGTTTTTTTTTTGACATCCTGAAGTCAGTTCCTTACACAAAAAAAGTGGTAGGAGGCTTTTAGCTTGCTGTCCTCAACTAAGCCGTTCAAAATAACCCCAATATTGCCCAAATATTCTTATTATGTACATCACGTAACCGCCTTTGCTACCAATCAGCCCAGAAGCTCTAATTCTGCTTTTTATCAGAGCAAACACGTCTAATCCCATGTTAACCGTAAGAGCCCATAATAAAGAAAAAAAAAGCATCATCTCGGGGTAAAGACCTAAATCTCTTTTCCATGTCTACATCACTGGACAAGCAATGTTATTTATTTTGAAACAAGGCGGGGACAAGGATCAGAGCTCCTCTTTGAGTGCCATCTGAGTACTGAACCACTGTTTTCACATCATATCCCAGTGTATACAAGCTGTAAACCGCCTTGGTGTGGCCTAGGCCCTTTGTTAACACTTGTAAATTGGTCCTTCTCTTGATCAGACACACTCACAAATATTGATCCCACCAAATATCTGACATTGTCCTTATTGCCAGGGCAGAATCCTTAAAGAAAAAAAAAAGAGAGAGGGCTCCTACCGAAGAGGATTGTCTAGTTCTGGTTCAGGTATACCCCCTCCCCAGTTTTCCACAGTGCCTGTGAATGCTGGCCATTCTTGTTTGAGGGGCAATGAGTGATCATTCATTATTATTAGCTCACGTCTGTCAAACCAAACATTAAACAGACTGCTTAAAATTGATGACTATATCGAAGTGCATATGAGCAAAAAAGCCTTTCATTTGGTGCCCTAGTCTTCACGTCGGAGGTGGCAGACATGATGGATATGACACTATGCAAAAGATTTATCTTGGAAATGGAATAATTATACACTTAATGCTTGACTGGTGGTCTGCATTCATGCTGATAGCTAACAGAGCGGGCAGCAGGATAAGCAGGAGAGGTTGAAAAGTGTGTTCCCTTATTTTACCCACTATGCTGGAAATCGTTACTACAATGTACGTTTTCTTCTTTTATGGTGTAAATTTGCCAAACATTTCCATGGAAGTGTCACCTCCAAAGGAACATCTAGATCACTGCAAGGTGATCTCAGATGAGCTAATGGTGGCTAATACCCTGCAGAGGGTAACAAAGGGCAATATCAAGCCATGCCACTTACTGGGAAATGATACTGAAGCAGGCACTGATCAATGCTGCATTACAAATTCCTTAATCTTTCTCTGTGCCTCAACCAAAGATCAGATGTGGAGACACCTAATGCAGAAATAATATGTTGGTTTCCAGCCAGTCTCCTGTGCAGTCGATGCACAGACGCTGTGTGTGAAGGCTCAGTGCTTCCACAGAATGACTTTCCATTACAGGTTCTAAGTTTGGCTGCTCGGTTCCGCAAACTGAACAAACAGTTTTGCATGCAGCGCTGCCTTTATAATTGAATCTGCATTTTCGCAAACATAACAAAAGGTTCTCTGCATTGTCTCGCAGGCCTTCAAGGTGGAGTAGTGAAAACCTGAGAGAAGTCACAGAGTGTTTAATTTAAAAGACAAATAACCATGTCTTCCTTTTACAGAGATCTGTCATCGAAGTTTCATTCCTATCTGCGCGTATCAAACACCGCTAGCCCATGTCTTCCTGGCACACTTTGATGGCATCAAGACTCTGAGACACAGAGGGTTGCATTCCATTCCACACTTGATAAAAAAAAAAAAAATCCAGAGGATTTGAGAGTTAGAAACACTGCCAGGCTTTTCAAACATGCAATTGCCTTTTTTCAAATTGTTGGTTAAAATATATAGTAAATAAAAGGATGAACATTATCAGCATGATAATGAGAAAAGCTGGGAAATGAATCACCTGGGAAAAGGCTCATCAGAGCCCCTAATAGCTCACATTAGCTAAATATTTTATGTCTTCACACCTCAAAGACAAACACCCTGTGATTAAAGTAACTATCGTCATTAGCCTTGCATTTTTTAAATAATAAATTCCCAGCGGTTCATTACACTGTTGTTCTCAGGCAATTTAAAAAGCCGCAAATCCACCCTGGCGCTAGTTTATTAAATGCTGCAGTGCCATAATCCAGGTAGAGCATGAAGAGCAGCGGCTGAATGGGGAAAAGTGTTCAAATCCATCTTGCAGATTCCTTTTCATTTGTGGTTTTTGAAGCATGTGGTGTTCTGCCGTGCCTTTGATCTCCTAATGGAGACAATGGCGCTCTCCCCGGCCTGGTGACACAGGGGTTTACCTGCTGTTAAGTCAGGTATCACAGCCAGGGACCAAGCACCTTAAAGAGGCTTTAACACTCCTCTGGATCAGACTGACATGATTCATGTGGGCTAGATGTGGATTTGTGTCCCCGCTCCGGCACAGCTTCTTTCATGTCAGTGTTTTCATGGGAACGTGGAGACGGGTTCTGCATGCTCGTGGGTGTTCCTTAAAGGGTGGATGCGACCTCAGGCTGACGAGCCTGAATCTACCTCTCGATGAATCTCATGTAGCGCGTTTAATACCCTCGGGAACATGGTGCACAAGGACCCTCATCTTGGGAGCAAAAATGAATTTGAGAGCAGATTAATATTATGAACAGTAATATTCCCCTAGAGGCATGTGCATGCTCCAGGGATTACAGGGCTCTGAGGTGATTACCGGCAGGGGAAGTGGGGTTACAAGTCCAAAAAAACTTTTCATATTTATCCAGGGCACATGAGCACTCGTATAAAAATATCTAAAATAGTGTAAAAAAAAAACTTGTATGCACGTTTTGCAAATTTTTACTTCTAGAGGTTAATTAGAGCAAAAAGGATAACTTTTCACAATAAAATAATTGCAAAGATTATATCACTCACTAAAACTGTACAGCATCTAGATTGTGTGCAAACTAAGTCTCTTTTCCCCTAAATTCAGAAGTCACTCTGCAAACATGTTAATGTAGAACTTCATAAACTTCAATAAACAACATCACAAAGCATTATGATAATGATAACTGATCATCAATCACTATACTTCTGAATTTAGCTTGGTAAAAACAAAATAAACTTTTTTTAAGAAAGGAAAAACAAAATGCAGACTTATTTTTGTTTAACTGTCTCAAATAAGTCATCACTTTGGAGCTCTGATCCACTGCAACACCTCAGTCTTGGCAGTAGTCAGATTTTAAGAGTATCAAATCCCATTTTTGTCTCTCTGATGTGCAAGAATGTCATTAGTTAATTGAATCAAGACAGGCTGTCTACAAGGCAAAGGGTTAAGAGACTAAACTCCCAAAGGATGGCTTTAGAGATCCCTCAGGACTCAATGTCCGGCCTACTGTAGGTATCAGTTTCCAGTGAGGGATGAGAACTTACAGGGTTCAAGCCCTGCTTAATCTAAGATCCATTTTTCCCCTTCTCATCCCGGCAGACGCCAGGCCACGCGTGCAAAGCAAGCCAAGGAAATCGCTTTCAGGACTTGTCTTACGACCAAAGAACCAGCAATTTCCTCACCACCTTTTGCAGGAGGAATACACTCTGCGCTGACCATGTGCAACCAATAAGTTGGTATAATGAAGGAGTGGGCCTTGCAGCCAGAAGAGAAGGTTGAAGAGGGCCTCTCGTGTCTGAAATTATCCTGGGAAAAGTGGTCTGACATGCTGTTTTGCTGCTGAGACTTGGGGTGAAAGAAAAGAAACAACAGTGTTCCTATTCACAGTTAAAATGGAATCACAGAACACCTGAGATTGGGCACATTTGTGAGGGAAAACAGCAGGATATTTCCTTTCTTTAAACTTCAATGTTGACTTTGTATATTCCACAAGCTCTCCGGGATTGAGAAGAGGAAGGAAGGTGAGGGGCACTGCGGTAAGCTGACATGCAGAGCCTGAGTTTGTCAGCAGCTCATAAGCTTGAAGTTCAAAGAGCAATCTGATAGAAAAATCTGTTTTGGCAGCAGTTTCCTCCCGTGTGTTTGCCAGCGCTGCTTCCGTAAGACTGCACCCAGTGTTTATCAATTGGAAAACTGAAGGGTGCCATCCACACGCCGCTGAAGTATGGCACTATTCAGATGTTAGCTGGGGAGACAAGAGTGCTGTTGATGTAAACCACATCCAGAAAAACAAGGATGTTTGTGAAGCAAAAAGAGAAGAACAGTAGCGTAACAGACACCAGTGCAAAAGACGGGATTTTGTGTTTCATTGTAAATCATGGTATGGCAGCAAACACTAAAATCTAAACTGATCAATGCAAGTTTTTAGCTGCTCCACTGTCTGCACTCCATGTTGGACTGATGTAGTTTGACAGTTTTTCATGAAACAGAAGCTAAAACTTAAAATCTCATTATGTTTAAAGACCCACTCCAATTGAAATAGTGCTTTTGATGTTTTTAACATGTTTTTTTAGCATTTTTCTTATAATTGAATGCATATATATATAAAAAAAAGCTTAATACTGCATTTCTGAGTATGTATTTGTTCAAATTGTTGTGAATCAGGAGCAGACAAAAAGTGCTGTTTGAAAAAGATTGTAGCGTTACGTACAAACTACAATTGGCAGACCACAAGCTCCCTGTTCTGCTCCAATTCGGGTGCATCCACCTGCAGATAATTAGCTCCAGGTACATCCTTTGTTTTCCTCGTCTGCTAACAGGAGAGAGCGTAAACAAAGGGATGATGGGAAAGAAGCAAAAGCTTACTCTGCGCCAACGGTCCTCCCCACTGCTCAGAGAACTATTTCTGATTAACTCTTGTCGCCTTGCAGAAACTTTGTCCTAGAAAACAACAGATTTTTTTAAATTGCCTAAAAACGACACGACAATGATAATTAAAGGACCATGAAAAATGTTTTTAAAGTAGATTAAAAGTGGGGCTTCACAATGTCTTTATGTTAACATTAGAACTGAAAACCTTGATTTCATGCATTTATCTAAAGTTTTCATACGACTGTAATTTCTGAAAGAGTAAAGTTTGCAATATTGAAACAAATAGGAAACATTGTTTGATAAAATCAATGATTTTTGGACTGTTTTTGGCATAAATAGAAGAACATGTAATGTTGCAAAGGGAAAAAAAATATTTCTTGCTCCACACAAGTGAATGTTAACAGATGATCTCGTGATTGCAAAATCATACAGAATTTTCCTCACCAAATGTGTTTTTTTTCTTTTACATTTTTTGTTTTTTTCTATTTTTAAAACGGAAAAAGATGCAACTTAAAATGATGAAACTTAGACTTCCCCTTGGTTTGCATTTTTAACCCTTAAAATGTGTTTATTTTAATACTGCTGCTTTGTTTTCATTATTTTTGTACAAGAAGAATATTATTATCCAAAATAGCCAACAAATTGAACAATGACCCCATGTTTTGTTTAGTCCAGTCCAACAATGACTTAAACTGAAAGGCAATTACTTATACATGTTTACAAATGACAACAATTTATGGAAAATTTGTCGAAAAATTCAAATAAAATGTGCTTTTTTCATATTGACTGTCACTGTGTTGTCTTTGTCTTGACAAAACATAGATGTTTTGAAAACCAGAAGTGGGTTGGAGACCATTGCGCCACACCATGTTAAACGCCAAGCACTGATAATTGTTCTACTGAACTGGGAACATAACAAAGCACAGAGGACAAATCCTACCTATAAAAGTCAAATACCTTTGTCTGTGTCATCCCCAGTGTGTGTTTGAACAATAAAACAAGTAATTATGACCTTAAGCATCCTCATGAGTTCTAAGAAGTTTGAGTGGCAAAACCTTTATCATCAGGGAGAATGTGAAGGCTCACAGGAAAAAAAAAAACATGTTTCTTTTTACACTTTACTATACATGCATGCAACAAGGCCTTACAAGAAAATCTCAAGTGAGCTGGATTCTGGAGTGAATGTTTTGTCTGTCAGACTGAAGGTTTATTTTGGAAAATGTTTGAAGAAGACTCTGGTAGTGCCTCAGTCAAGGGCATTTTCACCCAGCTCTGCAACTGATCTCAGCTCTGTGGGGTTTGGCTTCGTATAAGTTGTTTTGCCTTAAATTTCCACAATTTACACACAAAAAAAAAACATCAGAATGTTTTTTTTTTTTAAAGTAACTATGTTAAAACATGTAAGAAAGCAACAGAAACATTTTGCAGCCATTCGGCAAACATGATTTATAATTCTGTTAAGGAGTGCATATATGTTTGCCTTTGGGGAAATATATAGAACTTAAAATAAGAGTAATTCATTAAAAAGCCAAAGACATGATTTCTAATGAATGACAGTGTGCTGCATACCAACAAGCATCTCTATGCAACAATACTGACTTATAGTCTAAGTTTAACCTTTCATGTAACCTTGAGTCTGCTGCCACTAAGTGGCCAGAAGGAAAAGATAAACAGCAAAAAACTGGGATTAGGATTTAGAAACATTTACAAATGTAAAAAAAAAAACTGCAAAAAGTGAAATGAACAGAGCACGTTTGAATCAAATTTGATTCAAAAACCATAAGCCTGGTGCCATTTTGCATGTTTCTTTCTTCTTTTCAACCACACACCAGATTTGGAGGTCGCAATTACACCGTGAGAGGAATCTAAGTAAATCCATTCACCTTTTAACCTTTTATCTGAATATAATTTCAAATCTGTATCCCTATTCATAATTTGAGAAATGCATCATTATTTGGAGAGCGTGTTGGATGAATTACTTTGCCGTGGAGGGGGTGACCTATGACAATTCCATACAACACCTCTACATTGCTGAAGGAATTCATTTTCATTTCCCACTGCCTGTCTTAATCACCATGTCTCCATGGCACAAAGAGTTCAGCCTGGTTGCTCACATGACATAAATAGTACTAAAAATTGATTTTACAGCCATCCAGGAGTGTGTTTGATTTAAAAATAGACACATTATTTTGACCATGTATGTCTTTATCTGAACTTAACGCTAACCATCACACTTGTTGTCTGTTAAAAGTGTTCTTGCAAAGATAAAATGGAATCTTTCACAGAGAAGGGAGAAAGTTAGTTCACTATGTGGCACCACAGTGTCTCAGAACTGTATCGTTCAAAGGGATTAAAGGACACATAATAGAAAAACCATCTGTTCCATTTCAGTATCCTCTTTAATCCCCTGATCTTCAGTTGACACATTTCAAATCAGCAATAGGATTCACAGATTTAGGGGAGAAAAATATAACCGATTTTGGGAGATCCAACACATTTCTGGGATGTCAGCTCATGATACCTTCAGAATGAAGTTAAAAAGCAATATGCTTGTGTCTGTTTTGCCAACTCTAAACCTGAAAGACAGTCTTTGTTGTTTAGGTTGGTTCAATGACAATTGCTCTGGATTTAAGAGGTGGATGAAAGTGAGAGTAGCAGTAAAAGTAATATTGTAAGCGTGAGAGCGGTGATGCTGTGGAAATCAATACAGCCTTGCATTTGCACTGCTTTGATCATGTGCGGCATGACCGGGAGATTAAGTAATACAGATTCTGCCTGACAGGCTGATGATTAACTCTAGTTTGCAATCTGTCTGTGCAGCCTTTCGTTCTGTCGAACACCTTGGGAAAGACAAGTGTTCTACACAAGTAAATTTAGGGGGCATGAGTGAGACAGTGGCTGCAACAGGCCAAGCAGTGTGCCGAATGTGGTTTGTGTGTGTGTGGAGATACTACTAAAATTTTGAGATAATAAAGGTATTTTCCTATTTCATTTGGGCCTTTTTTTCCATCATTGTGTAAATTGATTTGGATTTACTAGATAATATCATTTGAAAATGGCTGCACAAAGCTAGCCGCAACGAATCCTGCATTGAAGGCAGCAGAAAATCTCTTATTGCACATTTATCTAAATATGGCCATGCAATTATTTTCGACAAGATTATAATTTGAAATATTGAAATGTTTTTTTATTTGTTTTTAACCTTTGAAATTTGTCAAAAGGATTGCCATTATTCAGATTTCATGTTTTAATGTTGAAAGTTTGTGGCATCATTGTTGGATCTACTGCCAGTTATTTTTTAGGTTTAGATAACTGTAGGTGTATAAACATGCTGCAAAATCAGAAAATTGAAATAATATTGAGTATTTGGTGCTAGAGCAACTTAACAAAGTAGATCAATTTCAATATAAAACGTAAAAAGTGTTTTTTTTGTTTTTTTTTTGTTTTTTGTTCCCGGTGT
Organism: Adrianichthys oophorus; assembly: GCA_036245035.1. Classification (NCBI taxonomy): domain Eukaryota; kingdom Metazoa; phylum Chordata; class Actinopteri; order Beloniformes; family Adrianichthyidae; genus Adrianichthys; species Adrianichthys oophorus. The sequence continues at coordinate 21,440,768 of BSAI01000104.1, read as the reverse complement.
AAATTTTGGTGCTGATTTCAAAACAGCAGAATAAGAATAATAGATAAAAACCGTACATTAATGGTGATTAACTTCTCTGATGACATAAAAGTAATGGTTCTTTGTTTTAATCTGCCTGCCTCTAAAGGGTTAAAAAATAAACTAATACACACATGCCTCATAATTAAATCACAGTTCTTTTTTTTTATTAATATTATGCATAAATATATTTTAAAAAATCTTACATGAGTTTTAATAGTTGTGACTTTTGTTGACTGATCAAATAAAGGAAAACCTTTATGGGTCTACGTGATGACACAATTTCCAGTGGGAATGTTAAAGCACAGTCTGACCTTTATAAAGCAGAATTTGTTCAAATTTTATAATGCATAAAAAGATCCCTAATCCACATCAATAAAAAGAAGAATAAAATGAAAACAAACATGGTAAAAAAAAAACTGCAGGTAAAAGTATTCTGACTTTTACCTTTCATCTGACTGATCACGCAGGTCTTGGCACCTCCCAACCATCATCTTACTTTCTCATCTCCTCCCAGTTCTAGCAAATATAGTTCTGCTGAACTGATTTTCCATCATGAGACACAAAGTACGATTTCATATGCTATTCATTTTCTAAATGCTCTACATATGACTTTTCTGGCTTCAGCCTGTGCCCATATGCCACATTTCGACACAAATGAAATACCAGATGAAATCCGGTCTCAGTGTGGCCCACTTATGGAAATCACTGCCCCTGATACATTACAAAGATCTTAAATATAATATAGTGGATTATGCTCTGATATCAGTTCTTACTTATAATTGTGTGTTCAGAGAAAAAAAAACAAAAACACCTGCCCTCTATTCCTGTAGGATCAGAAGATTAATCTTGGTAAGACGTAACACACACAGATGGTCAGACAGGAAAAATTAGAAAAATATGCAATATGAATACATTTGTCTTGAGTAATATCAAATATGATTCATCTATCACTGAGATAATGGCTTGATGCATTGGTGTACTTAGAAAAGAGACAAAGTTAATTTCTTTATAGGCCAAATATTACCACCAAAATACCACTGTAATAAAAATTCTTCTTCTGGGAGTATTATAATATAAGCCGTTTATCTGGTTTGCATAGTAATAGCAACGGCACTGAGTTGTGCAATGATTCATTACTAGTTATATTTCACTGTGACAAAAAAGGACAAATCTATAGATGTATGAGCCTGACATGTGATTTTTTTTCTATTTATTGTTGCAACAAACATGAGATTCAGTTGGACACTAAATGATTATTCCTATTTCATTCAGCTTTATGTGTCTATGGCATCTCAGTCCCATTACACCAAAGACTTTGTTGTTGATTAGGATGTGGACAGAAATGTGATATGGTCATTTGGAAGAGAACGAACACAACTCCCATATGAGGAGCGGGCCCCAACCTCCTGCCAGAGGTCTTTTTCAATATCCTGAAAACACGAACAACAGTGTCCTGCGTACCATCCGGTACTTGAAACACAGAAGGCTTCTTTCCTGCAGAAGGAGCCTGACGACAAGCCTCAGATCACATGTAGCAGCAATAGGAGGAGGCAGCGTTTCCGTGAGCAAAACACTGGGTCACACATTGATACGGTGCTGCTGTCACACCACAGAAGGAAGCTGTTTTCATACAGTACAATCCAGAAAATTCATACTCCTGGAAGTTGTTTTTTTTTCCTCCTGACTGAGGACCTGCCCAGTTGTCTCAAAAGGTGCATTCTACCTTTGTGTTGAGAGGTTCAAACTGTGCAGTGGCTCTGCAATGGGTTCCTAGGAGGCCTGCAGGGCACTCTCCGGGATAAAGGTAATTCAACCCTCTGCTGCTAACAAGGTGACATGGGGTCAAACCAAAAAATGGAGAAAACAAGATTAATTGAATCACGGTCCTTCTCATTCAAAGGTGACATCAAGCTTATTACGGGGGGGAGGCAGGAAATTCACTTTTGTCTGGAATTTGTGACTGCGGATCCAAACGATAATAAAATATGACCTGTTGAGCTTTAAAGGCTTTTCGTTTTATCTTCAGAAAGCTGGTTTGGGAAGGTGACAGCAGGGATTTGTTTGATCCAATTCAAATTTGACTGATGTTCAAATTTCATGGGGGTAGGGGGTTGGGTGCAAAGAGAAAGAAGTTAAATCAAGGCCAGTTGTTGAGGAATGTTGTGAGATACGCGTCAAATTAAATTTAGGGTGCCACTCTGTTCTCTGCTCCCACTAGATTTACACCGCTCGCCAGGGTGCAATACACCTTTGAATAAAGGCTTGCAATTCCTAGAAAAATTGGTGAGGATTTTATTCACTGAATTTTAAAGTAAGGTGTGTTTGCTGAGTTATTGGCTAAGCAGCACAACACCTTAAAATCCAAAATCAAAAAGCCTGCATTGTTTTTGAAGACATATTTTCTCCAGCGCAGCAGGAGCTCATCAGAAATTAGAGTGGGTGGGACTGGAAGTTAGCCTCCACTAATTTCCCATCATCTCTTTGTTTACACTCTCTCCCAACAGCTTTTAGCACCTCACAAGCCCAAGCTAACATTAGCAATGCAACAAAAATGGTGAGCAATATCAGATCTATCCAGCCATACAGTTTTGAGCCAGATGCCAGCTCAGACGAGGAAAATGAAGACGTTCATGGATCTATTCGCTACAAGTGAATGCATCCGAATTGGAGCAGAGAATGAAGACTTTGGTCCACCCACAGCAGCTGCTGGAAGCGGAAATTTCATAACCTTAACCGGAAGCAGAATTTGCATATCTTTACTAGAAGATTCCTAACCCTAATCCGACTCCGGTCTTTTTCTAGGGGAAGAGTGTGAACTTTGGTCAAGAACTTCTGGCTATTGATGCCCTGGTGACATATTGCTGCCATGTTGTTGTCTGTGGCCAGGTTCTCTTGGCTGTGCCACAAACCCAAGCTTTTTCAAACCACTGGCTTTCATCTTCTGATGATCCAACACGATTTAAATAAAGAAATACTCAGAAACACTGCAGTTAAAATGTTTAATTATTTCATATGTCCTCCATCACAGGAAAAATGCCACAAGAACATGATTAAAAAAACAACTAAAACACAATTTTCATTAGAGTGAGTCTTTAAACGAGGGAACAAACCTGATTTAGTTGCTACTATTGTTACACTTCTAAAATAATCAGGAACTTCAAAAAAAAAAAAAGCTTGAGCTTCCAAAAAAACAGTCCCTGTTGTTTTGAAGCCTCATTTTCACTCTGATTTTATGATAATTGCTTAACTTGATAATATTCCTTCAATCTTAACAGGACTCCAAGGATTTAAAACCTATAGAGTACCATTTAATTTCAAAAACAAACAAAAAAAAAGATAGTGGGTCAGTTGTGCAAGTAATGTTTGCAGATATGTTGTTCCAGTGCAGGAGGATTTCAATTGAGAAACTAAATTTTCCCCTGAGTTTATAACAGCAGAGGCTCCCAGAGCTACTATTAGCAAGATTGCACATCTTTTAGTGGGAAAAAGCACCAGACAGATGGCAGCGTTCCAATACTTTCACTCATTAGCATGGTGGATTTTTTTTTTTTTTTAATTTCCCTCTAACAATCGTAGAAATGTTTCTAACTTATCAAGTCTATCCATTTATAAATCTGATCCTTGCTGAAAAATTCATCCCAGAGTGTCAGCCTGCAAGCAACAAGCAGGAAGCACGGCACTAGAAAATACTACAGTAAATATTTCACAATTACTAAAAGCAATCCAAGGTAGACATGTATATTTCATAGGCATGTCCTCTCACCTCGAGACATCTCATCTAGAAATTTGTAATTGATGTGAGGGACGCATCAATATTTGAATTTCTTAAAAGATTGCTCAAACCGGCCAATGAGGCGAAGAACCAGGAAGGACTGCATTAACAAAAGAGGTGTTGGGAGTGCGAAAACTTGTAGCTCGGATGTTCTTTTTTTGTTTGTTTTTTTTTTTTGATTCGCAATCTTTCCTTTGAGACATTGCTAGAACACCCAGAAGAAAAAAAAATCTGTGCGAGCATAGATGGACCCTCAAATCGATGACTCTCAGAGATAGAAAGAAAGATTTAGAATCTCAGAGAAGCGAATGCAACAAAGACAGATGAACATTCTGCAGAAAAAGCAAACACACTGTGATCTGCCGTGGAAGGGGTCATCCCGCCTCTCTTGCCTATTTCCATCTGGTGCTGCCAGCCTCTGCCACAGAGTGGAGCCAACTCTGCTGTGTTGGAGTGAGGCTGGGCCAGCCCCGTGTCCCATAAACTCACACAAATCATTTACATGCTGTACTCATCAAAGGCAAGTCTTCTTCATCCCCGAAGAGACTTGCTGCTGATCTTAGCTTCCAATATTTCATCTCAGAGCATCCTGGCTAACCTTTGCAACTGCCAAGAATGTGATTAATTTTTTAAATACAGCTGTTGACCTATTATTGAGATGGAGCGGAGCCACACGAGATGCTCATCCCCTCTCCCCTGTTTAATGGATTGCATTATTGCATCAGTGTTTACAAGGCGCGCTAAAAGAGAAACAGAACGAAGGAGAAAGTGTTAAATAAAGTAATTCATCTGGTGTTGCTGTGGGCTTTCTGCAAACACAAAATGTCAGTCAAAACTTGCCTTTCTTTGATTCATTGCAGTTTGTTCTGGCAGTTGCATCTGAGAGTTGAGTGGTGACACAGTGTGGAACAATAATTACCCTGCAGTGTTAAAGTCCTCCAGTGTCTTGGTGGATTCATAAATAAAATATGTTGAAGATAATGGATTTATGTTTAATAATTCATCATCAGAATGTTTCAATCTGAGTGATATAATATGTGTCACAGCATTCTGAAACACAGTGCTTAGCCAAATTAAGTTATCTTGAAACAGATTTATTGACAGGGCTGTTGCTGCATTCATTAACTCTGCAACCATTGCTTAATTACTCCTGCAAAGCAATAAAAGAAACAGTGCCAATAGACTGATTCCAAACCACTCAGTGTCAGTGTTAACTGCACACCCAGGATAACAATACTGCTGAACCAAACAGCGTTTAGCATCGCACTGTCAAACACACCTAGCGCGTTTGGGCTGGACCACAAGGAGGGCAAGGGGACTGAGATATTTGTCATTTATGACCTCGGTGCTCGCCAGCCACAGAGGGAGTCTGGTTTGATGACCCATCTGAGAATCTGTCAGGGTCCCCTCCAAGAGCCAAAGGAGTGGTGTGAGAGGAGAGGGTGCCATGCAGGCCTGCTGTCTGTTCAGCTGGACGGGGGTCAATCAGTTGGCTTGAAGACTGGGAGCCAGCTGGAGAACCATAATACGACTGGCCGTCGTGTCCAGAACGTCCCATTCCCAGTCACAAGAGGAGGCCTCGCTGCCATGCTGGAGAAGCCACTTGTCCACATAATTAATGACATGAGTGTGTGTGATGTGTGACCAGAGAAAGCATATTGCAGCTTTGCAGCGTCTTAGGAAAATATTCCAAACATGCACGTGGTCGCTATCAAAATCATTTGCTATCATTAAGGACAACACGTGTGATTTACTTACTGCAATGTAAACATAGGAATAGAAATCAGCTGTATGCACGTAAAGCCTTTCTATAACATCATACTTAAATCAGCCACAAATAAATACAGGAGACACACTGTCAAAGAACAAGACACCCATTAAAAAAAAACGATTTCATCAAAATGCACAAAAGAAAACCATTTGCATGCAAATCGAATGTTATCATCTCAATCTCTTTATGCAACTTCTGCCAGCAAAAATTGCATTCATCTGCACAAAAGTGTTCAATTACTGTAGCTGAGGCTCAACTTTTCACATCTCAGCGTTTTCTATTCAAAGAGGCAGGCGCATGTACATTTAATAGGTAGCCATTCTGCTCTGCAGCTCTGCAAGAGATCATGGCGTGGGTGTCATTTAGAGGAGATGGCAGCATGTATCAGTGCATGAAATGAAGCTCCTGCTCTAAACTGACAGGCCCTGGATATTGTTGGCAAATGGATGTTAAATTTACTCTGTAACCACCAACAGCAACCCCAGCTATGAAAAATTAACTGCACTCTGGCTAAAGAAAAAGGAAATTGCTTTGCTAGATACACCACAAAATTCAGTTTGTGAAACATCCATCTGTCAGATCTCTTTGAAGAAAAAAAAACTGCTTTGGTTTCTTCCTTAAAAGTCTGTCATTGTTTGCTCTTTAGAATTATCTAGTGTGAAAGAGGAAACAAAAAATGTCAAAGTGAGTAACATTAAATCGAGAAATCTATGCAGCAGACTTCAGCTCAGAGAGGACGAATGGCTCAAAGGGCAAAGTGGTGCTAGGCCTGTATGAGCCACCAGAGGGCAGCACTTCATATGTTGTCCAGCTTTTTTTTTTTAATCTACAAACCAAAGTTTTGTGTCTAAAAATACATTTTCTGTGAAATATGTCATCACAAAAAGTTTAGTTTAGTGATTTAAAAAAAAATCATTCTGTGTTTTGCTTCCATGTGCTGTCCTGCTCTTCAAATCCTAAATCTCTAATTGTTGAATCCCAACTCCATGAAACTTCTACACAAACCCTATTGTTTTGTCCATTTATTTAGCTCATTTATGCCAAAAGACATAACAAAGTGGAATATTTAGGAATAATGTAATAGGATATTCATTTATAGTTCTAATTTTTAAATAATTGTATTCGTTTTTCAAATGTAATGATTATTATTATTATTATTTTACGTTATACTTGAAAATCAAGATTTAGCTATATGACCGCAATGGAGCATTACGGCCACCATAAAAATAAAAAAATAAAAAATCAAGAAATATATGAAAACAAGTAAGAATTGTGCGAGAATAAAGTCATTGAATAATTAGAAAAAAGTCAAATATGCAAGAATAAAATCATATAATTATAAGCACAAAAGTAAATATTTTACGTGAACAAATTTATAATTCACGACTTTATTCTCGTTTGTTACTCATTTATTTATTCATACATTTGTTTGTTTGTTTGTTATGGTGGCCCTAATACTCTGTCGTAATATGACGCAATGTTCAAGCAGAGATATTTGTGTTCAGGAAGATTTTTCAAGATTTATTTTAGCACACTTCTAGAAAACTTTTAGCAGTCTGCCACCAGAGGTCAATATAGACCTACAACTCCTGCTGTGTTGAAAACTATGACTTCATCTAATTTTCTGTCTACAGACTCGCTGCCTCACAGCAGGAAGGTTGCCAGTTCGATACCCGTCAATCTGGCGGTCTATGTGGTGTTAGGGTTAGGGATAGGGTTAGGGGCGCCGAACAACAGGAAGGGCGGCTGAAACGACCGCACACGAGTCAAGGAGGTTATGAACCTTCATGCCGCCAGATGTCGCTGTTGCTTCATAATGACGTAAACACAAGTGATTCTATTGGAACACATGCAAAAACGTTAGTTTTGTCATGTAATTACGGTGGAAATAGGACGTTTCGACACATAGAAAGTTATATAAATGCATTTAACATTCAACATGCATTTAACATGCAGGAGTAACAGGAGAAAATACTATTTTGTGGGACAATAATAACACGGAACTCATGGGGAAAAAAAATTAAAACTGTAGTATGTACTTACTTAGATTTATACATTTTAAATCAAAATGAGTGCTGTTTAGGAAGTGTAACACTGTTTACAATGATGACTTAGGCTTTGGCTTTTGAGTTTTTGGCAAAAAAAATGCTTTTACATCCTAAGTAGTTAAGTATTAGCGTACTATAGACCATTTACGTGTAATTACGTGTTACGTGTTTTCTTAATATGTCTTGCATAAATAAAAAAATAGATATATTTATTTATGGCCTAGTGCTTTTCTTTACTAACACTGTCTGATTTAAGTTTGATCAGGAGATGATCAAAAAAGAAGTTTAATCAGAGAGAATTGCTGCTCCTCGATCACCCTTGAATCAGCCTGGAGACTGCGCAGAAGCAGGAGGAGAGGACAAAAGTGCAGAGCAAGCAGAAGTCCTGAAGTTCAGAGCCCGAGTGCGGGACAGCCCGTTAAAGAAGAAAAAAAGAAAAAAGCAAAGTCCTGCAGAGGAGCAGAGGCGAGCTGGGAACTGCAACTCAGGCGGCAGCTTTCAGCAGAAGTCGAGCTTACGCCTTAAACCGAGTAAAAATGACAGCCCCGATGAAAAGAAGTTACCGTCGAATACTTTTAAACGTGTTTTTGCTTCTCTTCGTCGTCTTCCAGCTCTCAAATGCGCGTCCTTCTCCAATAATAAGATTTCCCGGAGACGACACCCCCAGAACAGACAAAGAAGTTGCTCTGGTGAGTTTTTTCCACCTCTGATATTTATATTATGGTGCAACTTCTGTAAATCTGGATTGCCCTGTTAAGATTATTTTTGTTTGTGAATCGTTCACACCTGGATGCATGACTATTGTCCTTCCTCTCTGTTGCAGCACTATCTGAATAAGTTCTATGGATGCCCACAAGACAGCTGCAACCTCATGGTGCTGAAAGACACTCTGAAGAAAATGCAGAAGTTCTTCTCTCTGCCTGAAACTGGAGAGATAGATGCCCAAACTGTGCAGATCATGAAAAAGCCCCGCTGCGGAGTTCCTGATGTTGCAAATTACAACTTCTTCCACAATAAACCCAAATGGCAGAAGAAGGACATCACCTACAGGTTAGAATCCCAGAATCACAGATGACTCGTGCCATTATTGACCAGCTGTGTTTTCTTGATTTTAGGAAGCAGAGGATGTACAGATTAAGCATGCTTTGTGAACTATTGTAAAAGCATTCCCAGTGCTCTTTTATTCATGATTAGAACATTTTTAGCCAAAATTTAAAAAAATGCAGTTTTTGTTTTTTCAAGACAGTTTCTGCAGTGGCGGTAGTTCATCAGAAATTCGCCTCTGAGTTGTGGGCGGGACTGCTGGCACAGAGCTCTCCTGCTAGCTTACAGCCTCTCACAACTCCAACCTAATATTACTGGTATATCAACGATGGCGACCAATATTGGAACTAACCGGCCATACATGTACATGTACGTACAGGGATCTAGTCATTGACTAGTAAATGGAGCAGATCAGCAATTGTAGCTTCCACGTCACAACTACAATGTTGTTCAAACTGCAGTCTTTTTTCACCTGCACCTGATCCCCAACAATTTGAATAAATAAATACTCAGAAATGCAATTCAATTTTCTTTATTTATGTCATCCATTCAGCAGAGTGGGTTTTTAATGAAGTTAGTCTGTTTTTTTCCTTTTTACTTTACCCTTCATGTTTTTGTAAACCTGTTCTTTGCATCTTTGCAGAATCCTGGGATACAGTCCTGACCTGGATGAAGAAGTCATAAATGACGCTTTCTACAGAGCCTTTAAAGTGTGGAGCGACGTCACGCCACTCTCTTTCAACCGCATCATGGACGGAGAGGCAGACATCATGATCAATTTTGGTCGCAATGGTATGCCATACCTGTGTAAATGTGCTGAAACAAAAAAAATATATAGATGCAATGTCAAGTGCCCAAATGTAGCTACTTAAAATCATTTTCTCCTTTTATTTATGTATCTTTTTTCTGATAAGATAATTTTTTTAGTCAAAATGATGGTAAATGACCAACCAGGAAGTGAGTAAGTAAAACATCAGCTACCAATAGCTTTAAAATGGGAAAAAAAAAGATTATTAATGAGAAAATGTATGCTATTTTAGGTCATTTCAGCTAAAAAAAAAAAGTTTAGAGTAAGGTTTAACGAATATTTTGCTCACTATAATAAAAAAGTATTCAGGAATTGCAAAAAAGAGCCCCCAAGCGTCACATCATCAAAAAAAAGATTTTCATGTTATTATTAACATTTTTCTTTTGTTCTTGCATCATTTCAATAGAGCATGGGGACGGTTACCCTTTTGATGGAAAAGATGGCCTGTTGGCTCATGCCTTTGCCCCAGGGGCAGGAATCGGTGGTGACTCCCACTTTGATGATGATGAGCAGTGGACTCTGGGAGAGGGCCAAGGTATTTGGGTTTTTTTTTTTTTTTTCCCACATAAAATCCAAATATGGCGCTCAAACTTCACTTCAAATTGTACAAAACTGCAACCATCTGGAGGCTGAGAAGAGGAAAAAAAAAGTCCAGGCTTTAAAAAAAAATATTTTTGCTAAAAAAAAAAATGGCATTGTGAATGATTAGCTTTCTTTTTTGAAGTGGTCAAGGCCAAGTTTGGGAACGCTGATGGGGAGTTCTGTAAATTCCCCTTCCTCTTCATGGGCACCGAGTACAAAAGCTGCACGGCTCAGGGCCGCGATGACGGCTTCCTGTGGTGCTCCACCACGTACAACTTTGATGAAGATGGAAAATACGGCTTTTGCCCCCACGAGTGTAAGCCCTTACTTTGTTTCCCCATTTTCTGAACACATATTAATTGTCTGTCAACACACTGCTGCCTATTTATATTTGAGATTTAAATCTGTTGAACATTGTGGGTTTTTTTTTAATCCTTCATATCAGATGATTGTGATATTTAAAGCGGTGGTTCTGGTGTTGGATGGGAAGAAAGTAGGCTGAGAAGAATGCCAGGACACTGTTGTTTTCATTGTGGGTGGATTACAGGAGATTTGCTTTCCGAGTTGCTGCCCCACTTTACAACACGGAGGACTTTGAAGCATGTTGTTTGAGTTATGTTGCAGCAAGCAGCACTAACATTATCTCATGTTAGTTAAGCTAACTGCCTAAGATATTATGTTGTTAGTTGTTTTATATAATCTGAGCATGAGTGAGACCTGTTGTTTCAGAATCTGCATTACTTTGTTGATCAAACTGTTTTTTTTTTTCTCTACCTAACTCTACCTTCCACTATTGATCAAAGGTTGTTGTTTTGCATCCTTTGAAATCTTTGAAAATATAATGCATTAAGTCCTCATCGAAAGGTGAAACGTGTCATTTTCCTTCACAGTATTGTTCACCTTGGGAGGAAATGGAGATGGGGCTCCGTGTAAATTCCCCTTCACCTTTCAGGGGAAAAAGTATGACGGCTGCACCACTGAGGGCAGAGATGACGGTTATCGCTGGTGCGCCACAACAGAGGACTACGACCGGGACACGTCCTATGGCTTCTGCCCTGAAACAGGTACTAAGTATCATCTGTGTGTTCATGTCATCATACTTTATGGTCTTGGAGGCTAAAGCTTGGATACTCTTTGCTTCAGAAGATGTGTGCCCATTGTTTTAATGTTTTTCATTTTACGTATTTAGAAATAATACTATGTTATGATAGCTGTTTATCTCCTCACACATTTTGTGGTGCTGTGCTGCTGTGCAGGGAGTTCTCCTGCTGTTTTTTTTTTTTTTTGGTTTTGCTTGTGGTCAGATGAGTAGCTGTGAAAGTATTTTAATGTGGAGCGACGAAGCTTATTTTCCATTCTGTCAGTGAGGCTGGTTTTGGGGTTGAGGTAAAAGCAGAAGGGAATGAGATAGACAGAGTTGCATTATCAAGCTTTTACTGGGATTTCTTCTAACAAGAATGCAGCTTTATTACAAAACTTTGAGTTTTGTCATTTGTAATTCAGAAAAACTTTGAGTCAAAGTTTTTCTGAAAAGGAACACATGAAAGAACTGTGTTGTCTTTTTGGGGAGAAAAAGATTTTTGTTTCATAAAATAAACCCACTTTTGGCAAGTGTTTGGTTCTGTACCCAGTGGATTAGTTATTGATGTTGCTTGCGTTGTGCCAGCTGCTTTCATGGCTCTGTTTGAACGCTGCACTCATTTTTCAGCACATTGCAAACTGAGTTTCACTGGATTAACATTTGTGTTTAATGAATCTGTTTATAAGCTGCCAAACTTTAAAAACTGATGCTCAGCTTCAGTACATTTGTTTTGCCATTTCTAGCAATGTCAACCGTGGGAGGAAATGGGGAGGGAGCCCCCTGTGTCTTTCCGTTCACCTTTCTGGGAGACACTTATGAGTCCTGCACTACCTCTGGGCGCAGTGATGGCAAGATGTGGTGCGCCACCACCAAAAGCTATGACGATGACAGGAAGTGGGGTTTCTGTCCCGATCAAGGTATGGCAGCTCCAAGTGCAAGTATCATTATGTTATTCATCCATGACTTCGGCTATGGTCACATATCTCAAACACAAGTTTTTCAGCAAATTCTGCAGGTGGCAGCAATTGTAATCGGGAGGCGCTCCACGGTGGCTATTGAGGCTTTAAGAAAACATTTTACAGCAATCGGACAGTTTCTTTCTAAAAGTTGACATCGATCAGTGGGAATATTTTGAAATTGCTCATTGGCAGACCAGTGAAAGGTGGCAAAGACATTAATACAAAATCAGAGGGCCACGAGGTGGTTCGCCAGCTGGTAACAGCTCTGTCAGGACTACGTGTAAATGTCTCTGGATGGCAGCTGTCCAACTCAAGTGCCACCAGCCGCCGGTAAGCCCGGGGGTATATAAAAAATGGACCATTCTGCACGCCTGACTGTCGCAGTATACATTCATGACCATGCCAACATTTTTGAAAGGAATCTGGCGTGAAATGTTAAAGATTCTACAGATGCTTCCCCTTCGCATGTAGCGGTTGTGTTTGTGACCATAACATTACATTGCTGAAGTAGCTAGTTTGTGAAAACTTGTTGAATTTATTGCTAAAACATACACATATGTAAATATGACTCATGCTAACTTTTTTGAAAACATTTTAGGCTACAGCTTGTTTCTGGTGGCAGCTCATGAATTTGGTCATGCCCTTGGTTTGGAGCACTCTCAGGATCCCGGTGCATTGATGGCTCCAGTTTACACTTTTACCAAAGACTTCAGACTTCCTCAAGATGATATTGAAGGCATCCAGGAGCTTTACGGTGAGTATCAAAGTAGTATCAATAGAAAAATCTGGCTCCAAAAAGGATTAGTGCTTAGCAAGTTTTAGACTGAAAAAAAATGTACCATCTGATCATTCTTATAACAGGTGTACCAACAGACAAGCCTTTGCCCCCAACCCAAGGTCCTGTCACTCCAATGGACATCTGTAAAGAGTCAATTGTCTTTGATGCTGTTGCACAAATCAGAGGAGAAATCTTTTTCTTCAAAGACAGGTAAATGTTTCACAAAGGCCTTCATGCTTGGAACAGAGAATGCTAATTTTGTTATGAAGAGGCATATATGTATTCAAGATCAAAGAACAAACCAAGACATGCATGTTCGTGAAACACACTGAGCTTCTGAGATTGTTGGATACCTCAGATTAAAATATGATGTCAGGGGAGTGGAGTTTGAAATGCGAGGCAAAGACTGGTTCAAATCCTTGGAGCCGTGCTAGATCAAGCCTGGACGTATTTTCTGTCTGAGCCACAGGAAGACATGCAGGCATCCAAATTGGATAGTGTACTTGAGTTTTATTGCTTTATGCAACCAAAATACGGCGGCCTAAATCAGTTTGGTTTCATAATAACCAGCCCAGACACATACTAGTTTGACACTGATTTGCTGTTTTGGTTAAACCATATTTGTCTGGTCTTGGCGGTTATATCCATGTGGCGGTTAGAGGGTGAAAGACATGGTCATCCTTGTCTAATGTTGTTTTACCTCACACAGTCATCTGTCACAGACCACTTGTCCTGTCCTGTTCTTTCTCAGCTCTAGTAATACCATAATAGCTCTCTCTTGATATATTTTCGTTGTATTTGGATCCAGTATATTGATGTTTGAGTCATTCTAATTCAGACTTGTGCTGACATGAACTGAGAAAACAGAACCCCCCCCTTAAGTTTTGATCTAATAGATTTGTGTATGGACTCATCTTCGCTTAATGAGTTGCTCAACAATTGCAGCAAAGTTTCTGTACCAGGAAAGTTTTACAGCTTCTCTGAAAGATTTGTGCTCTCTTGGCTATCACTTGACTCTGCACATTGTAAGAGGGCTGTCCCTTTTTCTGCTGACTCAGTGAATGTCTGTCGTGGAACAAAATCCAACATGGTGCAGTCAGTGAGTAATAGATCCAACACTGAGTCAAGCGCGAAAGTGTAGGTCTACCGCAGGGCTTAAGAAAAAGCCTATTATAGAGTCTGTCTAAAAGAAGCAAAATACTGATTAGATTCATCACTGGTAACATGTGGCCATATGTTTTTGCACCAACAATAGCTGATACTAAAGCTTGTTATGAAATATGTTTATCAAAATGGAAAGAATGCAGATTTTACTAACAAGACATGCTGTTCTGTATGACGAATACATGGCTTTGAGTAAATTAAACATTCAAATACTGCAAACACAGTATTTTGTCAAGGATTCTACACTGACTGCAATAAAGTGATTACTTTGTATAGTTATTTAATGCACTAAAGATGATATTCAACTGAAAAATAGTGGCAGTATTATGGTTTGTTCTGCATTATCTGCCACTTGGTACAACAGTAATTGTTTTAACGTGTACCAAAATTTGGATGGAATTGGTGGACTGTATGCATTTTGCCTTGCCTAAAACAAAGGTCATCATCAGGGAGATGTGGACCCCACCACATTAATATCCATAAACATTACTCTGTGAAAATACTATTGTATACAGAGAGACAAAAAAGAATTTGGCACTCAGCAGTTCACAAAGTTGTTCCTCTTTTTGAGAGGAAATTGTATCAATTTTGAGATATTGCAGGATTTTTCATTAAGTTTATGTGTATAATGGTGCAGAAAATAGATATTTGGGCAAAAGCAAAAGTTTACCTTAATACTTTGCAGTGTAACCCTGGTTCACAATGAAGTCAATCGTTTTCTGTATGTCTACACCAGCTTTGGACACACTGTCGCTCCTTCTTTGGCCCTTTCTTCCATGTAGATCTTCTCAAGAGCTGTGATGTATTGGGGCTGTCACTGGAAAAAGATTTTTGACTCCTTCTACAGATTCTCTATCAGAATGTGGTTTGAAGACACTTTGTAACCTTGAAATGTTTTCATACTTTGCCACTCCTTTGTTGCTGGGCATTATGCTGGAAGATTCAGCCATGTTATACCCTAATGCTGTCACTGATGGAAGGGGTTTTTGCCCTAAATCTCACCATACATGGCTCCATTCATCCTTTCCATACAGATCAGTTGTCTTGTCCACTTTGTAGAAAATCATCCTCAAAGCATTATGTTTCAACCCCAATGCTTCAGAATGCTTATGGTGTTCTTGGGATGCAACTCAGCATTATTCCCTTTCCATACACAGTTATGACAGTTTATATTAAAAAAAATCCACTTTGGTCTAATCTGACCATAAGAAGTTCTCCCAGTCCCCATCTGGAACATGCAGATGGTCAATGAGGAACTTTAGACAGGCCTGGGCATATTCTGGTTTCAGCAGGGGGCCTTTGGAGCTCTGCAGGATTTTAATCCATAGCACCACAGTGTAACTTTTGATTTTGTGGTCCTAGCTCTTATAGTTTTGGGCTGTTTCCTCATTGTTCTCAAAATCATTGGCATCCCACTAAATGAGATCTTGCATGTAGCGCTAAGTGGAGGGAGATTTTCAGTGATCTTATATTTCTTTCCATCCATCCATCCATCCATCCATCCATCCATCCATTTTCTTAACCACCTGTATTCTTTCTGGGGTCACGGCGTTGCAGCAGCCACTCCTGGACATCCTGAACAAGTTGTCAGCCTGTCTCAAGGCTGTATTTCTTCCGTTTTCTAATAATTACTCCACTTACTTACTGATCTCTTCTCTCCAAGCTGATTGCTTATTGTAGATTGGTTCATCCCAGTCTTATACAAGTTTACAATCTCGTCCCTGGTTTCTTTAGACAGCTCCTTGGTCTTAATGGTGGAGAGGTTGCAATCTGACTGTTTAAGTGTTTGAACAGGTATCTTTTATAAAGAAAATCAGTTAAAACTGGTGACATTTGTTTTTTAATGTAATGATCAATTTGTCATTACAGCTTCCTAGAGAAGAAATAACATGTCTGTGAGGGATGGAGTTTTGGTTTTTTTGTAGATAAATACTTGTGTTCTACACAATTACTTTAAAAAAACTCTTTAAAATCTTACAATGAAATGTCCTGCATCATTACTTCACAATAAGCATCTCAAAGTTGAAGTGTATCTACCATAAACATTACAGACCACATCTTTTAAAGTGGAACAACTTGCAGAATTGCTGATGGCCAAATACTATCTTACCCCACTGTATATCAACTCTTTAATCAACAGAAGTTCATATGTAACTTACTTCAAATCGAAATTATTTTTAGCTGTTTATATGTTCATAAAAATCAGTAAACAAGGATAAGACAGAAACAATGAAAAAGATAAAATATCTGAAGAATCAAAAGTGATTAAAAAATATTTACTGAGTTATTTCTCTCTCAGCCCTTTGCCACATCATGTCTTCTTTTCTTTTTATCTGAGATGAGAAGATTGAAAGAAGAAGAGGAAATTATAAAATAAATGCCTTTATTAATACTCGAAGAGCATCTGGATATTGTCTGTACATGACAAATGCTTCCTATTCTCATGAGATAAAATGTAATAGGTAGATTTAACCATATTTTGTTAAACAAATTAGTGTCATAGTCTTTAGACAGAAAGCACTAGATGCCAGTCCATCTGTTTTATGTAATGCAGAGCTTAAATAGCATTACAGTACACTGTTCTAAATATAAATGTTAGCATCTAAAAGTAACATTTACATTCAATTTTATGTGAATATAACTCATCAAGTATGCATTTGTATAGAAGTGAGGCAGACAACTTGAACACTAAAGTGCCTAAAAAGTGACACCAGTTGAAAATTATGGTTTTTATTTCTGTGCAACTATGGAGTCTCTACTGTGAAACTGCTACATTTAACACAGGAACCAACATAGCTATTATATGTTGTGTCATGAGACTGAAAATAATCTCTGCAGACTGATCCCTAAACACGCATTTAAAACTGTTAGCTTCCTAGATTCTCAGTTGGCAGGCATGCATCCTAATTTAAATCTTGCCTGACAACTGGAATGTTTGGTGCTTTCTGTGTGTTTGCACCATCCACATTTGTTAGTTATGTTCTGGTTTGCTCTATATTGATATGGCAGTCATGTTTGCTACCAGCAGATCTTTTTCTTGTTAAAAAATAGGTCAGTGGAAAAGATTTTGGGACTTTGCTGCTGTTGTTGCGCAGCTGTTTATTGGAAATCCCGGCAAGATGGGTCATATTCCGCTGGCGTCTGCAACCTTAGCCCTAACGAGAACCAGATGCTCATGAATCAGGACATTGTGGTGGGGTGAAGCAGTGAAGCACTTGCACTAACCTCTACAACTCAGACATTTACACACGAAGCACACACACAGACACACATACGGTACCACCACCTTCCCTCCAGCCCTCTCTGCTCCCTTTTCCATCGCTCTTTGATTTCATCTGCAGCTCTTCTCCTCTACAATTGCTTACACAGTCTCTTTCTCTCCCCCTGCCAGGTTCCTGTTCAGGTCAGTCAATTTCCGAAGCAAACCCAAAGGTCCTATGCTAGTGGCCACCTACTGGCCAGATCTGCCTGCCAAGATAGATGCTGCTTATGAAAACCCAGTGGAGGAAAAAACTGTCTTTTTCGCAGGTATGTATTAAATAAAAAATAAAAAAAACTGAAGTAAAGGTTAACCTAGGTCATTTGGAAAAACGAATGTCTCAATTTTGAAACATTACACTCCTTCACTGAGACTGCAAGATTTGCCTTTACTAGTTTAGCAAATGTTTCCCATTTGGTCAGCCCTTTCTTCTCCCTGAATTGTTAAAAGCAGAAGAAATGCATTGGTCTGCTGTATAAAATATTCCACCATGGTAGTAAGTGGTTTACAATCACAATCACAACTCCAATGAATATCATGCATTTGGTTTTCTTAATATGTTCTTGTGGCATTTTTCTCATGATGGACATTTATTTAAAAAATTATTAAAATTTAGATTAAAACTACATTTCAGAGCATTTGTTCAAATTGTTCTGAATCTGGAGCAGACAAAAAAATGCAGTTTGAAAAAGATTGTACAATTTGCGGGCCACGGCGCCCTGCTCCCCTCCATTACAATACATCCACTTGTAGATGACTAGATCCATGGACATCTTTTTTTTTTTTCCTCATCTCAGCTGGCATTTGGCTCAAAACTGTACGGCTGGATAACTCCAATATTGCTCACCATTTTTGTGGCATCTGTAATGTTAGGTTGGGGTTGTGAGAGGTTGTAAGCAAGTGGGAGAGTGATCAATAATGGGAAGTGGGGGCAGGCTTACTTCACACCAACAGTACTCTCATGCCCACAACTCAGGTGAATTTCTAATGAACTCCTTCCGCTCTGCAGAAACTCTGTGCTACAAAGCAACACATTTTATGTATTCATTGGCTAAAAATGGCATAATCATAAATAAAAGGCCACATAGACCCAAAGACGATTGGAGTGGGACTTTAAAACAAATGCCCTGAAAAATTCCAATGAGGTTAACAGGCTCAATGAGGAAAGCTGACCTATATTTAAACTGAAGCAAATTATTTCACATAATTAAGTGTTCTGTTCAAACTGTTCAGTTAATGGGTTTTTCATAATATGCAACACTCACATTTAGTCTCTTTTCTCCCAGGAAATCAGTTTTGGGTTTACAGAGCAGATGAGCTGGAGAGTGGCTATCCTAGAAGACTCTCCAACCTTGACCTTCCCGATGACGTGCAGCACATTGATGCCGCTTTCAACTTCAGAAGGAACAGGAAGACTTACCTATTTTCTGGAGACAAATTCTGGAGGTGAGCTTTTGAACCTTCCAAGATAAGGGTGGATCATTTCAGGTCCTTCGCACAACCGTTTACATGTTTCCACAAATGTAAACCCTAACCACAGCTGATTAGCTGAATCATCGGCATTTGGCCAAACAGAAGTTGCCGTGACAAAAGCTTCTTGGAAAAATAAACACAGCACAGTGACTCTCGTTATAAAACTTTTCATTTGAAACTTTGAAACTGTTTTCTGACACAACCGTGTCAGAAACTTTGGCTGTTGATATTATTAATTCTGGATAGATTTTAGGATGGAGGAAACAGCTCAACTGCGCTGAGAACAAACTACTTTTTCATGTTAATGATTCTTTTAGATTATTATGCCAAACTATGCTACAACTGGCATGTGACGCATATTCAAAAATGTGCTAAAAGCGCAGTCAGCATTGGGTGATTGCTCTGGACTGTCGCAGTAACCTGATACTGACATGTGTCCGCCACTTACAAATGGAAGAGACTTGTTGTAAAATGTCTCTATTCCAATATATGAAAGACTTGGTGTCATTTAAATCTGGACGGGCACAAGCCACAATTATTTAATTTCTCCTTTCTGATAATTTTTGAAACGGTTGGCACTTCTGTGTTTTGAAAAGGACTCCATCCATAGGTCATTACCAAATCCTAGTCCCTGATTGTTCAAATATCAATCTGGTTTAACTTTCAACTCGCGTTCAATGGCAGCACGTTTCGTACATAGAGCCTAAAAACTGACTTGCATAGTGACGTTGAAGTTTGGAACGCAAAATTCCAAAACATGCATTTACATTCATTTACATAGACTTCCCATTTGAGGTGGTCCCTTGAACGCTTGTTGCAGAGGCCGGTGTGATTGTAGCTTTAGGCTTATGATGTGTTGCTATATTATTTACTCTCATTTCTATTTGCTTACAGATATGATGAAGATAGAAAGACCATGGACCCTGGCTTTCCCAAACTTATTGCTGATGCCTGGAATGGCATCCCAGATGACCTTGACTCTGCCTTCAGTCTTAATGGCATTGGTAACAATTTTAAATGTGTTGTTTTTCTTTCTTTTTAGATATGATTACGTAATTCCTAACAATTATCCTAAATAAAGAGTTGTAGATTTAAACTAAAATGTAAACAAACCTTATATTCTACAAAATATTTTACTGTATTCTTATGTTTCTAGAAACCATTCAACAAAAATACTCAGAAAATGACGCTTTTCAACATGTTAAAAGATGGCTGCCACATTAGGAAAACACACTCAGATCAGTGCTGCATTGACTTTATTTTAAACAAACTAACATCTAAATATATTTACATTAAGTTTTCAAGGTTCTGACCTTAAATTGCTTGTAGAAGACTGGAAAATTTATGTGACCTTGGTTATGTTGTTGTGTTTTAGCTTATACTTGCAAGTTTACTGACTGCAGAGCAGTGTTTCCTGTTGTTTTGACTAGAAGAAAAGTCAGTGCGCCCTGTCTTGCAGTTTGGAACTTTTTCTCAGACAGATAATGTCTGATATGAAGGGGAGCGCTGTTGCTGCTCAGCCAGAGGCTAAGTGTTCAGAAGAGCTGACTCCACAGATATGTGCAGATGTTAAACAGCAAAGAGAAAGGTTCTGGAGCCGAGTGTGATGGAAGACAGGACAGTTAGTGAGAAAACAGCTGCTTCTTGTTGCTGAGTCAATTATTCAATTGGTTGCGAGCAGATAAGCAGCAGTTTTTTTTTTCTTTTGGATGTTCAGGAAAAAGACACTGCAGCTAAAGTGCATGAAAAGATTAGCAGAAAAGATTTTATTATTATCCTTTCATATTTATGGAGGAAACATGCACAAGCCAATATAAAAGAATGTGATAAACATGTTAAAGAAATTTCACACTAACAGTTCAAAGCATCCATTATTCCTTATCTTTTTATCGTAATTAACATGTGGTTTTTGGGAAAAAAGCTGTATATCCAGGGCAGACACTCTACCTCAAGGCCACTGAGCTGGCCATTATAAGTGTGAAGGGCACACCAGTTTTATAAATGCTATGGAAGTTTATTTGAGTTATAATGTTGAAATTTAGAATTCAATATCAAAAATTACAATTCACTATGACTATTTAAAAAAATAAAAACAAAATCAATTGCATTGTAAATTGTCATGGGTTTTGATGGAACAATTTAAACGGCACTGTATTTTGCAATTTACAAATAATTAATGCAATTAGACCATTCATTTTCAAAATGCAATTCACTATTAAATATTATTTTTTGACTGAAAAAAATCTTCTATCAAGGCACTCTTGTGTTCACTCTCTTGCCAATCAAAAGACCACTTAAAATTTGTCAGGGTTGACGTGTGAACACAGATGCAGACGACACTCGTAAATACAAAGTCTCTCGTTTAATTGAGAAAGGTTCACAAGAAACTGAACACAAACTCATGAAGGTACAAAAGCCCATCCGACAACCAGTACAGGGGAGACGAAGACTTATAACAGGAGGAGGGGATGAGGTAAATGGAAACAGGTGTGCCAATAAGGAGGGAGAGAACACAGGAAGTAACAACCAGCAACAAAATAAAACAGGAAGTGGAACCCAACAAAAAAACAAAACAAATGTCCTGGGTCCATAACCCCACAAAATTTGCAGATTTAAGCTTTAATAGCATCAAAAAAGCCAAATAAACTCCCCACACGGTCACTGTTGTAATGATTAGGAAACAAATCAAAATACACACAAAAAAAACCAAACCTGTAAATACATTTATCTTTGGTGTAAACATTTTCATTCATTCATTCATTTTCCAAACCGCTTTATCCCTTTTGGGGTCACGGGGTTGCCGGAGCCTAACCCGGCTACTCATGGGCGAAGGCAGGGTACACCCCTGGACTGGTCGCCAGTCTGTCGCAGGGGCCACAATCACACACCCATGCACACTCACATTCACACCTAGGGACAATTTCGAGTAACCAATTAACCTATGAAGCATGTTTTTGGACGGTGGGAGGAAGCTGGAGTACCCAGAGAAAACCCACGCATGCACGGGGAGAACATGCAAACTCCACACAGAAAGGTCCTCCAGCCAGGGCTTGAACCGGGAACCTTCTTGCTGTGAGGCAGGAGCGCTAACCACTGCGCCACCGTGCAGCCCAGTGTAAACATTTTTTTTTTTTTTTTTTTTTAATGGGGGTAAGTGGGAAATCCCTCCGCAACCTGCCTCCAGTGGTTTTTGGTAGAACTGGGTAGAATGTGGGGGGTTTGTCCAAGCAAATATAAGGCATTATTGCTTGTGATTTTCTGAAAAAGGGCACGTGTGTGTGTGGAGCTAAAGAAATAAGTTAATAACTATAACACTTTTGTAAACATGTGAAAATAAATTAGTTCAGAGGCTAAGCCGCAAAATTATAAGTAAGAGTACAGTCAAGTGCCTTTTTAAAAACTTTAGATGAGGTATCAAATCATTTATAAAATGCACTCCAAAAAGTAAACCACTTTTTGAGCGCTGGGTCAGCCGTGTATCCACAGGGCTGGATGGCCTTCTGACTTGGGATTATTCCATTAGTGCCGTCTTAATGTACACACAGTGCTGTAAACACAAATTGCTCATTCCTCACACATTAATATAGAGCAAGTCTGTGGCCTTCGACAAAGGTGTCTCTGTACATGGCTCCTTTTGCATATTTTAGGGAATGTGAGGCTCCACTTTGCCTCAGCAAAGCCATATTGCATATTTCATTTTCCTGCACTTTTAGGATTTTTAAGAAGTTTTTTTCAAAAGTTCTTGCACAAACTTTGGACTTTATTTCTGCAGATGTTTCAAAATAATAAAACAATTTAAGTTATAAAAATATGCATTACCTACTGTATAAAGGCTATTTTCGAGAGAATAGCCTTTACCCCAAGGACAGAAATATTTTTTTTATGTAAACGTGACCTACATTTATTAGGAGGTAAAATCTCTGGAAAAGAAAATTCGAAAAAATTGGTTTTGTTTTATCAAACAATATATTTCATAAATGGTGTACATTATTTAATCAATTTAACAACTTTGAACTAACTCATTTTCTGCAAGAACTTTACAGATTACATATAATATAATCTGTTTTTTTCTGATTCTTACAGATTACAGCTACTTTTTCAAAGAAAACCACTATTTCAAACTGGAAGACAGCAGCCTAAAGATTGTCAAGTTGGGCGAAATAAAGACAGACTGGCTTGGGTGTTAAGTATTTACAATAAGTCCTAATTGTTGCGTCACACTCGACTTGAGGTTGGCACAGTGCACACTTTTCTAACCAAGCTTCCCTGGGACCCGCGTTCCTCTGGCCTGTATAACCAGTTAGTATGTCCAAAAAGTAGCAACTCAAAATTGTATACATTAGCTTAATATCCAAATGGATGTTTCTTTTGTTTTTTTATGTTTATATTTTACATTGATGTAGATTTTTAAATATGTTCTCCCCCCTGTTTTATTGTTTTATGTATATATTTGTTATAAAGTCAGACATCAGGCATGTCCACATTGCATTAACCACAGCACTGTAAATGTGCTGTGTGGTTTTGGCCATTCATGCAAATTTCATTCCTAAAGATTGTTTTACAGAAGACTTTATGTTCTCTAAAGATTTTTTCATTTTTTTTTTCATTTTTTTATGTATGTTTTATTTTTTCTGATTGTTGAGCAAAACATTTACTAAAATGCATTTGCACAATGTGACCGAAAATGGTGCTTTTAGAGAATGCTTTATGCATGTAGTCCTATATATAGATAGTATGTTTTAGATTTAGTGTGACTGTGCCTGATAGGAGTATGTATTACCGACAGGATGTCAGAAAGTTGCATTCACAGGCAGCCATTATTCCACATTTGGTTGGCACTTTGCATTGAACTCCACAAGAAAATTGCACAAAGGAAAGTTCAGATACTGCCATGGCAACTCCATGATGTACTTACCTTAAGTAATGGTACAGTTTAACGGCACGGGTTGCCTCAAATAGACTTTAAATTTTGGGTACATTATGGAATTATGATGAAGATACTTGGGTAAAGTTGTTTACTTATGTTTTGTTTTCTTTCTTGATTTTAATGGAATATACTCGTGTTTTTTTGTTGATTTAACTCTTGCGCACTTTGTTTCACTCTTTGTCATCAATAAAGATAATCAATATCATCAACTTTACATCATTTTTCAAAGCAGACTGGAAAGCACTTTTTGGCCAAATAATAAATACTAGACAGGTTAAGCATTTGTTTAACCTTTGAAACGTGAAGTTCTGTATCTGATATAAACTCTAATTGTTCATCATTGCAGGAAACAACTTCTGAAGCTTTACTGTTTTAAGGTTGCAAAAAAAAAGGAAAAATGTGTTTTAAGAATTTGGAATAGTATAAAAAAACAGAATAACTGGTAAAATCTAACCTCTTAATATATTATTAGGTGTGGAATAGAACCAAGCTGACCAATTTATATTTGGAGAGAAGGCATGTAAATTGTCTTGCGCTTGACACACACACAATAAAAATATCCTTATACTGTTTACAGTAACCACGCAAAATAATTTAAAAAAGCACAAAAAACCAGTATGATAAAGATTTCCTTTGCACAACACAACAGATCTATCTTGTTCTCAGAGTAACCTCCAAAGTATAAACTAGTAAATGTAGCATTTTTTATTTTCATTAAATGACAGTATACACCATAACCCAGTAGTGGAGATAGTTTGTTTCTTCAAACTTATAATGATTGTTTAGTTAGTTAGTTGGTTAGTAAGCCCCTGAAGGCTTAGTTGTTTGAAAAATCAGTAACGATGCAGTAAAAAATACAATTAAATTAAAAGATAGACTTCAATTTATTTATTTATTAAGAAAGAGATTTTATTTTATTATATTTTTATATCATAATTTGTATAAATTAGTGTTCACTTTTTAATCTAAAAGTCTTTAAATTTAATCCACAGCAGTGACTAAAATGTTCATAATAAAAGCATATTTTACATTTTGTTTAAGTTTATAAGGAAGCAAAAGGAAAAGAAAAAAAAAACAGATCATGACAGTCAGATTTCATTTATGTTCAGCCTAAAAACTAAGATTGACATAAACATTACTCAGTATCTAATGCTTTACAGTTTTTTATGAAACATGAATGATTTTAAGTTTTCAGAGTTCATATTTGTTTTTACAACAAAGCAAATAAAATGTAACCTTTGTATAGCAAACACTTATAAAGAAAGACGACCTTAAACATTTGCATCCCAGTCTTTGTCCTGGTTGTGGATGTTCAATTTAAATTTTGTTGTAAAGTTCCACCACCTAGTGGACATTTGAAGGAACTTGCAAAACACCTGACATGTTCGGTGACGTCACGTTTTTTGTAATTCTAGTAAGTACATCTGAAAATACATTTGAACCTTACACACCTGCAATTCAGTTGTTTTAAACTGTTTATCTTATGTTTTTATTAATACTTTCCAAATAATTGTAGATGAATACGACAGTGGAATTTCACTGTTCCTTTTTTTAAATTTGTGGTTATTTTATCTTTCTTTTTTAATGTTTTGTATAAATAAAATGTAATATATCTGAGCATATATTTATTTTCAGAGTTCATGAACTGGGGTCATAAAAAGCTCTGTGGGGGGCGGAGCTTGTAGCCTGTGTTGGTCGCTCCCGCCGTTGTGTGTTGCGTTTACGTGTTTTGCCTCTTCTACTGCGGGGACATCGAGGGAATACACGTGAACGAGCCCTCTGCTTGAGGAAGTGAGATGATAACTTAACGTCTCCGAAAGTGTCCGAAGCTTCCTGGAGGACCGATCAGTCAGCGATGCCGCCGCAGCGAGTCTGCGCTCTGCCGAGGCAGCAATCACTGCTCCTGCCTGCTGTCATCAACCCGTTTGTGCAAGACACTAAACTATCCAGAGCTGCTGTCCTAAAAGTGAGTACTGTGCTGTTCGAGCTGGGGCGAAAGAGGCAGACTGTGGCGCCCTTTGGAGGTTACATGTGTGCGATCACACACATTCACGGTTAGCAGGGCCTATGTAATCTGAAGCAATCGGCTTGCAGCTCAAACAATGGAGCCTCAGTGAGCATTCTAGATTATGTTCATTTCTAAGAGGTGCACATTTCTGTTGAATATGATGGATTATTTACTTATAGCTTGTGTATGTGTGTGTGTGCCCCTTCCCTTTCCATGCAGTGTGTCCTTTTAGGAACCTTCCTGGTCCCTCTTCGAGCCATCCTCATCTCTCTTGTCCTGATGGTGACTTGGCCAATTTCATTTATGATAACCTTCAGGCATCCTCTGAAAGGAGCTGTGGAGCCAATGATAGGCTGGAGACGGTAACTATGGGTACACAGCACATCCTGCGAAAATATACTCTGGCTCAAAATGGTTCGGTTGAATAGCTCCATTTTTGTTGCTCCGGTAATGTTAGGTTGGGAGTGTGAGGAGCTGTAAGCTTGAGGGAAAGCGATGATGGGAAATGGAGGCAGGCTTACTCTGCACCAACAGCCTGCCGAAGTCTGTATCTTCTTATAAAAACACATGATCTAACATAAATAAGTGGCTTTTTTTCCTAATCAAAACCAAAGGTATTTGTTGGCTGACACTCCAGCTGAACATTAGCATAAACTTGCTGTATTGGAGCCAAACAAGTGGAAAAATGTCTCCACATATCACATAAACTACAAAAAAAAAAAAAAAAAGCCAACATTGCAAGAAATTATCATCATATTTTAAATACGATCCTCAATAAATGATCACTAACTTGTTTTAGGACCTTTTGTATTTCCAATATCAAGTTTATTTGCATAAACAGGGTGACAACAGAACACTTTTGTGTCATCTCTAACACTTTTCTGACAAAAAGCTCGCTAAAGAAACATCTAGAAATGAGAAGAAGCAAGAAGAAATTCACGCAAAATGTTCCACAAAATATGTTTCATGTGACTTCAAATGTATGAAAATTTCTGCAGTCATTCTTCATAAGATCATATCTCCCCCATGAAGAACCGACAGCCCCCGCTTGTCCTCAAAAGAGAACTAGTCAGCAAGAAATGAGGCGGAAGTGAAAGCATGATTCATTATTTAGGCAAAAAAGACCCATTTTAAAACCTCCAACTCCAAACTTAATCACCATTTCTATTTTTACTACCCCAAATGTAATGCTAGGTGTAAAATATCTGTTATTTTCTTTCTATTTATATGTTTTAGGGTTAGAAATACAAAAAAAAAAAAAAAAAAAAAAACAAAAAAAATTTTTTTTTTTTTTTTTTTATTTATATATTTTAGGGTTATAAAAACAAAAAAAAAAAAAAAAAAAAACACTCAAAACAATTTTTTTCTTTTGCTTTGACACTTCGCATTTGAACTTGTCGGCCTTCGTTCAGCCCCTTTTGTAAAACAGAACAAAACTTCTCTTAGCTCAACAGACTGAGTAACACGCGACTGTTACACAAGCAAATGACATGCAAATATCATGCTACAAATGCAAAGAGTGGATAGTAGCTTCTGTTCGTGGAATATTGTATTTTTCAACCATGGGG
>BSAI01000104.1:21237609-21413105 GCA_036245035.1 Adrianichthys oophorus | reverse complement strand
GCGCAGACACCTTTTTTTTGTGTTACATGTTTAAGTCTAATCTGGGTTTTTTTTCTAGTTTTTTTTCTGATTCTTGATTGTTAAAGTCTGATTAGATTTTGTTCTGCTGGTGGAGCTGCAGCCACAGCCTCGTTCGGCAGCTATTGGGTGGTTTAATCCCCCAATCCAACCCCTTAGTACTGAGCATCTACCATGGAGGCATTGGGTCCCATTTTTATATTCTTTGGTCTAACTTGTCTTTGATATGAACTCCCGACCTTTCAGTCTCAGGGTGGACACTCTACCACAAGGCCACTGAGGTGGCTTTGTGAAATTTTTATGCAACAGACAATTGATACAACCCTTTCTATTACTAAACTGTCATTTATTTCATGAAAACATTCAT
Source organism: Adrianichthys oophorus (assembly GCA_036245035.1). NCBI lineage: Eukaryota > Metazoa > Chordata > Actinopteri > Beloniformes > Adrianichthyidae > Adrianichthys > Adrianichthys oophorus. Next base: position 21,412,720 of record BSAI01000104.1, on the reverse strand, counting down.
CCTATTGAAAATAGATACATAAACAGATGCAGAGGGAACTGCTTAAACTCACTGGTGTTTTATTAAATTCAATCGTTTGAAGATTTTCTGTTTTTTGTGTCTCCAGGTTCATGTGCCGAAGGGTTATGGCCGCCTTGGGGAGGGCTTATTACTTTTGTATGGGCTTCAGAGTGGTTGTCAAGGGCAAGCAGGTCAGCAGCAGTGAGGCCCCAATCCTGGCCGTGGCCCCCCACTCAACCTTTTTTGATGGGATTGTGTGCATAGTAGCCGGCCTGCCCTCCACTGTCTCGCGCGTTGAGAACCTCGCTACGCCCATCTTTGGCAGTAAGATCTTTTTTATTTGAGTTGCTGGGGTTTTTAGCAGGAAGTTATCTTTCTTTCTTTTCTGACTTTTTGACGGTGGGGGGTTGAAATGTGAGGAAACTTTACTTGCTGTTAAGACTTCCTCTCTGTGTTTTTGATGTTGAGACACAAACATTTAATCAATTTCTAGAAGATAACATTTGTACAATTCTGTGATGTTCCACCATAATTGATTTTTTTTTAGCTCTGCATACAATTACACAGAGCCTAACTAACAATCTTTATACTTGTTTAAATGACACATTTTGGCTTGAACTTTCAGAACCAAACGACTTCATTCTCACTGCATCACAGCGAACTACTATTTTCAAAATAATTGTAAATAAATTCACTGTTTAATCAATCCACTGTCATGTCTGGGGAAAAAATGACCAAAAGGATTTGATTTTATGTTTGGTTTTACTGATCAGTTGCTTTCCATGCAGGGTTTGTGCGTTGTCTGCAGCCGGTGTTAGTGTCCAGGAAGGATCCAGACTCCAGAAAGAACACAATTCACGAGATTGAAAGCAGAGCCAAGTCAGGAGGCCGCTGGCCACAGGTTTGTCACAATACTCTCTGCTGAAACTGAGAAGCCCCAAGTTCCGCAACTCAGGATGTTGGTTTGGCCTCAGTTTCTTCGTCAGTTGTGAAACCCTCACACTCTTTTATTTTATTTTTAAAGAGATGACATCATTTGCACAACAGATTATATTTAATATCATTTCTTTTTCAAATATTAAAAAATATAAATGATTGAAATAAATAAACATAAATAAACAGTTTTTTCCCCCCCAGGTTTTGATATTTCCAGAAGGAACTTGCACAAACCGCTCATGTCTTATCACTTTTAAGCAAGGTGAGTTAAGAAATATTTATATTTATTTATTAATATCATTCAGGGCTAATCAGATAGTTCAAGATTAAAAAAAAAATAGAAAAAGCATACGTTTCCTGTTTGCTTGCTCTAAGTCTAAAAATAAAATGAAAAAGACGTGTAGTGTTAATTGTAGCTCAATGAGTAAAATGAATATACATCACTATCTGCGTTGAGTCAGTAAAGCATCACCTTCCGAACAGGAAGTTTAGCAGAGCCTGGACCTCAGTGCTGCATGCAGTCCTAAAATACCAAAGCTGATACTTCTGGGTTGATTCTTTAAAGCTATTTTGGTGGTGGTGGGGGGTGTTAGTTAGAGATACAAGTTTTCAAACAGCAAAAACCACCAGCTGATCAGTGTTTCTGAATTTGTCAAAAGCGAGTGGATACGGGAAACTCACATTATGTCATCAAACAGCAAAAAGACGACCTCCGTGTCTATGAATTTGTACTTGAAATTTGTCAAATTCATTGTTTTCATCAATATTCAGATAGTTAACAAATAACTTGTTTGCACACACACATATAGAGAGCTTAAATTCATTAGATAAAACAAAATGCAGGAAATCTTAAAGCAAAAAAAAACTGTTCTATTCTCTTGAGATGATGACTTTCTTGGCTTAAACTTTGTGCCATTCTGCAAAAGACCACAATGTTCACTGTTTACAACCTAATAAGAGGTTTTTCTAATATTATGAAAACTCAAAAAAGGTTAGAAGAGTCTAAAATTGTCTAAAAGACTCCTAAATCTGCATAAAATGTGTTTAAAAAGAAGAAGAAAACAGGAAGTCCTTCAGTCAAGATTCATTCATAGTGGATTGGGAAACCTGAATATCCTTTTATAAAAAAACAACATTTTTAGAACTAAAATGCTTTACATCTTCAAGTTTTTGTTTAGTCTTGGTCACTTACATTTTCAAATTTTCATGCATCTTTGTATGCTTTTCATTTTACATGTAGGGGCTTTTATCCCAGGAGTCCCTGTGCAGCCTGTGCTTATTCGTTACCCCAATAACATGGTGAGAGTTTCTGACTATAATGCAACATTACAAGAATGTACTTTCTACTACACACAGAGCTCTGCAACAGGCACCACTCTGTACCTGGACATTTATTATCAAGATAAAAACGAAAATAAACACTGTCCAAAATGATCGATGTCTACAAACTATGCAATCTGTTTCGCTTATAGGATACCGTGACATGGACGTGGCAAGGTTTCAGCTCGTAAGTATCAAATAAAGCATTAATAAAGGTTTGTGGGAATTATATTACCAGCTCTAAGCCCTACAACGGTAGTTGAAAAGTCAACTTATAAAAAAGGAAATAATCTTGCACTTATGTAACCGAAAAAGTCTGGTTTCCATTATTTTTCCACGATTACAAGAATAATCATTACTTGGAGTAATTTTCAAAACACATTGTATTAGGATTTTTGATCTATTCTGCAGACTTAAAGTTTCTGTTCTTTTTTTTATCTGCAGGAAGACTTTGCTGCTTCTTACTCTGTGCCAACTCTACACAACTGTAGAGATAGAGGTAATACTATCTGCATGTATATACAAGAGGGAGATCATCTAAATTATGAACTAAATTTATCACTCCTTCCAACTTAAAACAGCAAAAAATGAAGACAAAGAAGAGTTAAAGCTCTGCTGAGTCGATCAATTCACTAAAAAATAAAAATAAATAAGAAATGAAGCAAAATCAATTGAAAAGATCATTAAAACTAGAAAGCACATACATTACTTTCTGGTGTAAATTAGGCTTTTCACCACTGGAGTTGGTGGAAAATGTTTCCTGTTTGCATCCATCCTCCAGTGGTCATTTTGGGAACTGCAGCGCATTTTGCGTCAAGTTCAGAAACAGAAAAGAATAGAAAGCCTTTATTGTCGTTGATGGTATTATAAAATTCAGGAACAGTTCTCTTCAATGTGGGCGATCAATACAGATAAAAAAATAGAAGAAGAGGGCTCGACTGAAACTCACTACTCATTCTGAAAATGTATCTTAATGTGTAGCGATGTGTAAAAATTAGCAGTTGTATTCCAATCTTTTGTGTCACGATTTTCAGCCCGCCGGCTTTAAGCAGAGACACTGAAGCTGATTTGCTGCTGTCTTCTTCATTTTTCAGTTCCTACCACCACACATCCCCACAGAGGAGGAGAAGAAAAGCCCGGCTCTGTATGCCAGCAGAGTTAGACAACTCATGGCTCAGTGAGTGTTCTTCACTATGACCTGTAGCAGGCACTTTGGTTGAAAGGTTCTATAGAAAACACCTGCCTTTCATTGAATGGCACATTCTACATATGGCCTCCAAGAAAGCAATAAAAAAACACTCAACAGAAGGGGAAGCCTTACTTTCCACACAGAGGAAGTCATGAAGATCCTTCATGTACCTCCTGAGTTCCAGCTGACCTCAAAGTAACTCCTGTGCTCTCAGGTCTTTGAGAGTTCCCGTGACCGACCACACGTATGAAGACTGTCGCCTGATGATCTCAGCTGGTGAACTCACACTCCCAATGGAGGCCGGCCTGGTGGAGTTCACCAAAATCAGTCGCAAACTCAAGTAAGAACGCCTCGCCAAGATCTTCTTTATCCACTTTCAGGCATAAGAATTACTGCTGGGGAAATAGAATAATAGTCTCTGTATCATGTTTAACCAGTTTAAAGTGGGACAATGTGAAGAGGGAGCTGGAGGGCTTTGCATCTATGGCCAGCTCTTGTAAGGGAGGACGTATAACTCTTGATGAGTTTGCCAGATTCCTAAAGCTTCCTGTTAGCCCAGCCTTGGAGGAGCTGTTTGCACTGTTTGACAGGGTGAGAACAAATTACACTTGGTGACCAGTTCATTAGAAAAAGAATCAATTCAAAGCTGCATTTCAGACAAATGTTTGGAAATAACGTTTTGTCCCTTTAACTTGTCCAGGATGGAGATGGAACTATTGATTTCAGGGAGTACGTCATCGGCGTGACCATTTTGTGTCGACCAGCTAACACCAAAGATGTTCTAAGAATGGCCTTTCAGGTGGAATAAAAATGATTGCGTTTTTGTGCCCGTACATGCCCTTGAACCTACATTCTTAATATTTTTCTGGATCCACCAAACTCGCACTATTGTGCATTGGATTTATGCCAGATGTTTGTTGTTAAAGACTAAGAAAATGTTGAAACAGTGGGAATTAACATATATAATATAAAGAGCAAATATTTTTAAAAAATAGTGAAAATGTGACCATATGTTATAAAGATTCACCTCCCAGCTGTCTTCTGTATTCACACAGCATTCTTATTGTAAGAGGAAGAAAGGCTAAATTCAGTGAGGCGTGGCTCATGTCATGTTAACAGCATGTGTCTGTTGGCTGGACATCGGGTCAGATGTTGGAACAACTTGTGCTGGCAGAGTAGAACTAAAGGGTTAGTTTTGGTCTACTAATTTATCAGACCTTGATCTATGATTTTGGATCATATCTCGTCCTCCGCTCCATCCTTTACAATTGAATTTCCCCTTCAGCTTGCCAACATTTCAGGGAAACCTAAAAATGGTGTTGTCCCTTCTTTTCAGCTGTTTGACACGGACGAGGATGAGAAAATCACTCCTGATGAGTTCACTTCTCTGCTGCGCTCGGCTTTGGGTGTGTCAGGTCTGAACGTGAACATGCTCTTCAAGGAAATTGATGCAGATGGTTCTGGTTTCATCACCTTCAGTAAGTTTGTTCTACATTAGTGGATTGTTTACATCACACTGCATAATGCAGCCTTTTAGGTTCTGTGCAGCATGCTGCAATCAGATGAGAACATCACTTCTGCTTTTTTTTTTCCCTCCGCTTCTTCACGCATGCTCTCTTAGGCGAGTTTCAAGCCTTTGCCAGGACTCATCCAGAGTATGCCAAGCTTTTCACCACCTACCTTGAGCTTCAGAGGTACCAAGCAATCCAGGAGGCAGGTCCAGGTGATTTGGAGTTAGCTGGTGAGACAACTTCAGAAGAAACAAGTGAAGAGAGCACCTCAGACAAGAAGGAGGACTGAAACTGAGGACAGTCATGACATTTTCTTAGGAAAACCAGAAATAAAAACACATTTGTTTTTAAAAACTTCTGATTTTTAGTGCCTTAAAAAAATAAGATAAATAAGAGCTTATCCATTGCGTACATTTTTCCCAACCTTAGTCCTCAGTACACACTATCCTGCATGCTTTCTATTCTATCCTGCCCAACCCAGTTATTTTTTCAGTGACTTTAAAAGCGTTCCCAGTGGTCTTTTAATTGTGATTATGATGTTTTTCGCCAAAAAAAAAGAGTAATTTTCTAGGACGTAGTTCCTGTTTTTTATTTTTAATTTAATTTTATTTAGATTTTTAATTGTATTTTCTGCAGAATCAATGTTCTAAAAAAACCCTATGCTGGGTTTTTGTAAACTAAGATTAGTTTGCTTTTGAAAAACTTTCTTGAAAAGAATATTTTTATTGCAAGACAGAAAATAAGACAACTTGTCTTGAAACAAGGGTCTTTTTACTTACTTTTTACTTTAAGATCAGTTTTTGCAGTGTAATTGATTAGAAATTTGCAGTTTGCAATTTGAGTTGTCGGTGGTACCATTGGCGCAGAGCAACCCCGCCCCTCTTCCCGTTTCTGAGCTATGCCGAGCGCTTTATTTACACGCTTTCTTACTTATTTACTGCTCCTCACACCTCCAACCTAACATTACCAATGTAACAAAAATAGTGAGCATTATTGGAGCTATCCAGCCGTACAGTTTTGAGCCAATTGCCAGCTCAGACAAGGAAAACAACAACAACGTTAGTGGATCTATCTGGCTGCACGTGAATGCTTCAGAATGGAACAGAGCAGGAAGCTCGCCCAGTGTATTTGACATCACATATACGATCTTTTTCAAACAACATTTTTTATCTGTTACACAATTATTTGAATAAAGAAATTCTCATAAAATGCCATTTTAAGCTTAATTTTCATCATACATGTCCTCCATCATTAGAAAAATGCTACAAGAACATCTTAAAAATGCCAAAAACACAATACAACTTCTCACTTTAATGACAGCTGGCATCGAGTGTGAAGTGTTTAAGCAGAGGAGCACAGAAAACATGCAGGGTAGTTTGTCCTAAAGACAGGAGTTGGGAAACACTGAGTAAATATAAGTTGTTTGTTTCCTTTTTTTTTTTTTAGAATGTAATGTTTATAGAAAAAGTAATCATTAAAAAGCTTCAGACACTTGACTTGAGCTTAACAATGCTGTGTTTGTGAGTTTGTGTCCACATCATTTACTTGACTGAAACTAACACATCCCTGTTTACTTTTATGTTTCTGTTTTTAAAAAAGAGAAATTGCCAAACCAACACATTTTTACATAAAAAAATCTCTGTTCTTCTGTTTTGGAATATAATTAGTGTTCAGCAAGATGTTTCCAGAGCAGCAACCCACAGACACACTCTGTGTCGGAGAAATGTTTACAACAAGCATAGATGCTGCGCATTACACTTTTACACTTTTTTTGGGGCGCTTAGGGACACAGGCTTTGTAAAAACAGCTTCATAATTAGCCAGAAGTTTGCTTTGCATGTGTATCCATTTGCATTTCTACAAAAGGTTGTTGTTGCTGAGACAGCATCGCTGCTTCTTTGCGGCTTTAGGTTTACTAAAGCAAATCAACCATTGAAAATAGGGCAATTTGTGAGCAAAAAGGCAACAGTGCTTCTCTACAGGAGCGTGTCCCAGTGAGATATACTTTAAGATTAACAAGCAGCATTGTTATTTATTTAGCAGGGTGTATGGCAATTAGCCGGGCCTTTTTTTCTTGCTAATACTGCAATGTCTGCTTTTCAAAATAAATCAAGAATGCAACGTTCTGTCCTGCATTGTGAGTTTTTCTTTTCACATGGGAAACTTGTCATAATTTTTTTTTTCTTTGTTTTTATTGAGAAACGTGAAAGAGATATTGTGTAGCTAGAGCTAATTTCTAAAATGGCCACAAGGTGCCAGCAGTTACCTGGTAATGTGGCGGCTTGTGTGCCAGCCTTCGTTCCTTTTTTTCACCTTTTTTTTTTGTGGTATTTCTTGTAAAGGCATTTTTGTTCAAACGTAAGGTAATAATCTGAAATGAAAGAACATGTTGATGCTAGTCTCTACAGCAGCTCATTAAAAGGAAGCATTATGGCTGACCGGAAAGATTAATATATATATAGTTTTGTTCATATATGAAAGTTAAAACAATTAAATAAATGCATTGCTTTGATTGACATGGTTTTCATTGATTCAGACTGAGAATTGTTATTTTTGTTTACAGAAAAGAAAGCTTGGCTTCATATGATTATGTTTCTGTCTGGTTAGGAGGAACGGACAGTTCATTTTTTTTGACCCGTCACTGATTCCTGCATATTTGAAGTGGACAAAGTGCTAATTTATGAGCTAATATAAACAGTTTTACACACATCATAGATTACAATGTTATCTGCGCTGCAACACTTAGAAATTGCAGTCAGCAGTATGTGCTCAAAGGAGGCAGAAATGAAGGATGGAAAGAGGATGTCCTCATTAAAAGCCTCTTGTTAGACAAACCGTGATTACCAGCTGTGATATCCACGTTCAATTTGTTCTAACCTTTTCAGTCTTACAGAGGCTCATTTCATTTTGATCAAAATTGATGAGATGGCATCAAATCAATTAAATCACATCGTTGCCTTGCTTACAACAGTTCGACTCCTTCTCTAGCCGCAGTGCCGCTCTCCTCTTTCTCCTGCTTTCCTCTGGTTGTATATTGCTGTATCCATTTCAGCCCTGCCTGCAGGGTAATCCTGTCGCTGTAGATTGTAGGAGATATATGTTGGTAATTTGATTTGGTCTCCTCAGGACCTGAGTGAATGAGCAGCCCCTGTTTGTGAACACAAGCCCGACACAGACTTCACAGGGTTGAGAGGCTCTCTGTGAAGCTGAAGGAAAAGGTCAAAAGCAACAGGCCTTGTCATTAAGCTGAAGCAGCACGACTGTGTGTGGATTTCTCCTGAAAAAAACCTCTGCGTTCTCAGTATAAACTTTTTTTTTAAATACGTCCCACTTTAAACCTTCCCAACACTTTTACTTGACAGTTTACAAGCTAAATATTGGGAAATAGCCAGCGTAAATCCCATATTTTCTTCAGACATTATACCTCTACACTATCTTTCGAACTGCAGCGTATATTTTACATTTTTTATGTTTCTGAGAATAACTATTACATATTTTGTACTTTGGTATCATAAGTGGGAGGATGTTTAAAGAAAATCTCACATGAGAATGAAATGGAGGTTATTTCAGCTCTGAGTTCCTATAGAATTATTTTTTTTAGCTGCATCAACAGGGTAGCTGGGTGTGTCTGGGTGCTCTTTTGACCCTAACTTCGCCCTGCCTGACGAACATGGATGTAGGGAGTCAAAAGGTCAACACAACATGCACAAACATCAACTCAGCGGTTAGAGAAAAGCAGTAATTTGCTGGGCAGAATTTCCGATCAAAAATAATGTAAGAGGTATTCACCCTGATACCTCGTAAATTCTAAAGGCCGTAGAATCAAAAGCGTTGCTTCTCAAAGCTGTATCAGATGTGATAATCAGTGTTTCACACACTGATTTACTGTCATTCCTGTTAGGTATTTCCTCACTTTACAGAGTAAATCTCAGTTTTTCCAAGGGTCTGTCAGCACGCGATTCAAAAACAGTCCAATCCTTTTATTCATAGTCCAGCTGCAGTGTTCAGATAATGAATATATGGTTCATGATGTTCATTTTTCAGACTTTAACTTGGTGTGAAATTTTACACATCTGGGTTTTGCTTTCAGTACTCACACAACCATTGTCACAACACACACGCACATGTTGCACCACCCTTAATTCCTGCAGAATTGAGCCTGGCAGCCAGTCTCCTTCAGCTCTTCAGGGAGTTCCTCCAAATCTCATTGTTGGGCTTCCTCAGCGCACCAACTGACACCTTGTTGATTTTCTCTCTTCCGTCATTCATTCCGGAAAATGATTGTTTTTCATTTCCCATGTGACAGTTGATTGAAACAGCAAGGGTCCTGGAGAGGGTAAAGTTTGTGATACCAATGAAACACAGGTCATTCTGCAGTGGTATCTGCTGCTGTCCAGGTATGTTTTCTGGCATAATTGGTTTGGGTGTTTCTCATTATTTGATTTTAATTTTTTTGGATGGGTGAAGGGCAACATGCTTTCTTGAGTAATATTTGGGGTCATCCTGAGGTTGTTTTAATACTTTGAAGGGCATTTGTTAGACATCCACCAATGCTAATAAATGACTTATAAACACATGAATAATGCTTGTTAATGTTTTATAAATTGTTTGTTAAGGAATCGTATTCTAAAGTCTTACCATTATTTTTTGTATAAGGTCATTACAATCTTAAAATCTCAAAACAGAGGGCAATTTAATCTGTACAGAAAGAAAGAAAGAAAGCAGTACAATATTACTCTATTTTTCCTCCTGTATCAAAAATGTGGTTGTGTTGTGTGCCTAAAGGTTGCAAACTTGATTCAGGTTGTATAGAGAAGAGTGTATCTATGGTGGGAAACACATTCTAACATCTAAACAGCATTTTTTTTCTCCTTTTGGACTAAAATTTTCAGAACATGTATCATTGGTCAGCTCTGCAGTCCACACATATTCGCTGATGCTGTTTTGGGTTTTTACTGTACATACTGCTCAAAAAATAAAGGGAAGAGCTAAAAAACTCAATATTGAACCAAGTCAGTAACACGTCTGTGTAATCAAACCGTTCAACTATGAAGCAACACTAACTGACAATAAATGTCACATGTTTTTGCGTAAGTGGAACAGACAACAGTTGCAAATAATAGGCGATCAGCAAGACACTTCCAATAAATTGTGGTGACCACAGACAACTTCTCCGTGAATGTTTTCTGGCTAATGTTTTGCTGATTTTTGAATGCCAACAGTGCTGTCACTCCAGCAGTACCATGAGACGGTGTCCACAACCCATACAAGGGACCTAGGTAGTGCAACTCATCCAGGAAGGATAATCAATGTAAGCTGTGGCAAAAAGGTTTGCTGTGTCTGTCAGCGTAGTGTCCAGAGAATGGAGGCGCTACTAGGAGACAGGCCAGTACATCAGGAAATATGGAGGAGTCTGTAGAAGGGCAAAAACTGTGTATCAGGACCACTACCTCCTCCTTTGTGCAAGGAGAAACAGAAGGAGCCCTGTCAGAACCCTGCAAAATGACCCCTATAAGGCCACAAATGTGCACGTCTGCTCAAACTGTTAGAAACAGACTCCATGAGGGTGGTATAAGGGCCAGACGTCCACAGGTGGGAGTTGTGCTTACAGCCCAACACCGTGCAAGTTGTTTGGCATTTGCTGGAGAACACCAAAATTGTCAAATTGAGCACATCTGGGACATCATGTCTCGATCCATCCACCAACACTAGGTTGCACCACAGACTATCCAGGAGTTGGCAGATGCCTTGGTTAAAATGTGGGAGGAGATCTCCCAGGAGACCATCCACCGCCTCATCAGAAGTATACCCAGGCATTGCAGGGAAACCAGACGGGCACGTGGAGGCCACACGCACTACTGAGCTTCAACTTTACTTGTTTTAGACATTACATCAAAGTTGGATCAGCCTTCAGATCTGTTTTCCCCTTCAATTTTGAGTATGATTTCACATCCAGACCTCCATAGGCTAATACATTTAATTTCTATTGATATTTTTGAGTAGTTGTGTTGTCAGCACACGCAGTTATGAAAAGAATAAAGCATTTAGAAAGAATACTTCATTTGTTCACGTGTAGGATGTGTTTTTGCAGTGTTCCCTTTATTCATTTGAGCAGTGTATTTGGTGCACTATGTCTTCCACTCCCAGATCTTCAGAATGCACATGGGAACAGCTTGTATGAAGGAACCTTCAAACACATATGGAGGAAAAACCATGATAGAATTTCAGTCTACACAAACATTTATACGCTTTGTCATGTGCTCTAATCTGAGACTCATGGATTTTCATGCTAATCTTTTCTCTGCTCCCGAAAATCGATCTTCATTTTTATGCTTATTTTAATGCGCTCCTTGCTGTTTTGTGAAGGGATCAGGTTAAAATTCTCTGACTTGAATTCCAAAAAGACATTACATCAAGAAATTACTTCATATTGGCTACTTTTTTACATCGTTCTTATTGGTTTTCTGTGGAAAATGAGCTCATAGTACTTTCCTGAAAATTATACACACATTTCCCGCAGGACCTGTATACAGCAGAGAAAAATGTCTCTGTCACCACAACTGACATCCCCTGACATTGTTTTTCTATAGACAGGTATGTTCCCAGCGTGCAGGGATACAGATCCACTGTTGAGACACTGACATCTCTGCAGATGGTAGAATGACCAGTAAGAGAAGTTTAATGATCCTAAGATGTTAGGAGATTAAAACCAGAGTGATTTATTGAGGTGTACCACAAAACAAACTTTGCTCGATGCTAATACTATGACCTGATTACCACACTTAATCTTGGGAATGGCAAAAAAATGATTGAATCGATGACCGACTGAAGCATCAAAGAGTGGGTGCAAATATGGGGGGAAAACTGGTAAAAACTAAGCTTAATTGAACTTTTGCATATGTGTAGTGCAAAATTAGCATAAGAAATGTGGTATTTGACACAGAAAAATGCTTACTGAGCTGGGAAAGAAACCAGTATTGTTGTATTTGCAGCCTTTGCTTGTTTTTTATTTAAGAGTTTGATGAAGAAAAAAGTAAAGAAAAAAACTTGTCTTGTGACACCAACATCAATCCTTTTTTTGATTTGGTTGGCAAATTGTGGTAATCCGCTGTACTAATTCTACATTACAGCGGCGTCACCAGGAACATTTGTCCACCATGAAGAGAGAAGTAGGTAACAAATGTTCCACCTGAAAGCAGTTTTTGGAACACAAAATGACAGAGTACTAACGAGGCATTATTTACAGACCTATTTAAAAAGTTAAATAGTTTCTAATCTATTACATTTGCTCTTATAAAAGAAGCCAGAGTCTTGAAAAAAATCTACCCGATCTAAATTGGCACTAAAAGTAGGCCAGCAGCATCACCCCATAGAAAGCAAGTTAAACGTCCTTCCAAATGTTCTTCTTCCTTTAATGACGTTACAATGAGAACACTACATAACTAAGATCCTCCATTGTACAGATTTGTACAAACAGACAAAAAGACCGAAGGTAACAGAATATGTGCCGTGACCCCAGAAAAGGCTTGGGTTAAATCATACTGTGGCTGCTGAGAGGTTGTGTCATCTTTTATTACATTCTCACAGTAAAGGTCCGAGAAGGAGATCTCAAACATTTGGAGCCAAAAATAAGGCCTCAAGAACTACTCAGGTAGCGGGTTCTGGAGCAATCAAGGTAAACGAAAAAGGATGATTTCATACTGCCTCAAGCAGAGCTTCTTTATGGTCAAGATTCTGTGCCAATTTATTATTTAAAGATTTTCAGTACATCATCTGGAATATGCACTTAAACTGTTAAAAGTCAATTGTCTAACAATGTGCAGAAACTCACATGTTGAAAGGAAAAATAAATATACATTTATAGAAAGTAGCTCTAAATCCAAATTATGGACTTTGTAGCTGCCAATAACCAATGCCAGCAAAAAAAATAAATCATTTTTCTTTGGCTGCAAAAACAGAAATTTCTCCCACAACATGGAAGGATAAGACAAATTCAAGGGAAAACAACAGTAATAACATCTTATCCTTTCTTGTTATTCATTTGCTTAAACCTCACTGCAGTTATTCAATCTCAAAAAAACAAAACACCCAAAAGCAGCCCTATTAGGGCTTTATAAAACAAGCAGTGGAGAGCAAAGAGAACATTCGTTGACTTTAATGGGATGAACTGATCACCCATATCTAATAGAAATCATTGCCCCTGGCAAAAGCTGCTGTGGAATTGAATTACACATGGAACACAAAGCTTTTACAGCTTCTTAGAAAACTGTAATTCAATCTATTTAGTGCAGAGAAGAACCAGATAAGTCCAAGCTGAAACTCTAGAAAAGTTTTGTTTTTAGGTAAATTTGAGGTATGATGTTCTATCCCTTCAAAATATTAGGCTCTGTCTAAACGCAAATGAATGAGACATTTTAACCTTTTTTATGAAAAGATCTCAATAAATAACTTTTTAACTAACTTTATAATCTTTAGAACACACAGTGAAAGTGGGTTTTATCCTTTAAATCTTTTAACTCATTTGCAGTCACAGATGGATCTGAAGCTTGGTTCTGAAGCTTTTGGAGTGAGCCTGGATTGGAACAGATTGGATTGTTTTCCTAAACAAACAATGTGTGGTCACAGGAAGTTGTGTCTTCAACCAGGAAATTAACTAATCAAGTATGCTCCCACCAAACAAAGTGCCAGGAAGACAGAGCAGTACTGAGCGGCGGACATGTATTTTAGCGCACTGCAAGGGCCAGCGCAACAATCCAGAGTAAAACGAAACCCCACTCACTGCAAGTAAGCAGCGAATGAAGTGCATCATGGAACTTAGTGTTTTGGTCGTTTAAGGGATTTAATTGATGGTTTTGTTACTTTGTGTAATATTGTGTTTATAATGCGTTTGTGTTGCGTTTCATTGCCAGCACAAGTAGTGCTTAACCCTCATTGAGTCTCTTTGTGTAGGTAAGGTGGGAACAGCCACCAGACTGTCACAAAGAAATGGCTTGGTTGTACCAATTGACCGTAAAAGAGAACTGGACAGAGCGACCCCCATCCCCCTATGCCCCAGACAGGGGGCACTTGCTGGCTCCAAAAAGCCAAAATCCCACAGACCTCCATTGTGAAAAAAAACATCTATTACTCAGTCATTCCATTCGTCAGAATAACCATTCTTGCTCTGCTATCATTTATGTTCATGCTAATCCTATTTTTTTCATGATTTGCTTTATCTATACCAAATTATTTAAGGTATTAACTGAAATCAGATGCCTCAGGAAAAGTATGTGGGGCCCGTTGGCCCCTGTGCTTTAAACATTTGATTGTCATATGTGTCCTCACGCTTTCAGTGGAAGGGGTGTGGACTTCCAACAAACGTGGTGAGAGTAGTTGCCATGGAAATTTTGACTCAGACCAACTCAGACCAATTACTGCTTCCAAACAACGTCTGGCTCCAACATGGCGGTGTCTGTATCGAGAAAAAAAAAAAAAGGCGACTGATTTGACTTCATTTTGTAGGAGCCAGAAGTCAGCCATTTTTAAATGGGCGACATCACACTCAGTCCAGTTCTCTTTACAGTGAATGATGTCATCATAAAATTGACTACAGTTATGTATAATTTGTGGAAAGCATATAAAATAAAAACAAGCAAAAAAAAAAAAAGTCAAAACAAAGACGTGATTAAATTATTTATTTGAAAATACTTGTTGAAAGTAAGTAGACTTGAATGAAACCTATGCACAATTCTTATAGTGAAGTATCAATCAATCACTTTATTTGTGGAGCACCTCTCATAAACATACTGTTGAGGGCAAGGTGCATTCAATAAAAGAGACATAAAAACATTGATTAAAACAAGTAAAGTTCCTAAAACACAATAGATTATAAACAACAGCAATCAGAGGACAAACATAAATGGAAGGTAACACTATGACTAATACTTTGAGGAGGCACTGCTAGAGTAAACAATAAAATGGGTAAAAATACACAGATGATAAATCATCAAGGCCATAACATACTTAAAAGCCAATTAAATAAATATGTTTATTAAATAAGTTTTGTGAACGCTAAGTTAAAAAAAATGCATTTTTAATTTCGATTTAAACGGTTGTTCTTTTTTTGTTCTTGTATATTGTAAAAGTTAATTCACATATAAATGTCTTGCTTCTCTGAATATGTTTATTGCATTTTTTGGGGAAAAAATATGAGTGTTTTCGTCTCTTAAAATTAAGTTAGTTGTGAAACTTTTAAGAAACGTTGGAGCCCATAACCTTTATGAAAATTTGGGGCCATGCAAAAAACTTGCCCACGGTACGGAAAAGCCTTAATCCGGCCCTGGTTATGGAAACTTCGCTTCTCAAAAAGTCATTGTGCCAAGATGAAGTCAAGCTAGAGAGAAAGTAATCAAGTATAAAATATCACGTGGAAGAGAGAGATAGGAAACGGACTTAAAAGCTGGCATTTTTTTAATCGTCTCTGCTTGAGAAGGCGAGTCTCAAAGTTCTTTCAGAATGGGCAGTCTTTCCTCAGATGCGTTCGGACAGCAGCAGCATCGGGTCATGGAGAGGTGTCCTTAGATTTACCAAGTACGATTCTGTTGCACAGCTGAGCATTGCTTAAGGCAGCTTAATTACTTTTACAAACATCCATGTATGTTTCTGTAAACTCTCACGATTGATGTTTTATCTTTCCAGATTGTTTGATCATTCAGCGCGCAATGCTCTGTGCGCGTATGGTGAAGTAGAAATGAAGCTGCTCTCACTTGAGACTTATTATTAGTGTTAAAATATGTTTGACCTTAGAGATATGTGTGTCTTTTATTAAAAATATAACGAAACTTGGTCTGTTTGTTGTTGGGAGAGTCGTCCACCCAACTTCGCAGTTTAAACGTGTGAATTGTTAAGTGGTTGAACTTTACGTACACATTAAACCCTATCCAAACTCTGCTTCTCTGACTTTCTCTCTCTCCAGCTGATGTGCGCGGAGTGTCACCTGTTGTTACGCCAGAGAAAGCTCTTTTGCCAGGTTTTTGCCAGCGGGATAGCGATCCTCGACCCAGCGCCAAGACTCCAACCATCTGCTGCGCAAGAACCCGCAGGGGGCCGTGAGAGCAGCGCGCCGGCGTGGGCTTTGTACGCATCCCAGACAAGATGAACATCCAGGTTCTGCCAGAACACAAGCTCTCGTCGGTCGCCCCGCTGAAGCAGTGCAATGTGGAGAAGAAAGAAGTAGAACTGATACTGGTGAAGGACCAGAATGGTGTCCAGTACACCAGTTCCACCATCATCCCCACCCCTGCTCGATGCGCGGGTCCTCGCGGAACCTCCTCCGAGATCGACAGAGAAACTTGGGGCAAGAAAATAGACTTTCTGTTGTCAGTCATTGGTTTCGCGGTGGATCTGGCCAACGTTTGGAGATTTCCTTATTTGTGCTACAAAAATGGAGGAGGTAAGCAGCCTTGTTGTAACAGATCACCTAACTTTTTGCGCGTTTTAAACCCATAAAGTGAAATTGAAAGAGTCATGTAGTCTTATCTATGAAACAGGATGAAATGTAATTCAATTAGCAGAAATGCCCTCTAAAAGTATTTTTGTTCAAGTTTAATATATTTAATATATTATATTGCCATTTTATAATATCCATGTTTCTGATTTAAATGTTTTTCTTTTATTTTGTATGTTTACTTACTTTTATCCTTTAATCTTAATCAATGATGTACGACTGCAATCAACTTGTATTTTGAAGGGAATCATTTCATATAATCTAATTTTATCTAAATCTGTGAACTATTCAAGAGGAGTTAGCCATGTCTAACATGTGTAACATTTTTTAGTTAAATATACCTAATGAAATATATGGGATTCTTGTTTCTAGTGGTCTATTGGGAGAAAAACATATTTATTTCTGAATATGTAAATCTATTTTTAAGTGGCTCTATACAAAAAATTGTTTTCTAACAACTTTCAATGATTAAAAACATTTTTTTTACATAAATGTTGAAGAATCACAGTGAAACATATTTGCCTAATTAAAAAGGAGCACTCAGTACTGCAACTCTATCATTATGCTTTAAATCAATGCAAACCATGATGTAAAAAATGATAAACTGAGAAGCCACACAGTTATTGTTGTGGCTGTTCTAGTTTATGTTTTAGTTCTGTGCTGATTTGATCAATCTTATCCCTAATTAAAAGAATTTACTGCTCAGAAGCATAAACACATGAGTTTTTGTAACGGAACAGGGAACAAGTTGTTTCAAACATTGATAGCATTACATTTCTCACAGGAAAATGTGCCCCATTCCTTATTTATCTGTCTTTCCATTTACAGGACAAAAAAAAAAGAAATCACCATGTTGACAACTTGTTAATCAAGCTGGCCCCCAGCAAAATCTATTCATTACTGTGCAAAATATGTCATTTGTGATGGACAGTGTCAGAGCAATTCAATTCCAACAGGTCATTTCCTTGAAAGTGGATGTTGTTCTGACTCACAGTGTGAAAATAGCTTGGAGCCTCCTGGCCAAAACACTATAGTTTGCTATTTGTTTTCTGTGAATGCCAAGCCCCTGTCACTCCTGTTTCCCTTTTTGTTGCATAGGGGTGTTTTATTTTGTCTAGCACATCTTGCGTTAACAAGTGCAGATCTAAAATTAAAAAAAAAATGGATGTAGGAGGACATGATTGGTAAACAATTTAAATGCTATTATTTCTGTCCTTGCAGGTGCCTTTTTGATCCCTTATATTCTTTTCTTGGTAATTGCGGGGATGCCATTGTTCTATATGGAACTTGCCTTGGGCCAGTACAACAGAGAAGGGGCGGCAACAGTTTGGAAAATATGTCCTGTCTTTAAAGGTGATCTTCAGCACACATATACAACTGCACTTGCTTTACTGCACATGCATGAACTTGCTTGTTGTTGACTTTAGCCACATTCTAACCTCTTAAACTATGCTACTTACTGACCCGTCATGCTTTTTGTTGGCCTCACAAGTGTGATGACCTTTAATTTCGTCCTTTTGTTCTTTTCCTTTCACATCAAAAGTTCACAGGAGCCACTAGTGACTAAAACCTGTCGCAGCGACTTTTCGTCTGACTTTTTTAAATCTTTCAAATTGCACTTTCAACCTCTGACTTTTGTGGGAATTTTTTTTTTTTTGGTGCAAATGCAGATTTTAAATGGCAAAAATGAAGCCAATTCAGGCCAACGTGCAAACCGTTTGAAAAAGAACCTCAATACCTCAAATGTGAGAAATACAATCATCCAATAATTTAGTTTTTTTATGACATAAACCTTAAATAAACATAGTATCATATCTCACAGCTGCAGACTCATGCTAAACTAAGAACAAGATCTAATGAGACAAGCGTTCAAAAACTGTCAGGGAAGTTCTTGCAGCACCAGCACCAGCCTTTGCTTTTTTTGGCGTTAGTGTTAAGGCGGGTTTGTTTTTGTCCAGCGCAGAACGAGAGAGTGAAGGGTTTATGAGCTTCTCTGTTTCATGTAAGGACATCACATTCCAGTGGAGATAGAATAACACATCCCTGTGCTTACGCCCCACAAAGAGGTCATAATGAAAGCATGAATTCCTTATGAATATGCGTGCAAACACTTTTCACAGATTTTTCAAGTAATAGCCAGAGATGCACCCTTTACCAAAGACCAAAAAAAAAAAAACTGTTGATAAGTTAAGGAAGGAGTAAATAAAAAATGTAAATGTGTGTAAGTCATGTTTCCTTTATGCACCGTGAACTTCCTTCCCTACTTGAGTATCTTTTTCTCTATCTGCATTCGTTGGATGCTATTGCCATGAGCAGAAATCCTTTCATATATACAATTTAGAAAGTCAAATGATTCATTCTGAAGATGTGGGTTAACATAAGAAATAGATTAGAAATATATTGTGATCCCTTTTTTGTCTGCTCTAATTTATAAAACTCTAGAACCTGATATCCATATAAAACAACACTTTAAAATAATCTAAGGTTAAGTAATATGTTTAAGGGTTAAAGACTGATCCTTACAATATTGCTGCTTTATAAGCACTGAATCCATAAAATAATACAATGTATGCAGAATTTTGGAGAGCCACAGAAACTAATTTGACAGTAGTAGCAAAAACATCAGTTAAAATAAATTCATTATTACACAGCAAAAACATTGCCCTTAAATCAAAGTTATTTTGGTGGATTTTCTTAAATAAGCTAAAATAAAATCTACCAATTGGTTAAGAAAAATGGTCTTACCAATAATCATTGTATTAAGTAAAATGTAGTGACTAAGACATCCATCCATTTTCTTCTTCTTTCTTTTGTCCCAGCTACTGTTGGGGAAGACGGGATACTGGTTGCCAGTCTGTCGCATCCAGGGTTCACTAAGACATGTTTTATCAAACAAAATGTTTTTACTAAGTCTTTTTTGCTTTCTAAGATTTGTTTTTGCAGTGTCCAAATTGTCCCATATTGTTTTATAAAAAAAAAAAAAACGTAAAAAAAAGTTTACTGAGAATTGTTTAAAAATAAAATCTAAATGTTATTTGTTGATTTTCACAATGAACCTTGTGTTTCTTAGGTGTGGGCTACACTGTGATCGTCATAGCCCTTTATGTTGGCTTCTACTACAACGTGATCATTGCCTGGTCACTCTACTACCTGTACTCCTCCATGACGGCTAGTCTGCCGTGGCTCAAATGTGACAACAGCTGGAACAGTGAGAACTGCACTGATCCGAAGAACATCAACGGCACTGTTATTGGCAATAACATATCTTATGTCAAGTACAAATTCACCCCAGCAGCAGAGTACTACGAGTAAGTGATATCCAAAACATGTTGCCCTATATTATTATCACCTTAAAATTGATATGGATGATAATTCTCCATAACTTGACCAGGGTTTTTAGCAAAACCAACTTTATTCCAATGTTTAACATAATCCCAATAGCATATACTTTTAAAGAAAAGCAAATAGATCTTTTGGATAATGCCGAAGTGTTTGTAGTGTAGTCCAAATGCAATAGAGCTAAAATTGTTTTCTTAAAAAAATAATCAGCTTCTTTAGCGTTACAATATAATTACAGTGACATATTTGAGATGGCCTTCTTCAAACATTTAGATAACAGAATTAGTATCATTTCAAGACCTGGTTTGTGCAAAAACAAAACTGCTACCTTCTTAGGAAGAGTTTGTAGATTTCAGTTATTTTATATCTTTAAATGCTAAAAAATGAACAGATTGAGTGTGTGTTTGATCCACTTTTTTCTATTACGCTGTCTTGATAGTGTAAAGGGTTCATGAACCCCTTTTAGTGAATTTGCTGTAAATGTGAAGAAGGCAACTGGTGAGTCGAACATTCTAAATTTGTCCAGCCAAAAGTGTTTGGACTACAAAAGATGTGTACACAAAAAGTTCAAATGAGTTCTTTGAAGAGCATAAAAAGAGCCCCATCTGTTTATACTTCAAAGACAGCCAATTCTTCCTCAGCTTCTGTGAAGACTGACTGTGCAACCCAGAGGAAGTCTGTGAAATGATTTGGACAATACACGGGACACATGCTAAGCATGACGCACAGAATGCATCCAGCCCAATTACTGAGGTTGTGAAAGCCCACACTCATTCTGCTAAGCAGCACAATCAAGCGCCATGCCTTTGTATGTTTTATTTAAACTGTCTCTTTGGTTAAATTCAGGCTTCACCAAACTTTAGGCTTAACCCATCAATGCAAACATCTTTTTTTAACCTAGAAGACTGAAAAACACAAACGCACCCACAGAAGAAACCGGTAGACAGCCTGACAACAAAAGGGTACTTTAGGCAGATTTTTCCTGGGGTTTTGAACTGTAGGGGACAATAAATCCTCCCACTTTGAGAACAGGAGCAGTGCCAAGGCACGGCTAGAGAGGGGCCAACTGAGTCAACACGTCAGTTGCTTCACCTCTAGCATTCAGCTACGTGCAGAAATCCTTTCAAGTTCACTTTGTAGTAAGGGTGTCATGTCCAGCAAAATTGAGAAGAAACAACACACTTAGAAATCGTAACTGTCATTCAGAATCTCTTCACAGCTGGACCTCTTTAATAAGCTGAACATCTAAAGTATCTGAAAGACCCACTCCAATCACCTTTTGATTTATTGTAAAAGTGTTCTCAGTGGTCTTTTAATTATGAGTATGCTGTTTTTCGGCAAAATGAAGAAAAAAAAAAAAAACTGTGCCGTTTTCTAGGACTTAGTTTCTGCAGCCCGGCAGGAATTAATCAGAAATTTGTCTCTGTGTTGTGGGCAGAACTATTGGAGCAAAGTGAGATCGCCCCCTTTGCCCCTCCCCTCACAACCCCAACCTAACATTGCCGGTGCAACATAGCAACTGGCAATGGTATGCAATATTGGAGCTTTACAGCCATACAGCTTTGAGGCAGATACCAGCTCAGACGAGGAAAACGAAGACATATGTAAATCTCTTTGTCTGCAACTGGATGCATCAGAATGGAGCAGAGCAGGGAGTTTGTGGCCCGCCAACTGTAGCACTTACAGTCACTGCTATAGGTTTTTTCCAAGGGCATTTTGGAAAAAAAAATAATAATTAATGCCAATTGATTACTTTGAAACATACTCAAAGTATATACCTAGAGTATAATTCAAATTAATCAACTGTCATAAATTATTTTTGTCAAACCAGTTTATTATTTCCTTCATACATACATTCACCTTTTTAATCTACTTGCAGTTGTTTTAACAGTTGTAGCTTCCAAATTTTCTGAAATAGAAAGCTGTTGACTTTTGTTAATCTAATCTTGGTTTATAGCTTTGCATTGAGTTGACCATAAATGGAACTATATGGGACCAAACATCCTGAGCTGGATTGCAAATTCTTCCTGACTCGCTTTGTACTTCCTGACAGATTTTTTCTGGGTTTTTGTAGTAGCCCATGAAATGACTATCTTCTGGTGCTGTACCAGAAAATGAAAGAGAGGTCACATCACAGCTGTCATTTTTTTCTTTAGTTAATAAAGCAAGCTTGAAGTCTGTTTATTGAACATAATGCTAATGTGAGCTGTAATGAGCCAAAAGGCTATGTCGCATATGTCAGTGAGATCGTAACCTTATACAGCTTTTATTTCTCTCATTTTTGGGGCTGAATAAATAGAACAAAAATTATATGCGTGAATTTCTGTGATTAACTATGACAGAAAAATGGGTTGTGTCTTCAAATGATTTAAAAGCCGTCTACATGAAGAACCGTTTTACCCTCTGCCCACTATAGGGCTTAAGACACAAACCTCATCATTCATTGGGTTAACTTTTCAGTGGAGCTTTGGCTTTTTACCAATTGTCTTTAAAATTAAGCCAAAGTGTTTCGCCTTTTAATGCTTTGTTTCACTCATCCAAAAACCCAACATTTTTTGTGACATTGTTCTAGTCAGTCTTAGCACCTCTAAGCAAAGCTAGAGCAGAATTACTTAAAAATAAAGACACCCAAAAAGTAAAAAAAAAAAAGTTTTCCCTTAAGTTTGTTAGAATACTTAATATACATGTTAAATAATTAAGCACCAAATCATGTTTAGTTAATCAAATAAATAAGGCTGTGTTATATTTACATCCTTCATAATGATGTCTGCATGACCCATTTTTCCTGTTCTTACCATGTTAAGTCTAGACTTCATGCAACAATGTGCCCGTCCACAAACCACATGCTGGAAATAGTGAGCAATATGACTAAATGTGCTTCGAGTAACAGGGTCAAAGGGATGTAGATTGAAGTTACAACTTGCATTGACAGGAAGTGCATCATCACAGTTATCAGATGAGTTAGAAGGCCCTGGGACTTTCCATGATTGTTGACTTGCCTGATTGTTGCTCACAATTGACAGTGAGGTTTCACGCTGCATGTGTACTGTAGCTTTACATTTGTCATCAGACAAAGATAAATATGTGTGCTGAAGAGTTTTGCAGATCTATAATTCCTGAAGGTGTCCCGAAGCACACATCCCATTGCAAATTCCATAAATGGTCTTCTTGTTGTGTGATCCAATGCTCAACCTAAATCCATCTCCCTGTATATCCGCCTATTGTATGCCAACTTAATTTAGACCAACCTTTGGACAAATGTGACAACAGAAAGAGGATATTGATGCTTACTAATATTAAACTTGTGTCCAATATTTCTTAATTCATGCACAAAATCAGATTCTGGTGTTATTGGTTTTGAAGTTAATTTCACGCTTCCACATCAAGGGTCTCCATGGGAACACGCATCACCTTTCATTAATATTCAACACCAGTGAATTATACTAAATATAGTCAAATAAGAACATCCATAATAGTTTTAACTCAAAGTAATGGTAAATGTTGATTTCAGCTATTTCAGGTTCAAAGATCTCCTCTATATGTAATGTTTCCCCTAAATGTACTTTTTAAATGACTGTAGTTTTGCCTCAGTAATAATAGTAAACATAGCATGAAAAGAGTCTTCAAGGAACACCAGCAACTTTGGATTTTTTTCCCTTCCTTTAAAGAACCACTTCAATTAAAGTTGTCTTTTTGGTGTTTTTAACATGTTCTTGTAGTATTTTTCTTGTGATGGAGGGGATTATTTGTGATTAAAACTGCAATTCTGAATAATTTTTTATACAAATCATATTGGATCAGGAGCAGAAGAAAACTTGTGGTTTGAAAAAGTTTAAGTTTGTGATGCAGTAACTGCCGTGGGCGGGCCAAGTCTTTATACTCTGCTACAGTTCTAAACCCTCTACTTACATGCACTGACCTCTGATCGGAAGATTGCAGGTTCGATTTCCACCTTGCCTGACTATGTGTCGAAATGTTCTTGGACAAGACACTGAACCCCAAATTGTCTCTCATGGTTATTGGTTGGCACCAATGTTTGGCAGTGGAGCCGCTATCAGTGTGTGAATGTGTTTGTGAATGGGACTGTGACTGTAAAGAGCTTTGAGCCTTCGAGGAAAGTAGAAAAGCGCTATACAAGTATACGCCATTTACCATATATTGTGTTTACAATTTTGTAGTGCTGTCCAAATCTCAATTCCAAAATGGAGTGCTCTAGAAATGTACTCAGAATTCTCTTTGAAAAACCAGTGTGCATCCATGCTCACTAGATTGGGGAAGATGGACCACAATGCATTGCGCTTGAACGATTTTAGCAAAAAAACAAAGATATTTAAATTTATTGTTTAGTAAACCATCACATTTTTCAACATCAGAACACAGTGGTTAGGGTTAAGGTTGCTCTTGCTCGTATTGTTTAGGTTTTCACTTTGTGAAATCAGTTGAAATCAATAGTAATGAGCATGGTTTCCAAATTGCTTTTAAAATCCAGGGCACTAGATAGCCCTACATTATATAGTTTTTTTAGTAGTTGGGGAGCAGGGAGGGAATTTGGACATAGCCCGTGTAAGCAAAGGAATGCTTGAAAATTAGGATGGCTACCTACTGCAGTAGCCTCGTCCACAATCCAGATGCAAATTTTGAATTGGCTCCTGCAGCTCTGCAGAAAATATATCTTAAAAAATCTACTTTTTTGCTAAAAACTGCATAATCATAATCAAAAGACCACTGAGGACGCTTTTATAAAAGAGTGTCGTGGTCTTGGTCAGGAGGGTTCTTTACCCTCCAGACTTTAAATATCACTTTAAGTGATATTTGGACTTCAGGGACATATTTTTTGTTTCATTAAGATCCACATTCAAATCAAAGTTTTGCTTTTTTTGTATGTTTTCTATTTTTTTTACAGGTGATCGAAACATGTAAATGTTTAAAACCTCATTTTTTCCCTAGATTTCTTATTTTCACTTCTAAGCTTTTATCTGCTATACAGACACTTTAATATTGTTGCAAAAATGTAAAAACGTAATGTAAAAAATTGGAACTATCCTACCTTATCTACACCCATGTGGTAATATTGGAGCACTTGCCCTTGAAAATCTGTTAATACGTTTTGCACATGGCTTGTTTTGGGAAGAGATGGGATGTAAGGTTTTAGCACATAAACGCCGAGCCGTCCTTTGAAAGATCCACCTGAAAAAAAAAAAAAAAATTGACAGTAACAACTGTGAAACAGTTTGTAAAAAAAAAAAAAAAAAAAAAAACAACCCAGAAAAGGACCATATGAATCAAAAAGAGTTAAAAGTGTACAGGGGCTTGAGGATTGGAAAAACAGTAGGGATGATTTCAACCAATCAAATCTATAAACTAAATAAACAACCTGAGCTTCCAAAACCCTTAAAGCATTCCAATTGTCAAATCTAAAGTCAACATTTTCACCTTAATTTGAACAAGTTCAAAGCAGTACCCAAAATGTGGTCTACTAGAAAACCAAACCAAACCAAAACAAATGGCAACACATGTTTTCTCAGAAGAGACATGTGACATGAGACAGGTATACAAGGAGCTCAAAGCAAAATGTTCTACTCCAGATGACGTGCATAGCATTCTAAGTAGACATTTGCAGTAATCCTGAGGAAAAAAAACACAAACACTTGTATGTTCTCGTGGCATAATGGGGAAAAAGTAAATAAATTAACTTGATCCCATTTCTCAATGGAAAACTGAAGTTATAATGGCAAATCATCTCTCTAGTGCAAACATAAAAATAAAATAAATGAAAAAAAAATTGAGTCAACAGCCAGCAACAATATTTAGATTCGGAAGGGAGAGACACTATTTATCTTGGGTATCTGCAGTGAATCATAAACTTGACTCTGTTCTTTTCAAATGAACCTGTCATGTTTTTCAAAAGAGAAATAGATGGATTTGCAGATATTTTATTTTAGGTAAAAAAAATACATTGAAGGTGGATAAATAGCAAAACAAGAATAAAAAGAAGAATTAGTTAATGTAAAACATTTGCAAATTTTTTTCTCTTTACTGTAAATAAGATAAAGAGAGACGTTTAAAGACATCTGTTGAAATCAAGGAATGCTTTTTTTCTACAGTGCAGTGAGATAAGCAAACAACAGGTTGGAAACATTTGTTGACGAGGAGGCTCTGTTATCAGCCTCATTCCTCCTTTTTACTTCCTCATTTCTCAAACCTAGAATTGGAATGTTTCTTGATTTATTCATTTTTAAGCTTTTACATGATGAGTGGGGCTCTTCAGAGAGTTTGCATTACACAATCAGTATGAAGTTTTTAGGTCAAATGGCAAGAAGATTGTTAGCATATGTTTTTTTTCTATATATATTTTGAGTGGAATTCAAGTTACTTCTTGAAATCACAGATGTATGTGGGGAAAGGGCTTGTTTTTAGTTTGTAATCTTCACATTGTTACATTTACTTTGGCATGGTCAAGGACAGTGCAGCGAAAGCTCCAGAACTTTACAAAGACAGGAAACAAAAACATGTGAGGACAAGCCTATCCAAACAGGACCAAAAGAAAACAGAACTTCAGAAACTCCAAACCATGATAAACATAAAAAAATAAAAATTTCCCTCCATCTTTTTTAAATAAACAAAAAGAAAAGAAAAATAAAGAAAAGATAAAAATCCTCTCACGTATACATTTGCTTACCCATGAACATGTGTATTTACACATCTAAGCATGTTCATGTTTTTCGTAGACAGAAAAAAGGTTTTCAACTCTGGTTTGGCTTGACCATATTTTTTGTAGGAAAGAAACACAAGTGCGATGCTGTATTCTGTACAATGTTCATTTTGGCAGGAATAAGCCTTTAAGTAAAGCTTTCAGTGTTTTGCTGATGAAAGTATTGACGTTCAGGTGAGAAAACTCCACTGTCTTGTCAAAAAAGACATGGTATTTAAATTCCCACTTTAACCATATTTTTATCTATTGTTCCAAGTGGTCTTTTAATTATGATTATGCAGTCACAGCAAAAAATTAAAATCCTGTGTTGTTTTTAAAGAAATATTTTATTCAGCACAAAATATCGGCGAGCAATATTGAAGGTATCCAGCTGTACAGTTTTAAACTAGATGGCAGCTCAAACGAGAAAAATGAAAACGTAAATGGATCTATTTGTCTGCAAGTGGAGGATTCATAATTGGAGCGGAGCTGGGAGACTTTGGCCCGCCCATGGCAGTTGCTGCATCACAAACCTGAGCTTTTTCAAACTGCTGTTTTTGTCTGCTCCCGATCGTTCACGATTTGAATAAAGAAATGCTCAGAAATGCAGTTTTAATCTTAAATTCTTTTCTAAATTGGGAAAACAATTAAAAAACATGTTAAAAACACCAAAAACACGATTTTCCCCAAACCAACATGTCATGCACACGTATGTCACACTAGGACAGTGGTGGCCATTCATCTTCTGTCCCCTATGGTATCTTTTACAACATCAAACGAGCCTGTTCAATGCATGTTTACTGTCCTTATCAGGGTCTCTAGGTAGCACCCTCCTCCTGGGTGGGAGGGATTGGTCCTTGTCTTTGCTCTCTGATGGATTCTCCTCAGGGCAACCAGATAGTAGCCTTTTTTGAGGTAGTAGCCTTTTTCAACATTTTTTGAAGCCAACAGGTACAGTATGTTTGTAGTATTTGATTGTGTGGATGAGTGTGTCTGTGGACAGTAGACACCTACATGTGAAAATAATAATGACAAACTTTGAGCAACTTGTTCCCTCCTCTTGTTTTCAATGACATTCCCTCCTGTTTGTTTCTTTAATCATCCTCCCATTTTTTATTCCTTTTTTCATTTTTTGTACTCATCCCATCCATCTATACCATCCAATTCTCCCTCTCTCTTCCCTCTGGTCCAAAAATAAACACACACAAACGTCATAAAAATAAAGTTTAGCCTCACAGACAAACTGAGTTTATGCAAATATACACCCCGTGTGTTCAAAGCAACATAAACTCCCCACTGTAACTGTAACATCTCTCTAACTCAAGAGGCCTTCAGCTTTTCTCTGTTTGTTCAGCTGCTGCACAAGACCATTTAAAAAGAAAGAAAAATCCTTGTTCTGGTTCTCACAGTGACCCGCACAACTCCTGCAACAAGTGATTTACAGTGCAGCACAACATTTTAAAACATCAAACAAAAACAACAAAGAATCACAGTGAAAAATGTCTTTGTGATGTCAGGATTTATAAGTATTAAATACTAAAAAAAGATATAAAGTTAAGGTATTTTCTTTGTATGTGTCTCCATGCAGACGAGGTGTGTTGCATCTCCATGAAAGTAAAGGTATCCAGGACCTGGGTCTGCCCCGCTGGGAACTAACTTTGTGCTTGGTTGTGGTGGTCTTCATTCTCTATTTCAGCCTATGGAAAGGTGTCAAGTCTTCAGGGAAGGTACAAGCACCGACAACAGGACAAAAGTTTATTTTTTTGTTTTCATCTAAAGTGGTGCAAATTGTAAATTGATTTAAAGTAAATGTTTTGAAGCTGGCTCAGGATTATTGCTACATATAAAGTCAATTTAAGGAGGGTTCATGGATATTTTGGTTCCCCACGCTTGTAATATCCTTAACTAATTATATTAATGTGAAACTTGTCTTTTCTTATGAAAAACAATTGGGCTACATCTTTCTTTGACATTGTCTGTTTGCTTTGTGCTTGTTCTCAGGTGGTGTACATCACAGCTACAATGCCATATGTCGTGCTGTTCGTGCTGCTCATTCGAGGCATAACTTTACCAGGAGCCTTGAATGGCATTAAGGCCTACCTTCACATTGATTTCAACAGACTCAACAATCTACAGGTCAGTTAAAAACCGTGCTCATTATTTGCCACCCATATTATAATGAAAGATATTTTTTTTCACTCAACAAATTGACTGAACTTCATTTTTGTAGTATTTGTTTATCTCTGGTTTTGTTTCTCTGTATTTAAGTCTCATGAACTCTCTGGTCTTTAATTCTCTGATTATCATTTTGCCATCCATTCATGATCTACCACTTTTCTGAATTTCTGGTCATGTACGCAACATTTTAGCAAGTTAGCTTAAATCTCAGCTTTCGATAAGATTTAATCTCTTCAGTGTGTCTATGGTCTGCTGCAGAGTTTCCTCCTGGTCGAACATGGCTATAATGCCTCTCTAGGAAGTGCGCAAGTGGCGTTCTCACCAAATGTCTAAACTCTCTCAGCTGGCCCTTTTGATGTGGAAAATTAGTGCCTCAACCCTGAGTTCCTCTCAAATGGATGTAAAGGAATCTCATTTCTGCTGCCTGTGTCCTTGATCTTAACCATTGCTGACCCTCAGCTCATGGCAGGATCATAAATTAAAAGCTTTGTTCTGACACTTAAGTTGTATTCAGACACATTTGGTTCAATTAAAGTGAACCAGAATTTATTTCCTCTGATAATTCATTCATTCATTCTCCAATCTGCTTTATCCCTTTCGGGGTCACGGGATTGCCGGAGCCTAACCCGGCTACTCATGGGCGAGGGCAGGGGACACCCCTGGACTGGTCGCCAGTCTGTCGCAGGGGCCACAATCACACACCCACGCACCCACGCACACTCACATTCACACCTAGGGACAATGTAGAGTAACCAATTAACCTATGAAGCATGTTTTTGGACGGTGGGAGGAAGCCGGAGTACCCGGAGAAAACCCATGCATGCACGGGGAGAACATGCAAACTCCACACAGAAAGGTCCCCCAGCCAGGACTTGAACCGGGAACCTTCTTGCTGTGAGGCAGGAGCGCTAACCACTGCGCCACCGTGCAGCCCTCCTCTGATAATCCAGAACAAATTTTCAGTTTGAATGAAAAGCGGCTCCTGGTCCCAGACTACACTCTCTGACCCATCTTTCAAGGTAGTCTCGGTTTGTTTCCAATTGAAATGAGCTCCGGTTTGCTCTGAATTTTCTCAGTCTAAATACATTCTGTGCTCAGAGCGGAACAACTGAACCAAAACGGCCACCAAAGCCAGGCATTACAGCAACTCATTGAAATGTGGTCAGATGAATGCACGTTCATTAAAAAAACTTAATGTGATACACATGACTTCTCTGATTGTTTTCCCAACAATCTGTGTCATAAACACTTATCAGCGTACCTTCTTTTTAGTCGTCTCCTTAGTAACCCTCTTGCATCATGCCTTTGCCATACCAAAGTAGAAAAATTAAGTCTTGTACCTGATGTTAGACCTTCAAAATTGGTCTGTAACATATAAACTTTGAATGAGTGAACTATCCCGACAAGGATTGCAAAGCGTGTGATTTTCTTTACTCTTTTTCTAGGGTTGCCTCGCCCTGAAATGTCAGTCAGTCACATTCCAGTTATTTCCTTTCTTATGAGCAGAATTCTTAAATACTCCTACAGTTCATAGTTAATCCCAATTATGGCAAATTCATGAACGATATTAAAAATAAACATTTTTAGAGAATGCAATCTACATATTATATCTTACTTTGAAAAATGTTCAAAAAACTGTGTTTTGAAAAGAAAAAAATAACTACATCATTAGTTTATTTGCTGAAAGTAGACTGGTAAAATTGATGCATTTTCATGGATGTGAAGTATTAATGCAACATTAATTTGAACTCAAACATGGTTAAAAATTGTTACAATTTTTCATGTTTTTTATCCACCTTTAGGTATGGATTGATGCTGCCACACAAATATTCTATTCATTGGGAGCTGGATTTGGTGTGCTCATCGCGTTTGCCAGCTATAACAAGTTTGACAACAACTGCTACAGGTAATGCTTTACTTGGCACTAAATAGCTAAAAATTCAATCCAAGCCTGCAGCTAAATCCTGCAGTTTCCAAGCAGCCTGCCTTTTTCATATGGTAACTGGTAAGCCAGCAGTAGTGATGCTAATCTTACTGTGATGTCGTACTGTAAGAGAGAAGATAAAACACAGATAAGGACAGGTAGTCAGATAATAGCCAAAGGATGGACATATGTTTGCTATTTTCCACAGAGCTGCTCTTCCTCAGAAAAAAAAAAAAAACAGGCACAAACTACTGGGAAAACACATTTAGCTAAAGTTACACAAAGTACAAATAATTCTTATTTCCAAGTATTCCTAACTATACCCATAATTTTGAAATATAGTAGTTGTCACATTTAGGGGCTCCCAACAGATGTAATATAAAACAATGTGTCTAAAACAAAAAGTGTGTATCCATCCTCCCTTGTCTTGTTTCAGCGTGTGCTCCCTTTTTAATCCCATACTGGGCCTCTCTTTCCTTTCTCGTGTCAAGTTCATTTTGACTAGACAGCAAGCAGATGGGATTTGCATTATGCACTTTGTGGCAAATGAGCAAAGTTGAAGTTGTTGAAAAACAGCTGCCTGAGAGCCAACATTGTTAGAAAAGCAAGTGATGACAACTGACTTGTTTTTATTAAAATAGTAACATAGGACGGCTGGAAAAAGTGTGAAGTGAATATGTCTGTCCTTTCTGAGAAACTCACACCAAAATGTTTAAAGCTAAATGGAAAACACCGGCAATATTTTTTTTCATTTTGGCAACAACAAAAGAATGAAGTCACAGTCCACCCTGAACTTGTTTGTGAAGCATAAAAGCAATACCAATATATAAAGTTGTTTGTTTACAGCATTTTTCAAAGGTGAGGCACACTAATGATCACATTCATCTCACGTTCGAAAGTGTAACCAAAGCAGAGAGGCAATAAGAAAACTCATTTGTAAATGTTCAGACATGATCCAAATCAGACTAAATGACTAACTTTAAGTCCTACAGTTGGGGAACAATTCTTTACTCATTTTTCCTTGATGATAATGAGGCTGTTTTTTCCTTTTTAGTGTACTTGTGTAGTGACCTGAATGACCACACCAGAGAGCAAGGTTGAATGAAAACATCCCAAAAAAAAGTATTGGTCTGTACACAATAAAAAAAAGAAGAAAATTAAGAGGGGAAGACAAATGGAAGGAAATTGTTCATTGAAAGGATTTCTGCTTTCTAAACCCACAAGGTGACAGAGGTCGAGTTGACCTTATTCATTCTGTCAGCAGCCGCTGAACAGCTCTCTAATTACAGATCAAACTACTGACCAGGAATGGTGAACAAAAGCATTTTGTGTCTAATCAACAGCCTTCACCTAGAGATCAATCCATGAAGCAAATGAAGAATGTCACTTTAGAAATGGGATTACCCTATTATTTCTTAAAAAAAAAAAAAAAAAGCACCAATGTAGCATTACTTTACAGATGTCACAGTTGCATTGAAAACCAATTAAACCTCTTGGGAAAATTCCTGCTGAGTATTACAGACAAAAGACGAACTTCAACTTTAAGCAAACTTCAGATAACCATTAGTTGACATAATAAAAAGACAGGAAAATAACAAGGTAATAAATACATAACTGAAAAGCACAATATTATACAATTTGTGATTTTTATGGAGCCTTACAAAATCAAGTGAATACACCACTCAATAACTGTAACTGTAAATGTGTAACTGCTACAGACATGCATCTCTGATGAAAAACTGATTTCAACCAAAAACATTTGCTGTTGAAATGTATAATAAAATGGGTTTTTCTTGCCCCTTAATTTTAAGCCCCTTTTTGGATGTACTATATAGTGTTATTTGGAATGAATTGGAATTAATGCAAAGAGGCATTAGCAGTGAAATACTGTGTTTATCTCCAATTAAGCGAGACCTTCAGAATGAATTTGTTCGTGTTGTCTTGGTCTGTAGGGATGCAATCTTGACCAGCACTGTGAATTGCATCACAAGTTTCGTCTCAGGGTTTGCCATCTTTTCCGTGCTGGGATACATGGCTGAAAAACATAAAGTGACCATAGATAAGGTGGCAACAGACGGTGAGCTTTCGTACTCCACAAACAGAAAACAGTGTACATTTAGAGTGGTGAAACCATTTTCTTTTCCATCTAGGGGCGGGCTTGGTGTTTATCATTTACCCTGAGGCAATTTCTACACTTCCTGGCTCAACGTTTTGGGCCATTGTGTTCTTCATTATGTTGCTGACTTTGGGTATCGACAGCTCGGTGAGTAAATAATAACACAGACAGTTAAATCCTTCAATAGTATTCACATTTAACACAAATACGTCAAATTAAAAGCAAAATGGTCAAACAAGATTCAAATATGCTAATATTAAGCAATAAGGAGTTTATTTAACATTCAATTAGCTGTTC
The DNA here is from genome assembly GCA_036245035.1 of Adrianichthys oophorus. Lineage (NCBI taxonomy): Eukaryota > Metazoa > Chordata > Actinopteri > Beloniformes > Adrianichthyidae > Adrianichthys > Adrianichthys oophorus. The sequence continues at coordinate 21,379,735 of BSAI01000104.1, read as the reverse complement.
ACAGGAATAAGATAAATTTCTTCACAACAAGTCATAAAAGCTAAATCTTCTTGTTGTTTTACCTTTTTGTTCAGAATGAATTGAATATGTGTGAAGTATGTGATCAATTGTAGAAAATAGCAATTCTGGATCAAAACTGTACAGCTGGATTGATCCAATTTTGTTCGCCATTATTTTTGCACCGCTAATGCTAGCTTGAGACAATAAGCTCCAGCGTAAGCATGCAAACAGAGCGGGGGCGGCTGCTCTGCAAAATCACAATTGTATTTCTGATGAGCTACTGTGCATTAACTATCTCTTAAAAAAACAACAAAGGTGTTTTGATTTTGGCTATAAACTGCATAATTACAATTAAAAGAGTGCTGGGTACGATTTTACAAAAGAAAAAAAATATATAGTTGCAGTGGGACTTTTAATAAAGGCTAAATGTATTCTAACTACGGGCTGCACGGTGGCGCAGTGGTTAGCGCTCCTGCCTCACAGCAAGAAGGTTCCCAGTTCAAGTCCTGGCTGGGGGACCTTTCTGTGTGGAGTTTGCATGTTCTCCCCGTGCATGCGTGGGTTTTCTCCGGGTACTCCGGCTTCCTCCCACCGTCCAAAAACATGCTTCATAGGTTAATTGGTTACTCTAAATTGTCCGTAGGTGTGAATGTGAGTGTGCATGAGTGTGTGATTGTGCCTATTGATGCAAATTTGCATCAAACTGGTTCAGTTTTTAAATTACGCTAATTTAGTATTAATTTGAAAGCAAAAAAAAAACAGAGATTATTTTATTTTTATAGTTGGGAATGAATTTAGGCATTAAAGGGATATAATAGGGACATAATATATAACTTTATTTCTCAAACCAACATGTTTATTTATACTCTCCCTCTTAAAGTGAATTAATCCAAACCTTTTCCAGAAAGTCTATAAATTAGTCCCTGGTCACCGTCTGTCTGAATTGTACATATGATGCTGATAATATGAGCTTTCAGATTTCAACTGAGGAGTTCATGAGAGCTCTCCCCCTTCCTTTCCCCTTATAATTAAGTCCTATAATTATCGACACTATAACACATCTGTGTTCATGTTCAAGGGGGTTAGCATATAGCTTCGTTTTTGTTCAGTAGGAAAAACCTTGATGAAAGCCTGAGGGAAAATGTTAACTTTAATGAAGCCTAGCTTTCCAATTTCTGACCACTAGCTTAGAAAAACAGTGCTACTTTTACTGTACACAAACAGAAATAGAAGACACTACTGTTTGCTGAAATGCCTCTTGGGTAATAACTTTGGCAACAGAGTAACGACAAACATAAAAAATGGTTGTATTTGCCTGTACTTTGTGGACTGCAACACTGAAAATTTCCACATTATCTTATAAATGAAGCTTTGTTTCATATTAACTTCTTACTTAAATTTGCTAGATGTTGACATCTATTAGGGAGAATCAGAATTCTTCCCTTACCCCTATGGCTTCTCTCAACCCCTACATTTAGCCCTCCAAACAGAGAGTTATGAAAAAATAGTCTCTTTGAATTCGGACGGCACTAACCCTTGATGACGTCATCAATATTCACCAATCATCTACGTTAGCGAGTAGCTGCCAGCGGTCTGAAAATACTTATCAATGTCTGTTTTATAGCTTTAAAAAGTCATGCTAAAAAAAACCAAGTCATTACTTACATTTAAACGTAAACTTCTGTGCTTCAGAACACACCCACGTGAAGAAATGTGTTTCTCTTCCATGGCACAGCGCAACGCGGCTTACCCTATCGGCAGAGGCATACAGACATCTGAACAAATCCACCAAGCCCAGCAAAACGATGTGTTGACACCGAACGCAAACTTGCATCCGCTGCCTTTCTTTTGATGGGCATCAAATTTGATGCTCAAATGTTTGTGCAAAAATGTGTTCATAAACTTGACATTCATGTCGCGTGTGTGAGAAGCTACCCTCATTGCTACATGCCTCATTGCTACATGGAAGCATTAACTGTATATCTCATTTACAATGCCCAAAATCCCATATAAGTCACCATTATAAGCACCAATAACCTCCAGAACAAAGGTTCATTTTAAAAAAAAGTTGTCATTAAAATCTATAATAATTTCTATATTTATCAAATATATGAAGACAAGAGACAAGTTATTGACATTTCATTATTTATATTTCTTCAATGTATAATTAGGAACTTTGTCTTTTGAGATTTATTCTTTGTGTCAATAGACCCAAATGAAGCACTAAAAATAGTCAAATAACAGATGAAAACATAACAGTCTGCCTTGTAGAGGATTTGCATGGTGCTTGAATTTAAATGGGAAGAGAAATGGGAGAAGTGGATCTGTTTGTCTTTATATAATAAGTCAATAAATGACATCTGTCTAAAAAAACGGTCTATTTTCAGCCTAAAGACTTTTTTTTCACTGTAGTGCTTGTTTGTGTCCAACAGATGGGTGGTATGGAGGCCGTGATCACAGGCCTCGCAGATGACTTTAAAATTCTCAAGAGGAACAGAAAGCTTTTTACCTTTGCCACAGCTTTTGGAACATTCCTCTTTGCCCTCCTCTGCATTACCAATGTCAGTATTATCTTTCATAATACCCCAATTTACCTTTTTCTAGGGTTTTTTTATGATAAGTGCATATTTCAGGTTTGACAGTGTAAAAGTAGTAGATTAGTTCTTTGACGCAGAAAAGTTTTAGAATGCATGAACACAGAAAATTCAAAGAAATCCTTTGATTACACCACTATCTGATTATAATTTAGAATTTAATTAAATCTGTGCACAGTAAGCCAACAATTAATTTCCTCTGTGGTCTCTATTCATTTGTATGGACTCAACTGAAAGAAAAAATTGTACAGATTAGACATGCTGAGTTTGGAGGTAAAAAGGTTTATGAGAGATTATGTTAGTGATTCACATGCTTTTCCCCTCATTTAATCAAATGGAAAAAGTTATTTAGAAAGAAAATGATTCGGTTTGCTTTCAAGTACTGTTATGAGAGATTTGAATCCTCAGAGAACAAATAGAATACTTTGTAATAAAAGTTTACTTAAACCAAATGTTTAAAACATTTTCTGCATTTTGCAGTGAAATATTTTGGTACTTTATGGAGGAAAACATTTCTTAAACACTAAATGTTTTTTTTTTTTAAACTGTCCTTAGGGTGGAATCTATGTTCTGACTTTGTTAGATAAGTATGCAGCTGGGACTTCTATACTATTCGGTGTGCTGATTGAGGCCATTGGAGTGTCATGGTTCTATGGTAAGCTTGCAATCATTAAAGATCTATTATAACCCTGTATTATTAACCAGACAAACACAACCATAATAACTAGTCAATCGTTTCTAAACTCTGTAGCCAAGTATCTAGAACCTTGTTATTGATGGAAAGATACGATGAAAAAGATTAACTCCCTGTATCACTGTCTTTTAGGATTTTCTAGTTGTTTTTAAGAAATTAAGCAATTAATCAAGTATTTAATTTTTCTATTTACAATGTTTATGATGGTAAACAGAAGGTAGAAAAAAGAAACTTGGATTACACCATCTCAATGCTGGTGGGAAATAATGTGTTAAACAACAGCTGTATTTGATGCTACAATAGTCCTACAGTTTTAAATGTTTATCACGGATTCTTAATAACAGGGACTACCTTGTTATGACCAGAGAGACTGAAAACAGAGGGATAATCATTTTTACTCTATTTTATTTTGATTGAAAATGTGTTTAATTTCCAAGACCTAATTTATTAAGTCTTAAACCAAATAAATGTTAATTTTACATTGTTACATCATATCATAGGCATTTTATTTTGAAGTACTGGTAATGCTATTTTTATTTAAGTACAACTTTTGCCTTATCTGCTGAAATGTTACAGTGAGCCAGATCGCTTTACTTAAAATTGTATTTCTGCATTAGTAAATTACAGATGCATAATTGTGTTTGAAATATGTTTCTGTGTGATTTGATCATCCTGATTTACAATATTTGACTGTCACTGAAAGACTTTTAGCCATATATGGTCAAACTGCAGCATTGCAGGTAGTGGACAAAACCCAATTGTATTTTGTCTTTTAAGACAGTTTCTTTTATTGTAAAGTTTGACAAAACAAATAATAAGCCGTGGGGTAAAATGAAGCAAGTATTGATCACATTTAATCCCACACAGCCCAGAAAACATTGATCTATTTAATCTTTTGGCAGGTGTGGACCGCTTTAGTGAAGATATTGAGCGAATGATGGGCTTTAAGCCAGGATTGTATTGGAGACTCTGCTGGAAATTTGTCAGCCCAGCTTTTCTTCTGGTAAGGAAATTTTAAAATGGAATAAAAATAAAGACAAAGTTTGAGGCAGATATGGCCAAGTATGGCATGCTCCTCACTTACAGAGAAAAAAAAAATATCTGTTTAAGTGAATTAAAGTAATCCAATAAGATCAAGTGCAGTGGAAAAAGCACTCTCTCAGATTCAGTCATCAAAAGTCTAGACAGCAGTTTGTACTCAAACAAACTGTTTTCAACTGTGCCCTGAATCCTGTACACAGAGGACGGTGCCCCTTAGTGCTTTTCAAGTGATAAGTGTGCTACCTACGTGGAGCCTGACTGTTTGAATTAAGGAAATTAGCCACAGTGCAGAGGTAGGGCAGTCGACCTCTGATTGGAAGATTGCAGGTTCGATTCCTGCCTTTCCCTTCCATACGTCAAAGTGCCCTTGGGCAAGACACTGAACCCCACATTGCCCCTGGTGGTTGTAGGTTAGTGCCAGTGTTTGACAGCAGAGCTGCCTTCAGTGTGTGAATGGGATTATGACTGTAAAGCACTTTGGACCTTCGAGCAGGGTAGAAAAGCACTATAGTTACAAGCATGCAGCATTTGCCATTTATCGGGCGTCCTGCACAGTGTACAGGATTCGGGGAGTTGGAAAAAACGAAAAATCAGTTTGACACGGCTGTGTCTCACCCCCTTCACCCTTACTCCATTTTGTTTAAAGACCTACTCCAATGAAAATCATGTTTAAACATATTCTTGTAGCATTCTCCTCAGAAGGGAGGACATGCATAAAATGATTTAAGATTCAAACTGCGTTTCTGAATATTTCTTTAGTTAAATTGCCTTGGATCAGGAGCAGATCATAACCTGTGGCGTGAAACGCTCAGGTTTTTGACGCAGTAACTGTGAAAGGCGGACCAGTCTCCTTGCTCTGCTCTAATTCTGATTAATCCACTTACAGACAAATGGATCCACTAACATTTTAATTTTCCTCGTCTGATCTGCCATCTGGCTCTAAACTCTACAGCTGCATAGCTCCAATATTGCTGTCCGTTTTTTTGCACGGCTAATGTTAGCTTGGGGTTGTAAGGGGCTGTAGGCTAGCGGGAGAGAGTGTAAACAAAGGAATGATGGGATATCAGCATAGTGTTACTTCCGCATCAACATTCCCGCCCACAACTCAGAACTCTTGCTGCCCTGCAGATAATATGTTTTAAATAGTTGATTTTGGAAAAGATGTCAGACATGTGGTGAGCCAACAAATTCATTTGATACTCCCAATAGCAAAGGGGCTGATTAAATCTAACATTTTGACATGATTGAAGAGTACTTCACCTGCTGATAGACACATTTTCCTGACTTTTGAATGTAATCAGTCTTACGTTTCAGCAGCTGTTTTCTGTTCTCTTTTTCCTTTCCACAGTTTGTGGTAATAGCCAGTACTTTGACTTCAACTGGGCTGAAGTATGATGAATATGTTTTCCCCAATTGGTCCAACCTTTTGGGCTGGACTGTGGCCATGTCTTCAATGCTGTTTGTTCCCTTTTATGCCATCTATAAATTCTTCAGTGTGCGAGGAACTTTCAGAGAGGTATTTATGGAAGCATTCATGTTATCCAACAATGTTTGATGCATTCAAATAGCCTTTTTTAATAGATATCCACATTATCTTAATATGTCATGCTAAAATCGCACTAAGTACTCAGAGGTGTTATTTCATGCTGAATATTGTGAGCACACTTGGTGTGGAGGTTTTAGCGTCTTTTCTTTTGTTGACTTGCATTTGTTTTCTTTCAGAGAATAGCCTACTGCATCACTCCAGAACATGAGCATCACAAGGTAGCAGAAGGAAATGTACGGCAGTTCGAAGTAAGGAAAAAAAAATTAAGGTTTTCTGAAATTACATCATGCAAAAGAAGCGTATGCAGTGTGATTTTAAAAACACCAAAGTACTATTTTGTTTTTTTTACTTTTTTGTAATGTCATAAAGAATAATGTGTGATGACATTTGCAGCCTTTGCAGCACAAATAATTCGACAACAGTATAAAAGCTCACAAAAACAAATGATCATTATGTGTTTTTGCAGCTCAGGCACTGGTTGGCCATTTGATAAGAGAAGCCCAGACTGCCGTGATCCATCATCTGGATTCCCTTTTGTGCCACCAGTGATTAAACAGACAAGGAGAGCTGCACGCTCCTGCTGCTCTTAGGAGCCTTTGTCCTCAACAGTGACATCAAGCACTTTGATTTGTTTATATTCTGAAACCATTCTACTTCTTAAGCTCAAGCAGGAAATCCTATGGACATCAACATGTTTTTTTTAATCATAAATTTACTCATGACACGCTGAGATTGTGCAGCTATAACCTTTTGGAAGAAATCTAAACTACAGTTAGCAACTAAAATGTCTCAATATTTCTGTGTAGGGACCAAAATATTCACCTAAGAGGGAGTCATTTTTTATTGAATATTGAATATTAGCGACATAAAAAATAAATGGTCTGTTCTCTTATCACAATTGCTTCTATCTGCTAGTGCCTTATTAAGTGATACAGTTCATGTTTCCCACAGTTCACACAAAGAAAAAGAATAAACTGTGTTGACTCAGGAACCGAGGAAAAAAAAATAAAGAGATTATGAAAGGCGATCTCTTAATTTTGCTCTTTGACAATATTGTCAAGTTTTAGTTATTAGGCCAAAACAAAAGAATAGATGTTTTTGTGTCAATTTTTGTGCTTTATTCTATTTTCTGGATTACAGAAAAAGGAATATTGCATGGATCTTCTCAAAACTCTTAAAGCACTGTTGTAAGCTTCGTGAACTTTAGTGCTTTTGAAAGCAGGGCTCGCTGCCAAGCTTCAGCTTTAAGGAAACCTAACACAGGACTTGATCAGTGCCCACCTGCTCACTTTAGGCAGGGAAGGAGGAGATACACCAAAAAATTGCATTTCTGTTACAAATCAATTTATATTAATGTGTGATTTTTCCTTTTGAATTTTGCGTCTGTTGAATCCTCTCTGGAATCTATGTGGCTTTTTCTTCGAAGACATAAAAAGAGAAAGGAAAGAGAGTTTGTGAGTATGTATGTGTATATGACTTATGAACATTTGCTGTTGGTGTTCAGTAGACAGATGACTGAAAACTGAAACGGACTGCTTTTAGTGTACTGTATGATGACTACAGAACAACTTTTATTTTCCACTTTAAACACAAAATTGCTTCATGTCACCATTAAAGTGCCAATGTTTTCAATTTTTCCTTTTATTTAAAAGAACATGGTTTAAAATTAAGTTGAGTCATAAACAGAGCACCCCTGCTAAAAAGAAAACAGCCACACAGAAAAAAGACAAATATATTTGCTCAATATACAAGAAGACATAAAAATATATAAATATATTCTTTTGGTATAAATATATTCTTTTGTTATATCTAATGTTGTATTTATCAAGCTGTTCATAGCAATCGTGAATTGAAAGTATTTTAAATGTATCTGTCCAGAATTATAACAAGTTGTCTGATGTATAGCTCAAACGATCGACTTAAAAAGAGAATATTCCTCAGTGTAACCCTGGGCTACTTTGTCTTGTATGAATGTGAACAAAATACACCCTGGCTCTCATGAACCATGTTTACAGATATACTGAATACAATAAAAATGTCCTGTTGAACGTGAGTGACAGCTGTCTATGACGTCTAAAGTATACAAAAATAAAAAAATTCTTCTACACAAGCCTGGAGACTTTTGTTTTTTTCCTGTAAATAAAAAAAAATGATAAAGGCTATGTTTATGGAAGCTCCCAATATTAGAAGGCAGCATTTTAATGTGCATCAATGCTGCCTGGGAAAATCCTTAATGTTTGCATCATGATAAACTATAACAGTGTGAGAAAATCTACAAGTAAAGTAAAATAAAGTTCTTTAGACTATGGTCACATATCCAAAAATGCAAATTTTTTAGCAAATTTGGCAGGTGGCCAAATATTTACATGCCGCACAGTGGCTGTGGGGATTTTAAGAAAAAGTAAAATGTTTACGGCGACCGGATGATTCGTCTCTAAAAGTTGACATTGGTTAGTGGCCAACCGGGCACATTTCGAGGTCGCACAGTGGCAGTCCATTGACAGGCGGGGATGAAGACAATGCCAACCAAAGTGTTTAGTCAAGATGGCCTAAACTTCTTTTGTGAATGACTGGCAACATTTTTATTTCAACATAGTTTATGAAAATATTGAGTTAGACATTTTTAAAAGCAACAGCAATAAATAAATGTAAATAACTAATCTTTTGCTGTGTCCATTTTTAAAAAAAACGTTTATTACTTATTTAGTTCAAAAAAGGGGAAAAAATTGAAAGAGAGCTAACATTTTCTAAGGCTTTGGTGCTGTTGATGATTGTGTTGACTGCATGGGCTCCAAATGTTTGGTTAATGTCTGAAACAACGGGAATCTAAATAATCAGTTTGAACTAATAAATTACACATGTTTTTTCTGCAGAATTTTAGATATGTTTTGAAATATCAGCTGTGTAGATAGATTTAACATGTTTACCCTGAACTGTAACAGTGTGAGCCAGTCATTCTGAAATCTAGTTGAAAGCCAAACATTATCCATCAATTCCTGAACTTTTAATACTGAGTTTTCAGTAAAAAAAAAAATAGAAATGGTTTAACCTCTAGTTATGTCTTCCCTTTGCAAACATTTGGTTCTCCTATGAATAACATATTCAAACTGGATGAATTAAACAATTTACAGGACATATCTCATGAATGAAAGCAGAGAATCATAAAAAACGTTTAAAAGATATACACTGTACTTCTACAAAAATGAGCAAATAACATTGGTCATTTAGTTAAAACATAACATGATAGTTTAATAAGACGTATGGCGTTGGTGGAAATCTGAAAATAAAGGTCATAGAGACAGCTGTTTGATCTTTATGAGCTCACACAAAAAAGACGGTATCTTTATAATGATCGGTGGGCTCAGTACTCTTAACACACCCTATAAAGGTGTAATCTGAAGCTGCATTTTGAAAGAAAAAAGCCATAAATCAACCAACCATGTTACACCAAGCTTTCTGTACACAAACTCAACTCAAATGGCAAAAAAAACCCAGTGTAAATGTCTTCTGTGGTCTGCGATTCCGGTCTCCCCTGGGATGAACGGATGTAAATTTGCAACATAGATTGTAAAGATGAAGAAGATCATCCTGAAAATTAAAGGAAAGATTCAAAAGCTAGTGTCTGCCAATATGAGGGAGAGCAGTTCATCATGGTGGGGTGAAGGTCGCACCGTCCCAAGCCATGTGTTTGAATTGGAAAAAGGCTATTGGTGCGGTGTGATCTTTGGGGATTAATTAAACATGTTTCATAAACAACAAAAATTCAGTTCTGCATCATAAAATAATATCGTGGTATCATTTGTTTTCTGAAGACATTTCTCTGACACAGTGCCTTTAAAGCAGTGTTTCCCAACCACAAACAGTCCTCAGTGGACTCATTTGGTTTGTGCAAAGCTGATGAATATGCTTAGAGACCTCAGTGGCCTGAGAGTAGAGTGTTTGCCCTGAATCTGGAGGATCGTGGATTTGAGTCTTAAAGTCACAACAAAGTTGTTAAAAATGGGACCTGATGCCTGCCTGTTTGACACTCAGGTTGGATTGGGTTGTGTTAAACCACCACATTGGTTTCCTGACATGACTGTGGGTGCAGCTTCATAACCCTCTGTGGGGGTGGGTCAATAGCAGAACACATTTTTCATGACACTCAGATGTTTGTCAGCAGTGAGCTTTTAACTTTGAACGGCCTTTACTATGAAAAGCCAACTTTTTGAGCTTTTAAGTGTATTAAACTGTTCATTCCTCACTATAAAGAACTGCAAAGTGGTATTCTGATCCATTCACACAGTTTTAAGTAATCCTCCAAAAACCACCGCTTTTATCTGCAGCCCCTCCCATACCCACAAAAATGAACAGGTCGTCACCATGTGACGTAGACCAGTGAGAACAACCCCTACCAGGTCGAGTCTGCGCTGCAAGCCCCGCCCCCAGGGTAACACAAACCCACTTTCCCTGCAGAGCTGGCGGTGAGCATTCAATCAATCTTTATTTGTATAGCACTTTTCATATGAACCATAACACAAAGTGTTTTACACTAAAATAATACAAATATAAAACAAGCACGACCATAAAACTATAACCCACACACACATAGCATGCCCCCAACCCCTTTCACAACTTCCACCCCCTTAACTGATAGAAAACATTGGAAAACAGCTCATAGAAGAAGTGGTTCCAATTGATCTGCAGAGAAAACAACGGCTAACTTTATTTCCAATGCAATGTCTGACAAGTTTGCTTTGATTGGCATCATTTTGGAAATGTAAGTCCAAAACAAATATCCATCCATCAATCCATTTTCAAAATCTGCTGAATCACTTTTGGAGTCATGAGGTTGTTGGAGCCTTTCCCAGCTACTGTTGGGTGAAGGCATGGTCCATCCTGGATGGTTCCCAAAACAAATATGTAATGATGTGTGGTGATAAAATGATTTAGTACATTATTTAAAGAATTATCTTGATCTTAAATTAAAACAATTTCTTTAGCGGTAATCTAAAATCAAAAAAGTATTAAGAAAAGATACATTCATTCTCCAATCCGCTTTATCCCTTTCGGGGTCGCCGGAGCCTAACCCGGCTACTCATGGGCAAAGGCAGGGTACACCCCTGGACTGGTCGCCAGTCTGTCGCAGGGGCCACAATCACACACCCATGCACACTCACATTCACACCTAGGGACAATTTAGAGTAACCAATCAACCTATGAAACATGTTTTTGGACGGTGGGAGGAAGCCGGAGTACCCGGAGAAAACCCACGCATGCACGGGGAGAACATGCAAACTCCACACAGAAAGGTCCCCCAGCCAGGACTTGAACTGGGAACCTTCTTGCTGTGAGGCAGGAGCGCTAACCACTGCGCCACCGTGCAGCCCAGAAAAGATACATTTTAATTATTTTTAATTAATAATTTAAGCAAACAAATGTGTTTAGAAAAAATAACTGTGCTGATATCAAATTTGATGGAAATGTACAATTAATTAATGGTACACATGCAGCTGTTTTCCTATGAGGGAATGCCAGATCTGATACAGAGTCTTAAGACCATTCATCTTCCAGCTTTTCTAATCATAATGTAGGTTTGATATAATACATCTTCAACCATATTTCCCTCCAAAAATAGGACGAAAGTTCCTGGATTGTTGGCAAACACTTTGTTGTTTCTAGTTGCTGATAAAAAAATGCTTGTTTATTTTGTCACTATTTACATTTGTTCTAACACCTTGCATTTTTTTTTTGTCAATGGTCACATTTCACATTTTCTAAGACATTTTGTTATAAGTGATCATCTATGAGAGTTGGAGTCCATTTTTGTATCTTCTGTTTTGGGTTTTCCCCTTCAGTCCCAATCTCACCTGCTTTTTTTTTTTTTTTTTTAAATCACTCACAGCTGTTTCTTCTTTGGGTGATAAGCCTCCAGTCTATTTAAGCACTTGGTTTTTCTTTTCATTTTGGTCAGGCCATCCGTCACCTCTAACCGCCTATTCTTAGATTATTGTTGTGCTAGTTGAGGTTCTGGTTTCTGCTTTCCCGCTTAAGATTTTCTGTGAGGTTCCTGCCACAGGCCTGCCCTTCTCTGGTTGAATCTTCCCCCATTAATGACATTTTCAAAAGCATGGATAAAGTGTCTGCATGTTCAGGTCAGTAGTTTGCTCTCACCAAGGATGAGCCATTTGATCACATGTCCTGCTTGTGTTGGGCTCATTTGAAGATTATAAATATTATATGAAAGACTTGGAAACTTAAAAAACTACTGAGTGATGGGGGAAAAAGTGTCGTCAAATCTGGACATTACTATCACTCGACGTCATCAATAGTCACTGTTCATCTACTTGACTGTCTATTCTATAGCTGCCAGTGCTCAGAAAATACATTGCATAATGTTTTATAGCTTTAAAAAATCCTTAAAAACCAAAAAGGAATTGCCTATATTTTGATTAAAAACTTCTGTGCTTAAAAACCTAAGCTGAATTAATGCCAATGGAAAGAGTTTTGGACCAACAACATTTGAATCTCAGTCAAATTTGGACTTGAAGACCATAAACAGGTGGTCACACGTAGCTGACTCTACCTTTCTATAAAAAGGTCAAATATGCAGAAGAAACCCAACTGTCAGTTCTTAGAACAACCTCACTACTGCTATGCTGCAGCTGCCAATTACATGATCACCTGTCATTCAAAAGCCTCTGTTAGAGCAGATTTTCAATCACACGTAAGAAATGAAACATAAAAATCCAGCCTTATAGTTTTTTAATAAATCTGACCACAGAGGTGAAAAAAAGCAGCAAGAAGTTTTATTCTGGTGAATTTTTTGGTGGAAAGACGAGGGTCTGAGTTGTTGGTGTGGTAAGCCAGCAAATAGTCTCTCTACTTACCTGGCTCCAATTATTTCAGTTTCTAAACCATCCTCCAGGAGCAGGTGAATTTCTGACGCTTCGCTTCCTTCTGGTTTGAAATCACAATTCCTCTTACCTTTATAAGTAAACTGATAACTGTTGGTTAAACATATTATGCACGTCTGTGAAGGTGTTTGTGTGCATTACATCTCATTAAAAAAAAGCATAAGCCCAAAAAATACATTTCTCCATTGATATAGAATTCACAATGAATCTTTGTTGCTCTGTTTCTTTTTCCTGATGTCTGTTTGATCTTAATGCAGCAGAAAGGTCAAAGCCGCAAATTTTATCAGATGTGTTTTGCCAATAAAAGTCAAGCCAGACCTCCACAGAATGATATTTAATTGTTCACCTTGTGCAGCTCAGACTTAGTTGGACATAAAGAGGGGCTTTTTGATACACTTCTTAAAGCAGAAAAAAAATAAAAAATTGTATTTTTTCATTTACCCAACCCAACCACCATGACAATATACCAACTTATCCATAAATCACTTTGAATGGGATAAGTTTAGATGGTCTGCAATAATTTGCAACTGTAGATTAACCAAAACTAGTTGGAATCAATGTTTAAATTATAGGTGTTTCACTAAACAAGGGTTTCTAAACTTTAATCTATTTTCAAATTTGAACACAGGATATTTGTTCAAATTATGATTTATATTTTTACAAGATGTTAGTGACAGGTTGAAGTGTTTATAACAAATAACATATCTTTAATTGTGCACTGCAAAAATAGCCCCACTAAAAAAAATGTTTAAGAATAAATTGTCTTACCAAGAATTCTCATTTTAATTAACAAAAAATATATATTGTCACTTTGGATGTCATCAGATTGGACGCATTTTGTTCAAGTAAGAGTTTGTTTCCCCTGATAATCGGGAACAAAGTTTCAGTCTATATACGCCCAAGTGGGCCCTGGTCTGGGACCAGGAACCGCCCTCTGACCCTCTTTTAAGGGTCAGAGGAATAGACTCTGTGCTCGGAGTGGAACAACTGAACCAAAATGATCACCGTAGCCGGTCTTTATGTGATGTAAACAGAAAACCACGGACATTCGTGGAGCAACAATGCAACAGGAACTCATCAATGTGGTTGAATGAATGTAGGCTCATTAAAACAACTTTTAACGTGATACACATCGCTTCTCAATGTTTTCTCAAAAATGTATATTTATATTAATTTATCTGTCATAAACTGGGTTCATAGGTTCAAAACATAATTTCATAGCCATCCCCTCCTCAGTAACCACCTTGCAGCATGCTGCCGCTGTACCAAAGTAGCAAATAAAATGTATTGTACCTGATGTTGATACAAGCATTCAAAATCAATCAGTGAAACAAAGTTTGAATAAGTGTACATAGACCAAATCTAAGTTTCGGGACTCGATCCGGACCAACAGACTTTTCCTGTCTGAATGCAACCTCCATTCATTCATTCATTTTCCAAGCCGCTTTATCCCTTTCGGGGTCACGGGGTTGCCGGAGCCTAACCCGGCTACTCATGGGCGAAGGCAGGGTACACCCCTGGACTGGTCGCCAGTCTGTCGCAGGGGCCACAATCACACACCCATGCACACCTAGGGACAATTTAGAGTAACCAATTAACCTATGAAGCATGTTTTTGGACGGTGGGAGGAAGCCGGAGTACCCGGAGAAAACCCACGCATGCACGGGGAGAACATGCAAACTCCACACAGAAAGGTCCTCCAGCCAGGACTTGAACCGGGAACCTTCTTGCTGTGAGGCAGGAGCGCTAACCACTGCGCCACCGTGCAGCCCACCTGAATGCAACCTTAGACATGTTTTCCTCAAACTGAGATTATTTTGCTATTGAAAAGCTTTCTTGATAAGAAAATAGTTCTAGATTTTTCTTGCAAGACAGAAAATAGTTTTTTTTTTTTAAAAACGCAAATCTTTTTACCTTAAGTTTGAGTTTTTGCAGTGTCTGTGCAGATCAAAAATTCATCCAGGTAGATTCCATCAAAGTAGTTAGTAAAAAAGCAGTCAGTTGTCAACTAGACTTGGCTTAATGAGTCCAGCTTTTTCAATACCGACTTTGATCTTTTTAAATGACAATTCCAGCTTAGAAATGAAGTCAGATTCTTAGTTCAAGCACTTCATGGAGTCAGTAAAAGCAAGATTTAGTGTAGTGCTGCCTTACAAAATACCAGCTTTAATCGGCTCTCATGGTGGGAAAGTAACATGTTATGAAAGAAGCACGGCCCCTGTAGGAATCCTGCAGAGAGAGGAGCATGCAGCGCAGCAAGAATATGTGACTGAACACAGCTCAGCAGGAAACTGTCTGCAAAGCAGTGGTGGGCAGACTGCAAGCTGAGACAAATAACGCATAATTAATAAAAACCCTGGCTGAGGCCCTTGTCTGCTTTCAAACGTTGTGAGGAGAGAAAAGGGTTTACATGAAATTACCTGCAGTTGTACTCTATCTGCATTTTAGTCAGCAAATTGAAGCTGGCATGTTGAAATACTGCTCTGAGACACTTTGAATTTGTTACTTTGTGACTAATTCATGTCAACTGTGATTCCTGTAAATGAGAACCCGAGTCCAGAGAAGAGAAGGTAGATAGGAACGCAGAAAACAAATATTTTAATTAACTAAGGAAACACATCAAAACTCTAAAAACTATGTTGACATCATTCAAGCAGGACAAAACTGGCGGATCCATTTAGCAAGAAGTACAAAAAGAGGTTAACACAAGGAAATAAAAACAAAAAACAACTGTCTACTTAATTTACAGAGTACAGTAAAACAATAGCACAGTAATTAGAAAAAAAAGAACATCTAAACAGACCACATTGTAATAATTTAAAGAAAACAGGATGAATGTCTGTCATCTGATGAGAGTTTTCAGCAACATGACTGGAACGCCTACCTGGAGGGGAAACGGCAACCCTCACTGAGGGGGTCACGCTCAACGTTGTGCTGCAGAGTGACAAGATCCAAGCAGTTTTGAGGATGTTTTATTTAATGAGTGTTTCAATAAACTAAAAAAAAAGAAAAAGGAAAAATGGAGAGAAAGGCTGAGCTTTAGGTTCCCTCAGCTCATTTCCAGCACCGGCAGAACCATTTCAGTCTCTGTAAACTGGAAGAAAATGAAGAAGCACCTCTAGGATAAAGACCATGAATAAACAAATACAACCTTCCTAATTAGTGTGAAGTAGGTTTCTTTAACAGAATTCTACGAAGCAAAGATGGGCAGAGAGGGCACTTTGGACTAATCAAACACAGCTGCCACCTGAGACTGTTACTGGCATTTTGAAAGTCTCTCACTCCGATTATCTTTTGATCAATTATAAAAGGCTTCCCAATGGCCTTTTAATGATGATTATGCTGATTTTAGTCTAAAAAAACGGTGTTTTCTAAATTACCTCTGTGTTGTGGGCGGGACCACTGGGGCAGAACAACCTCGCCCCGTAACCTTCCCCATTCCTGAGGAGCAAGGAGTTTATGACCTACCTAATGTATTTCCTACATCACAAATAAATTCTATTTCAAGTGGCATTTTTTCCTCAGCTCCTGAGGCACAGAGATTTGAAGAAATAAATACTCAGAAATGCTGATTTGAACATTTAAATATATGTTCCCCATAATTAGAAAACCGCCACAAGAACATGTTAAGAACACCAAAACCATGTTTTAATGGAATATTAAGGCATCCCAGTCAGCTTGTCTGCTTTTTCTGGTAAGAAAATGTATATTTGTTTTCCTTAGTTTTTTATTTGAAAGTGTAACATTAATTTAAGAATTTTTAAGCTGAATGCTTACTCAAGCTTGTCTGGCAAGAACGTTTTCTTTAGTGTGTTTCACTTTATTAAACTCCTAATATACAATTTGGGTAAACTGAGAGGTGTTTTTGTCAAACCCAATAGGGAGCTGAGATAAATGTAATCTCACAAGTGAGCATCAGTGTTAGAACCACTGAATTTTCAAAAATAAATAAATAAAAAGTGAAAGTAGCGTGCTTACTTATTTGTTCCAACAAGCAATGTGTGGGCTTATATTTCAAATTAGTTCTGACATAAAGTTGGCTTTCCTTTCTTCTTGTTCAGCAAGTGCAGCTTTTGAATGATAAACTGCAAAGATTGGTGGTTTCAAATTTCCATTGTGAACCTGGAAAATTCAGAAATACTTATTTTTTTCCAGTCTAATGCTCAACTTTAAATATTTCGTGTTACCTATACACTCAGCTTCAACAGAGAAGCTCATATTTCTCTCTCATTGTGTGTGTGTGTATGCTTGAGTCGGTGTGTACTCGTGTGTGTGTGTGTCCAAGATGACAGTGAGCACTACTCATGACAGATGAAGGCTATCATGTAATGTCCACATCTGGTCTGTGTGTGGAGGGTGACTTTGATTAGGGCACATTTGCACTCAACAAGGAGAATCTTGAGATTTTTCTTTTGCATAGTCAGGAAATGCCTTGTCCCCTTGTAGCCACTCTCCAAGCATGATGTATTTCCTGCTTATTTAATGGGCAACCCTTGCAACTGTGTAGCATGAATACCGTTAAAAGAACTGGACCAAGTCCAAATTTTCTTCACAGGAATGAGATAACGCTCAACATCGTGACCCCCCCCTCTTCCACATTGGCCGTTTCTGTACTGGCCTTTTTTTTAATGCTAACAAAGTTTTCCATGAAAACAAGGGCCTGTTTACTGTCTTCAAACAAAAACAGACATGAATCTAATAAATGCCAAATTCAGATCCCACATGAGAAATGGCCACAACTTCTCAGAACTACTGCTGTGCATTTCCGACTTAATGTCTTAAACTTAACCTGGACACTGAACTTTTAATGAGGTCAAGTCCAGAATAAACAAGGCTTATGTGATAAGTGGCCCTGGCAGAAGGGTTCATTGATTTCTAGTTCTTGATAAGGGTCAAGTGTTAAGGGCAGAGGGGATTGGAAGCAGGAAATGTTAGAACTGTTTTGAATTCTAAGTAAAAGCATCCTTTGTTTCATACAACCGTTTTGACTTATTTCCTTTCAGAAACAAAGAACCACAGACATTTCATTTTTGATTAGTATCTCAGATGCAAAAAAGCATCAATATTGTATTTGTTTCCATTCTTGATAACAAATGACAATTAGATTTAACCTAAGTTTTATTCTTTACTTTTTGTGTTGCATTTGTAAATCACAAACACAAAATGGCACACAAACACAAGGAAACACATGTATGCCTCCTTTTTTTCCCCTTTATTTTGTACATGCCTTTACTACAAATCACAAAGAACATATCAAATCCTTTTGGATGGGGGTAGCAGTTAGTCGTTGGTCAGGAATTGTTCCTTTTAACAGTCACCTGATTGCATTCTCAGTACAAGAAAGTGCACAGAAAATTCTTATTAATACTGGTCCTTTTTAATCACTTCTTAAGATTTATGGACGATACTTTGGCCTCATTACAATATTGGTTCAATATCTGAAGTTTGATTTGATGTTTCTTCTTCTTCTTTGATGGCCTCTAAACAAATTGTTTGAAACTGGTACTTTTTAAATACGTCAACTGAATGAAGTACCATCTACGTCCAGACGAAAATTAGCTTTTTTAATAATTGCATCTTCTTTTTTAAGTAGTTCATTTAATGTTTTTGTTTTCCATGTTCAATTTCCATTTTTGGAACTGGGTGCTTGACATTTACATCCAGACAAGAGTCATATTCATTGGCAGTATGTGCATCAACACCATAGATAGGGTATAGGTTTGATATATCTGTGGTTTTTTTATGGTCTTGTTCTTTTATTTTTAATGCTTTTATTGCATTAAAAACTTAGTGTTTTATTTTATTTGAAATAAACTTAAACCTCGGTCTGTCTGTGGTCAACGTCAGGACCAATAAAAATAAACCAACATTGAAATTAAAAAAAAAAAAAAAAAAAAAAAAAAAAATAAATAAAAAAAAAAATATAACAAAAATTCAACAAAAATACCCAAATGCAGTATTGAAGCCTAAAGGAGGTTGAATTTATCAAGGTTTTTATTATTTTATTAATGCTATTTTTTCAATCATTTGCTAACAATGGCAAGACAGGCCATTTACAGGCTGCAGGTTGCATTTAGGTTGGCCAGTCTTTTGCTTTATATTAAATGTCAGTGAGTTTCACTCAGGAATTTCAGATGTTCCAGCAAACCACCTTTGCTGATCAGCCAGACATAGGACCTGAAAACAAAAAAGATTTAACAAAAAACAAACAATAGACTTGTGAAAGCAAGAACATCTGCAGCTTAACTCTCCAAGGTCTTAAGGGAAAAACTTGCAACACATCAGCAAGCAGTTCCAAAATAAAAAATCTCAGAGGAGCATTAGGAGAAAAAGCAGCAGAAAATGGACAAAATAGCAGAAAGAAACAAAAACCTCAAGGTGACACTTCAGGATGTGAAATATGGAAAATAAAGGTTTCTGAAGAGTCATTGCATGAATTCAGGAGGGTAAAGGTTGCTGTCATAGAAAATAACGTCGAACTGCAGCAGGAGATTTAGAAGGGACAACTGTGGCTCTTGAACTTCAAACAGCGTGACTGTCTTCAAATTTTGGGCTCAATCTTCAGAATTAAATTGTTAATTTGGAAAACCTAAAAGAGTCATTATTAGCAGTTTAATAAATGCATGTCCTTAAGAAAAAGATTGTGAAACCTTTGAAATCATGAAAGAAAAACTTCAAGGATTGGCATCCCGAAACAACAAAGTAAAAGTCAAAGAAAGAATCTAAAAAACTTCAAGAAAGATCTAAAAACTTGGCTCAGACATTATGGACTTTTGAAACACATGGAAGTAAAGAATGAAGCTGCAGAAAAAAAGAGCATCACTCTAAACTAGAAAATTCAGATGCAAAAGAATGTGTGTATCTGAAAGCTAACATCAGAAAGCTTCACCAAGAAGCTTTGACTCTGCAAAAAAAAAAAAAAAAAAAAAAAATCCTCAGCAGAAGATTTACAATTTAGAAAAAAAAGGGGGGCAGATGGAGCCAGACTAGGCAGAACAGTAAACCTCAGCATTGGGGAAAACCATTCTGATGTCAAATCTGGGAAGCCCCACTTCTGCCAACCAGATGAAGAATATACTTATGGGGTCTAGAAGCCTTCAATAATTTTGACAGGCCCTCTTAACTACAATCTGAGCTAATCTTTCTTAAAAAAAAAAATAAAAAAAAAATAAATGAAAACAAATAAGTACGTTAATCTTCACCAGCCACAATAATTGACTTAAAAAAACAGGGAGAACATTGGTCTGTCTGATAACATGGATGGCTGGCAGGCCTGTGTCAGCCTTGGTCTTCTCTGATTGCCTCAGTGTCCTCGCCAGAAATTACAAGTGATTAACTAGTGACTCATCAGTTCCTCTCTCTGAATCCCCACCTTATCTTGGAGTTTGTGTGTCTGGAAGATTGAATGTTGTTATGATTATTTACCCTGTTAGAGTGTCCCATGATGGAGCAGACAAATTATGAAAAATCCTCAAACTTGTAGTTACAGAGACAGCAAGGATCCAGTTCATATAGATAGGGCCTATCATCAAAAAGTGTCTATAGAATCTGGAACTTCACCCATGGCTTCTGGTTGGGCTCAGAGCCTAAACAGGGTCACCTTTGATTATTTTCATATTTTTGATGGACATAATTTCTCTTGGACTGGGAGTCACAAATATTAGTTTATTTTGAGTTCTGGAAACCACCCTTGTTGCTCTTGACATTGCATCGTCAGTATGTTGGTTAAACTGATTTAATCTGTGTGGTCTATTTTAGTCACTTCTTAAAATACTTTGACATTTTTAGA
The DNA here is from genome assembly GCA_036245035.1 of Adrianichthys oophorus. Taxonomy (NCBI): domain Eukaryota; kingdom Metazoa; phylum Chordata; class Actinopteri; order Beloniformes; family Adrianichthyidae; genus Adrianichthys; species Adrianichthys oophorus. The sequence continues at coordinate 21,359,175 of BSAI01000104.1, read as the reverse complement.
TTATATGGATGGAAAATGGCTAAAAAAAGCTACATTTTTTTGAAAGAGCTGTCTTGGAAGAGGTGCTGAAGAAGACAAAGAAGATATTTATGGATGCAATGACAGAAGAAATTAAGTTTGTGTGAGGAGGATTCAGAGCTTGGCGTTGGATAAAGATGGGAAGAATTGGAAAAAGGTAAATAAGAACTCTAAGGATTTGAAATAAAAAATTAAATCAATGACATTAGTTTTTGGAAACCAGTCTCCAGTGCTCACTTTCCTGTTCTCTGGGGCGGAATATGGGGACTTGGTCAAGATTCCTGCACATAATTTCACTTATGAAAGAACTAAGCACACAATTTAACTCCCACTCCCCATCCCTCAAGATAACACCTGTGTAAATTACTTCCATAGCTGCCTTTTGTTTTTCAAATAGTCCCCTCAGGGTATTTAAAGCTATGATTTCTGCTGTTGTCAACTATCAAAGCTTTGTCCTCACATTTTTCCAAAGGCAGTACAGTTCTTTCTGTTTCAATTTTTGTTGTTTAAATGTGTTATGTTAATGTTTTTGTTTTCTTAGTTTTGTGTTTTTATTGAAGTGTTTTTTCTTTGTTTTGTGTTGTTATTGGAGTTTTTTTTTTCTTTAAGAAAAAAAAAGTTTGGTTGGAGTGAAGATTCCATCTGCTTAAAGACCCACTCTAATTGAAATGGTGTTTGATGTTTTTAACATGTCCTCGTAGCATTTTTCTCATAGTGGAAGAGGTTTAAAATAATTCAAGATTAAGACTTTCCAAGTATTTCCTAATTCAAATTGTGCTGGGTCAGAAGCAGATGAAAACCTACGGTTTGGAAAAGTTTTGGTTTATGACGCAGGAACTGCCAATCCCTTCTCCACTACAATTCTTAAGCCTCCAGTTGCAAACAAACTTCATTAACTTCATCCTTTTTCTCGTCTGAGCTGCCATCTGGCTCTAAACTGTAGCTAGATAGCTCTGATATTGCTCTCGTTTTTTTCTTTTTTGTGTTATGCTAATGTTAGCTTGAGCTTGTGATGTGCTGGTGGGAGAGAGTGTAAAATAAAGGCTGATGGGAAATTAGCCAGGGGCTAACTTTTCAACAAAGTAAGTAATGGGAAAGAAAGAGAAAAGATAAGTTAACAAGGACTAATAATAAATAAAAGCTGTAAGGAAATACACAATACTTCTATGTAAGCCTATAAGAGGGTTACAGAAGATCTTGTCTGCCATGTCTGAATTGAAAAGAAAATACTGAAATCGTTGTTTTACAGATTTAAAATCACAGTTAGGAAGTAGCATAATAAAAAAAAAAAACTGCAAAAACATTTTGAATTCTCTTGTTTGAAAGTTCCCAACAAAGGCCACAGGCAGGTAGCTTCCACTGCACAAAAATAAATGTTTTTACCAGCTGGGGAAGTTGCATGTTTATAGCTTCTAATTATCGGGCGAAGCACTGAAAACTGTTGAACTTCGATTGCGTGCCAAGGCTTTCCAACAAGACAAAGCAGAGCAGGATAGGGCAAATACAAACGTCCTGCCATGAGCAAAATGAGTTTGTTTTCTGCTAACCTTGGGTTAATGTTTTTACCTCTCCTGATCTTTGGTCCATGGTTTTCTTCAGTTCCCCCTCACACTCCCATTTCCCCTGTTTTTACTGTGTTCTTTAGCCCTTTCACTCTCCCTTTGTGAAATCCTGTTTGAGCCGTTTCCAAGACTGCAATCTGTCAAAAAGGAATCTGATCCTAAAGTTATAATGTCCATCACCGGTAAATTTCTGGAAAAGATGGTGTGTGTGGTGGCCTAAGAACATATAGTCCATATGGATAAACACAGACAGGGGTGTTTAAATCATGTTGTGGTGTAATTTACTAAAAGGGCAAGATTACAGATGGCTCTGGTGTGATAACATCACATAAATAAAAACAGCAGTGGAGAAAATGAAATACTCAAGTTGTAAATGTCCATTTTGGGAGAAACAGAATTGAAAAGCGATATTACTATAACTATTTAGTGCTACACATTTTAAAAGTAATTTCCATTGAACATAGACTCTCCATTATTCATCTATTTGCAAAGATGAATAATACTCTTCTCCATCTGTTTAAGCTGAACAGTTTTGACACCTGAGCTCTGAGATAAGAAATACACTGTGCATTAAATGTAAATGAGGAGAGACAAAACATGATGTTACCAGGGCTGTTTCCTTATCTTTAAAATTTATTATCTCATTTAGTGTCTTGTATGGGTATCATGATCCACAGATGTTGGGGAGACTGTGCTGAACACAATGTAAGATCTTCACCCCTTTCAAGTCTTTTACTTTGAAAAATATCATTTGATTTAGATTTGATTTATAAAGTCAAGATATTACACATTTCTTATAAAACCAACTGAATATCTTCCTGCAAAATAGTTTTCGGCAGCTCTTCTAGCAGATTTGGCTATTTATCAGGTTTAGTTTTGCAGAATAAACAGAAGTTCACAAAAATTAGCTGTGATAGAAAAAAAAAAACAAATTAATATATATATATATATATATATATATATATACATACATTGCAATTTTACAATTTTACACTTCAAGTACTTTAAATGACATTTTTTTTTCATAAAAATGTGGTAACAAGTAAATTTATGCAAATCTCAGTCTAAAATTTTACGTCATAGTCAAAAATATATATTTTTTGTTGGATGAAAGATAAAATGATTGTTCTGTTGTGCAGTTAAATGGGAACATAATACTATGCATTTCTGTGTCTGTACTGCCTCATCACAAGAGCATTAACTTTAGGATGCCACTGTTGAAGTAAAACTGTTTTAAAGTTGTTTAAAGCTCTTTTGTCTTAAGGTGGAATTACATGTCTCTTAATTGCTGTTCTCAGTTATCCCTTTACAAGTAATATCATCACACAAAGTCAAACACTTAGTAGTAACCAAAAGAACAAAAACGAGAAAATTGTCAAAACACACCTTAGCACATTTTGGTTTGTAAACTTTAAATCATATTTATGTTCAGATAAGGAAACACAAATGAGACAATTTCTATGGTTTAGACCACAGAATTGTGAAAGGATTTCACTTAAATCAACCATGTCAAATGTCACTAATTAAATCAAGGCTTTAATTATCATGACATGCCATTGGTAACTAATGAAAGGAAATCAGCTTCACATGACTTTCTTGTTGCCGCACCTTTTTTAAGTTAGAAATGCAAAAAACATTTGGTGCTCTTTTTTTTTCCTTTCCAAGAATTTCAACATCAGAGGTAACCCTCTGACTTTGACCTGGTTGAAAAAATGCAGCTGTCAGTTTAAATAGTCCAAAAGTTTCGTAATCCGAAATTTTCACAGAAATAACCCCCCCACTCTCATATGAAGGTAAATCAAATGTCATTAATTCCTTCTGAATTCTGAAGACCACATCAAGCTTAAACAAATACTGTTAAACAAATATTCCCAAAAAAAAACATATGAAGGAGTTAGAAGCGGTTCATTGGAATACATTCATTGTTTTCGAAAAGTGAACCGCATCCCTTCAGAAACCAGATATAGATGACAAAAATAGGAATGGTTAAAAATGTCTGTTACCTAACAATTTCCTCTAGGGCATGGACCCTTTAGGTATTACCATATTTTATATTTCTCCATCTTGTTTTCACAGTTTTTCTTTTGGAAAAAAGTAGAACATCAGAATACACTAACAAGAAATAGACAATTCTTTGAAATTCTAATAAAATGATATATGCAGTTTTAAATTCTACAAATACATAATTTTAAATGTATTTTGTCACCACAGTCTTAGAATATAACAAAGCATTTCTGGAAAAAATCACATCAGCATTTATTTTTTTGCCAAAATAAAGCAAAACTGTTTTAAAAAAGAGTTATCAATAAATCACAGAAGATTTTCATAGAGCAAAATGAAAAAAAATGCTCTTAGGATTTGTTTACATTTTTAAACTGATGGATTTAATAAAATTTGAAATAATTTGCTTTTTTGTTCCTTTACTCAGTAAAGACCAGAAACGTGATTTTAAACCATATTGTTGCTTTAAAAACGGTTAAGTGACTTATGAAAAAACATACACAACCAAACCATTCAATGAAACAGCCAGGTTTCGTGCCATTCATTGTCCACAAATCCAGATCTTCAGTTTTGGACACAAAGTGGAGGAGCCCCTGGGTCTATGTCAACTTAATCATGGTGGCCAAAGGTAATTGGATTGACTTAATTCCCCACAGGCATGGTATTAGAAAATCCTAATCAGTGTCACTGGTAGGAATCCAAGGGCCTGCTTGGCTTTCACAGCCAATTAAAATTAGCTGTTTGACTAAGAGCCAGTCATTCAAACTACAGGGAAGTCTTTTCATTCACTGAACAAGAAAAGTTGCTCTCTGTTCAATTTGATTGAAGTACAAAGGGCAGGATTACTATCGACAAAATCTGATAAAAAAAATTGATTATTCTTCATAATACTTGAACATTTATTAGTACAAGCTTACAAACAGTTGACACAATTCTTTAGAAAACCTGGCATTCCATATTAGATAATAGTTCAAAGACTGTAGGTTAAAGTTGTACTATGCTGGTCAAGACTTTTTTCAGGCCAGGTCAGAATTTCACTTTCATTTTTTTGATGTTTTATAAAATCAATGGCATAAAATTATTTTTGTTTTTAATAATTTTCTCTTAGATAACATCTTTAAGGACTTGAATGTGCTGACACAATTTTGCAGGACAGTGCAACATGTAGAGACTGCCATCTAGTGGTTAACATTTGAAATTGCAATTCAGTAGCTGCATGTTTTGATTTGTATTGAATTTTTATCATGGAAAAAAGCAAGCTTTTTTGTGTGAAAATGTTAAACACAAAACACGAGACAAAATAAACAAGTACAAAGTTTGCAATGAAATGTGCTTTTTTAGGTTTGAAAAATTACCCATGTGGTGTATTGTAATTGGCAGCAGCCATTACCACCAGCAACCAATAAGCAACACATACAATTACAAGAGCCCACACATGTTTGGGTCATACAGAACCCAAATGTTTAACCTTTTTTTAAGATTCTCATTTACTTTATTTTTGTGACCTTAGAAATTAACCTGCACGATGTGAGATGAATCTAAAAATGTAACAGCGCTCCTTAAACTTTACTCAGCGTTATCTCCAGGGCTGTAAACATGCTGACCCTTGTGGGCCTCATATTTCCTGGGACTTGCCCCTCCTGCCTAGACAATGTTTCACCAGACTGAGCTGTTGGACGAAACAACTGTGGCAGTCTCTGCCTTCCTGCTGCTCACTGACCTGCAAACAGCATCCATGGGTAGGGAGTAACTTTAGAAGGTGGGTGACGTGCTGCGTGTACTACATCTTCAAAACAAGGGAATAAAATTACTTTTAGCTTTGCCCCAGTTTAACCTCGAGTCAAGATTTTATTGTCACCTTATAAAAAAAAAAAGGTAAAGCTTGTACTTAAAGACAGATTCTGAGGTTGCTCAGACCACACACAAGTTCAGGGAGGAATTGTTTTGCCTGCATTTCTAAATTTAAATGTCACTTTTACAAAAATAAAAGTCATTTTTGGGGAAACAATGTAAACGTTTACTTTTTATTTTTTAAGGAAGGGTATCATCATGATTTAAAACATCTTTTAATGCTACTTAAAAGGTTTTAATAAAGTAATGAAGCATCACCAAAGACAGTTTCCACAATGAACATCACCTTTTCCATCTGTTACCATCTTGGAGGGAAAGCAGGAGACGGCTTCTACCAAAGAGCTGTCACAGCCTTTAATGCAGGCAGAAACTTTGACTTTTATTATTGTACGTAACAGATTTTTTCCCCCTCAGCCTCAGGCTGTTTGTAAACTTTTTTTTTCTTGCATTTGTGCCTGATTTAAAGACTTTTTCATGTATTTCCAGCTCTAAAAAATACTGTGTTTTTTTCATTTATATGCTAAATACTGTAAGTTTGGAGGCATCAGGAGATGTTTTCCATCTAGCCGTTGATTAGTTTTCCCAGATTCCACGTCATGGACATGTTTGTTGAGGGAGCATGCGCAGAGGGAAGCCTGTGAACCTTGAACACGCAGCTTGGTAGCTGTCATGGTGACATAGAGCATGGGGCGGTGGTGACCTTACTAGTTTGTCACTGTTTAACTTCATGAATCAGTCATGGAAAAGCTAACTTTGGGTTCAGAGCTTCTCCTACTGGGTTAATGCTTCTATTTCAGTGGGTGAGATTATGTTTCCAAAAGCGTCATATCTTGTCAGTTCAAACACAGACACACAAAAAGAAAAAATCCAGGAGGCTGGCTTGTGGGCGGAGTGTATGGTAATAGTCTCCAGAGGAAGTGAGCGCAGTGTAGAGGAATGTAGTTGCCATCAGTGGGAGCTCAGTTCAAGCTGGCTAACAGCTAGCCTGCTAAGAAAAGTTAGAGCTGGAGACGCAGAGCAGAGTGATGAAAACATGCCCCACTTCACAGTAGTACCAGTCAAGGATCAAGACCAGTCCAACTATGACAGCTTAGAGGGGATCAACTGGGTTGATTACAGGGATACTGGACAGGACAGCTTTGACCACCAAGACACAGTTAGTTCTGATGGTAAGTTTTACACAGTCCCTCATTTTCTGTGAGATAAAAAATAAGGAGTTTCATTTGGTTGAAAAAGTGAGTTCTGCTGTAAATGTGTATTTGCTGAAGATGTATTTTGTTTTTGGAGAATTCTGAACATCTGGTTGAATGGTTACCATGGCAATTCTCCAGGGCCTTTCTGTGTAGTCTTGCAGGAGACAGCTTTGTTTTGAAAGTTCACTTTTGCTTTAGTTTGGAAAGACAGTTTCCTTTGTTTTGGTTGGGTCTTTTAAAGATAGTTTGGGGTTAGATCACAAATAACAAAAGAGGAGGACAATGGTGGCGTAAAAAAAGTGGGGGAAAGACGCAATGGGGGTGGGGCTTTATAACCAGTACCACCACAACAGAGAACCTCTCCTGATTTTTTTTTTTTTTTCCATAAAACATTGAGCCTTTATTTGTGCCAGTGGAGGATTCCTTCTGTAGAGATCTGGAGCTAACAACGCCCGAGCAAACGTCTGGCTCCTCACTTTCTGCCTCAGCATGTCCCAGCTGTCATGGACTTGTTCCTGCACTTGATCAACACAAAGAGTTCTTAAGCAGTCCTCGAAAGACACAAACACAGGGGGAGGAGGGAGACTGGAATTGCTACTTTTAGATTATAAGAAAGCTGTGCCAGTTTATGTAGGTTGAGACAGAAGACCACAGTAACAGGATTCTGTTTTTTTCTCCACTCTTTACTTTGGGCTGGGCTCATGACGAAAAAGTTTTTACCACAAAGGACTATGTCTGAGGTTCCTTCTAGTTTCTGATTTTCCAGTGAGATATTTATACCACCAAATGATAGACAAGTGTGTTTAAAAATGTGTGCACGTTTGAGTAAAACACAACGATGAACATTGTGAATCTCAGCACATGTTGATCCAGTTGCTCATATTTCTGAAAGTCGCACATCAGAGCTAAACATCTATTGAGTCAATTTAAAAAGTAACGATTAGTGCTTTACACTGAAAAAACAGCTTCCTTAGAAATAAATAAAAAATCTTGGCAGATTTATGGTAAATGAGCAAAAAAAATGGAGTAAGAAAACTTGACTTATCAAGAATTCTGATTTAAAAAATCCACTCAGATAAAAAATGTGTTTTTGGTGTCTTTAACATGTTCTTGTGTCATTTTTTGATGATAGCGGATATATAAAGAGAGAATTAAGCTTAAAATGTGTTTTTATTCAAATTGTGGTAAAACAGGAGCAGACAAAAAATACAATTGAAAAAAAGCTTGTACCAGTGTTGTGGGTGCTATAGTTGGCACAAGCTCCCGCTCCATTCTGATGCATCCACTTGCAGACAAACAGATCCATGTGCGTCTTCATTTTCTTGTCTGAGCTGGCATCAAGCTCAAAACTGTACAGGTGGTTAGGTACATTATTACTCGCCATTTTTGTTCTGCCGCTAATGTTACCTTTGGATTATATGGGGATGTACTCTTGCGGGAAAGCGTGTAAACACAGGGACAATGGGAAGTTAAGGCAGGCTTACTCTGCGCCAACAGTCCCACCCACAACTCGGAGGTGTATTTCTTATGAACTACTACCGGTCTGCAGAAACCATGTCCTAGAAAATGACACAAGATTTTGATTTTGGCTAAAAAAGGCAGAATCATAATTAGAATACCACTGAAAACTCTTTTAAAATCGACCAAAAGATGATCTGAATGGGACTTATAAAAAAAATTCTAGTCACTGAGACATTTTTCTCAAACAGATTATACTGCTTAGAAGAACTTTCTTGATATTTTTTTTTGGAAAGGCAAAAATTAAGACAATTATTCTTGAAACAAGGGTCTTTTCTTAAGATTATTTTTTGGAGTGATAGAAGCAAAAAGCGATAAATATCACAAAGTAAACTTTTTGACATTAATTTGCAGCAAGCTTTCATTCTTTCAATGTCAAAACTCTTTGTAATCTACTAGAAAAGAAGTACAGTGGCAAATAAGTCATTTTATAAGTAATAATATTTGTCTGGTTAATGACATGGCATGGTTACTTTAGTGCTAAGGTAACTTCATTTTGGAAAATACACAAACTCATCCATAAATCTCATACAACAATCACAGTTGTATTATGGAGAACACATAGATTTGATTATAACATCCAAAAGTAGCTGCATGATTTCACCATGGGAGTGGTGGGCTTGGCTGCATGGTACACATCTTGATGATGGTGTGACGTGTGATGCTTGGGGAGTCAGACAGTGCATTGCCTGTTCAAGGCTGTGAATTTCGCTCTGTCCAAGCAAGGCAACAAAAAACTTGTGGTCACTGCAGTGCTACACCTCTGAAAGAGCATTCACATTTTAGGGAGGATTTCTCTATTCCACTTTTGTTTTTCCTCCTGTGATATTTAAAAAGCAAAACTTTAACAACTTGTCTGAAACCTTTTTTTCCTCTAATTTCATCTGTGCTGATGCAGGAGCTTTTTATATCAACATGTCACATTCAGATAAATAACTGTTGCTAAACTGAGTTTAACCAAAGCAATTCTGGTATTTTATGCATGACGTCTTCTCTGGGATCTCAAGCATCTTCCCACAGCACTAAAGCATGTGACTTGTGTTTTGGAAGTCCTATGGTGATGTCTGAAGCGCAAGTAATTTCTACATTCAGAAATGAAAAAAGCCTTTTTGCCCAAGTCTTTGACCAGAATTGAGTTCCATCAGAACCCATTGGAAAAGAAGGGACTAAATAAATGGATATGTTTACATTAATTTGCATTAAGACAGAGTACTTAAGTAAAAAATTTCAATCTTATAGCGCAATGTCTTTTGCAGTCATTTTCTAACTGCATAAATGTCTATCTTCAAAAAACGGTATCAAATTTTGTTATAAGCCTAATTTATATTTTAAATTTACTTATAAAACTGGATTTTACCGAACAAGACAATCACTTATTTATGTGCTTTCTTTTTTTAATTGTATCTGACAATCTTTTCATCTGAACATTCATAAAAGTTCAAACATTTTAGCTTTAACGTTTTCTTGTAAAGTCTTGATGATGATGTGCAAGGGTAAAACAAGTCCATTTTGTATAGGTTTTCTATTACAAAAGGATCTATTTGTTAAAATATTTTTCTGGCAAAAACATTTGTTTTTTATAAATGTATCCACATATTTTTTATTCACAACAATGTATTTTCCACGAAGCAATTACTAGTTGTATTAGCCTTTATTTATTAAATCACCAGGGAGATACTCGGTCCAGTTTTAAGTCTTCTTTCTTACTGGCATGTTTGCTTTCTGGCTATCTTCTAACCCACTCTTACTGTTTCATCTGTTTAGAATCAGAATTTCCTTTAGTGTCATTGAATGCACCATGAAATCATGGTGCTCCCAAGGTGTTTAGATAAAAGTCAGCATTAGATACGTTTAAAATAAATGTTTATTATAAATGTTTAGTTATAAATAAATGTCTATATAATTTAAATTAAATAAGGATACATTTAAATCAAAAATACGTAAAGTGTAAAATATGTACATCCATTGCATTGAAGAATAATAATGGATTGTACTGGTGACCATAGAGTGATGTAGTATTGCACTTGTGAATAATAAATAACCTATGAATTCGCTCTTCAGTCTGATGCCATGCAGATAGAGATTGAGCAGAGTTAAAATATGTCAAAACATCATTTGATAGGTTTTAAAATATTAGTAGGAATGTGGAACTACATCCCAAATACCATTATTCTTTCTTGTTCTGAGACTCAAATTTATAAACTAAAAAGCAACCCCCTGTAAAAAGGTTAAACACATTACATAAAGAATGAAATGTGTCACCGGGAAAAGATGTCAGTTTTAAAAGTTTTGGCACAAATAAATAAATCTAGATTTAAACACAAAGCAGGAAAATGATTAAAAGTTTATTTTATTGGGTTTTAGAAAGACCAAATGAATGTAATTAAAATTAAATAAGTGTTCAAAGGAACTAACATTTTGACAAAGTTTTTAGAAGTTACTTCAGGTACACATTAGTGTGTTTTCATGTATTTTGGACAGCTACTCTTTTGTGGTGTGAAGGACAAAGCTGCAGTGGCTTCAGGCTTTGGTTTTACTGCATGTTCTTTGGTTTGTAGTGAACAGTCACACCTCATCACACCTCTGTCCCCCCCGGATAAAATCCAACTGTGCAGCCTCCCCGTTTTCCATCATTAGCACACATCAAGGAAAATATGGTTTGTGTCCGACTCAGCAGGTGAATATTCCTCTGCTCTGTAAAGATTTTCCACTGCCTGAAAAACAAGCACTAGCATAAACAGTTATTTGCTACAGTCCATGGCTGAGAGAGGAATGCAAGTGTGAAGGAATCCAAAAAGATAGAATCAGAAACTAAATGTGTGTCATTTCAGACTTTTGGTTAGCTTTGAACTGTCCTATGTTTTTCTTGTTGAGAAGCATCAGCATCAACATAATCTCAAATTCAAATTTTATTTGTCACATACATATTGATACATAGAAATAGTGCATAGTGCAGAAAATATATTGCACAACTGTCCGACAGAGTACTAGCCTAAGAGCAGTAAGTATGAAAAAAGATGAAAGTGAGGTGACTGAGAATGAAAAAGACATTTTAATATATGTGATAATATAGCCTAAAGTATTAAAGGATAAGCATCTTCCATGCCTTTCCATACGTATGTTTTTACCTCTTCATCCCTTCAATCTGGGTTGGGCTTGCCTGTACGTGTGACGAGTCTCCTGGCTCCCACAGGCTAATCAAGTTCGGTGCGTCTCACCCAGAGTTTTATAAAGTTAACTCCATCCTGGACGGATTGGTTCCAGGGCATAAACATGTATGAAAGCTGGTTAAAGAGGCTGTGCTGTGTGTTAATCTTAGCCTGTCTACAATTGCATAGGGGTCTGCAACCTTCAACACGTAAAGAGCCATTTGGTTTGATTTCTGACAGACGACAACCCAGTAGGAGCCACAAAGTCTTACTTTAACCTTTAGAAAAATAAGACGCTGATTTGTATTTATGTTTTTGTTACTATCATGATAACTATAAATTAACTGCTTTTTTTTGCGTAAATGAACAAAAATTGAAAACACAATTTTTTGCAAAATATAAAATAGTTCATAACTTTCTTTCAAAATAAAAGACACCCTGTGTCACACAGGATCATCTCAATGTAGCAAACATAAATGTAGGTAGTGTGATGTCAGCAGGGATTTAAAAAAAACCTGTTTATTTTAGTGTTTGTGGTGCATCTCAATTAGAAATGTGTAAATCTAACCAACCAAACTTAAACCAAAGCTAATTCAGTGACCCTTAGCCTACTATATTTTTTGAGCCATGAGGCACAGTTTAAATCCTTAGATTTTTTCAAAAATTAAAAATCTGTCTTATCCGGCCCCCCTAATTCTGGTTGTGTCTATGACTTCCAATTGATTGTCTGTGGTACATAGCCCTCAAAAATCTGTCAAAATGTTTTAGTTCAACTTGTGTTACACACTGTCCTTTAACTGTTAGTGAATGAGTTGAATACAGTTTGAGTTACTTTACTTAACTAACAGCTAAACAAACAGCAACATTTTGGCCAAATTTAGACAACTAGATCAATAAGTTGCAAGTCCCTTTTTTTGATTAATTCTTTTGCAACAATCATGTTTGTATTGGGTAACACAGTTTGCGTTAAATAGTTTTAGAAATCCCTACCAGGGGTAAATGATCCAGGGGTCACGGTGTCACTAAAACCCCTCAACCATAATAAAGTAGCAAATAATGAAAAGTCTGTAGTCTAATAGTCTATATATAGTCTATTCAAATGTTTACACAATAAAACACACATGTACACTCACAAATGTACTCATTTACACAAATTTGCCACCACTTACGTGTGTAATCAGTATGAAATCCCTCTATTGCTCACACACACAGAGCACTGACATCTTTGCCTCTCAGATTAGGTCCTAAATGTTATTTAAAGTGGGAGTTTAGCAAAGAGGGTTTATTTTCTAACCTTAAGAGGCTAACCAACAATGGTGTTAGATGTTTGATCCTGTAGATGTGGCCCTTTGTGCAGGGGCTCAGGTGACTTGTCGCTGCAAGCTGCTGTAAAACCTGCTGTTGTGCATGCGCAGCATGACTCCTATCTGCCATCACAACCTGCCAATTAAGCTTTAACCTGTCCAATTCCACATTTAATGTGAGGTAATTAACAGCACACCCCTGCTGTCTTCTTAGCCCTTTGTTAAATCAGCAGAGATGGAATGTGCTGTGCAGCATGGCTTTGCAGGGCAGCATTGAATGGGCAGAAGCCCTCATCAGGAAAGCTTTAAACTTTTTATTGCATGATATCAAAGCATTTTTATTGTTCTTTACCTGGGGTTTCCTTTCCATAAAAACATTACGTGTTTCTTTGCATTGACATATTATTTTAGTTAGTCTTGTCCCTGCTTTGGCCTATGATGGATGAGATAAGTTCAAGTTATGATATAGCTGTTGATCCGTACCTTAAAAATGGCATTGGTCATAAACTGGATCAGATGTGACCCAAGTCATAGTGAAGCAGGTAAAAATGGATGGGTACACATTGGTTATAGAAAAGTAGCACTAGAGGGCAGTGTGGTGATGCTGTTCTCTGTGTTTGCAGTGACACAAACACAGGACCTAAAAGTAGTCTTACTTCTAAATGTTTGAATTTCGAAGATATAAAAATGTTATTTTTGTCCTTTTTCATATTTGAAAATACAAAATTGATGTCAATGTGGTGTGCTAAAACTTAAGAAAGGCAACATTGTTCACCAGGTCATGTTTATAATGATGCACCAGTTATAGTGTTATTGTGGGCATTAAAGGAAAATATCTATTTAAATTCAATTCAGTTCATTTCAAATGTATTCTACACATAGACTTTAAGAAAATTTAAAAAATGAATCAAAATGAATTACAATTGATATATTACATTTTTGGAATGTTTTTATTATTTTTGAATCGTTAAATTCAATGTTTGGTTTTTAAAAATCCTTCTCTTTTGGATAAAAATGTTTTAAATTGCAAACTATTTTTAACTAAGCATTTGTGACCTGGAAATATGTGCAGGCACAGCATAACCCATGAGCCAAAGCACTGCTTTCTGTCAATGCAAAGAAAACAAAAAATCACATCTGTTCTAGTCTATAATGAAGGCCCATTTTATTGTGCAGTGTATGGATAAACAAGCATTTACCTGGGAGAGAGTGGATAACAACAGTTTTCTCCAATCCACTACACCACCGCCCCCCTCTCTGTGCACCATGTGTTGGATCAGACCCCTGAATGAGTGCTCACCCTGGGTGACTGGGTGTCCTGGATTGTAATTGACAATTCCCCAGGCTGAAGCACAGAACACTCTCCTGCAGACTCTGCACAGCTCATAGCCATGCTTCCCTACAGCATTATTAGCAGCAGTGAGACACAGAACTCAGGTGAGCACAAAACTGCAGTCAAGGTCATTCAGTGCAGTTGAGAATTATTGTTTTATTTCATGCTCACTTGGTAAATTGTCCGGCTTTTGTGGCGAGATTAATTTAGATTAGAAAATGCGGCTGTTGAAGTTCACATGCTCTAATAACTCGAGGTTAGGTAATTTCTTGGTAATGAGATGTTTGCCTGCTTGTGAATGTGAGTGTGTGATAAAGTTTGAGTACAATAATTGCCCTGGGAGCTGTGCTAATCTCTGTTTGATTCTTTCCTCAAAAGAGGAAATAAATGAGAGTGAAATCTAATTGCATGCCTGTTTATCACCTCGACTTAGCTTTGTCATTTTGTTCTGCATTTGGCCTTTGTTTGGTATATCACTGGATGGTGATTTTTCTGCAATGTGGGAACTGTTAAAATCTTTCAATTATAATTGCGACATTTAAAAGCTGGAAAGGCGGCATTGTAAACAGTGGAATTTGTTTTCTTCTGTCTTGAAATATGATTCAGACCAGAGGAGTGGAGGAACAGTGTATAACATTAATTTATATTACACAGATACTAAATGTGGAACCTTGTGTTGTCCCCCTAAATGTTTCATGTAAATAAACAAAGCATTTTTTTAATTTGAAATTTTACTGTTTGAAACAAAATAATCAGATTTACATTTCAAAGACCAAAGGCATGAAAATCATGTTTTTGGTGTTTTAACATGTTCTTGTGGCATTTTTCGGATGGTAGAGGACATTTAAAAAGTAAATTCAGCCTCAAATGGTATTTCTGAATAATTCTTTATTCAAATCGTTGTGAATCAAGAGCAGACAAAAACTGTTTTTTGAAAAAGCCCATAGCAGTGACTTAGGTGCTACAGTCAGAGGGCCACAAGTTTCCAGCTGATGCATCCACTTGCATGTACGTCTTTGTTTTCATCGTTGGAGCTGGCATCTGACTCCAAACTGTCCTGCTGGATTTTTCCAATATTGCTCGCCTTTTTTTTTTGCATTGGTAATTTGAGGTTGGGGGTGTGAGGGTCTATAAGCCAGCGAGAGAGTGTGTAAACAGATGATGGGAAATGGGGTCAGGCTTACACTATTCCAACAGTCCTGCCCACAATCAAGAGTCAAATTTATAATAAATGACTGCCTCTCTGCAGAAAGTATGTCCTACTAAACAACAATGCTTTTTTAGCTTAAAAATGGCATACTCATAATTAAAAGACCACTGGGAACGCTTTTACAATAAATAAAAAAAAATATTGTAGTGGGACATTACTGGTTTAACAAATATGTGTGTAACAGAACAAAAAAATGACTGTAAATGCAAATATAAAGTTCTTGGATTCAAAATTGTGTTCTCCTTATAAGTACATATATATATATTTTTTTCTAATGAATATTTTAAAATATTTTTTTAATTATAAATGCATTTTTTTTCCTATTTAATAGGACATGGCAATCATAAAGAAGACAGCCCATTTCTAAACAGTGCTGATGCTGCTGGAAAAAGGAATGACTACTATGACAGGAACCTGGCTTTGTTTGAGGTCTGTTATTTTCCATTTACATAATTCCTGATTGGCACCTAATTCACCTGGATGTTACATCCTCCCTTCTTTCTTTTTCTAGGAGGAACTGGACATCCGTCCTAAGGTGTCCTCTCTACTCAGCCGATTGGTCAACTATACCAACATAACGCAGGGGGCCAAAGAACACGAAGAAGAAGAGAGTGCTGATGCCTCACGGCAGAAGACCCTCAAGGTCAGCAGAGGAGGACCTCATATTGTGTAGACTCAATCATTTGAGATTTGGAAATATTATACTTCAGCGTTGGCTCTGCTCCTGCTTCCTCATCCAAGTTATTAAGGCTCGTTGACAGAGGGTTTATGACTTTGGAAACTCTGCTGTTAGACCGTGCCCATGCAGAACCTCAATACACGCAAAGTACTGATAACAGAATTGAATGACCTTTCCAAAGTACATCAATCAATACTAATGATCACTGCACTTGTTTCCTGAAATGTCATGCCAAATAGTCCACCCTTTCTCTTTGTCATTTCCTCTATCTGTCAGTCCCCCAACATGGGCACCCTGATGGGAGTCTACCTGCCATGCCTTCAGAACATCTTTGGTGTCATTCTCTTCCTCCGTCTGACATGGATTGTGGGAATGGCCGGCATCATCCAGTCCCTCCTGATCGTGCTCATGTGCTGTTCATGTGTTAGTATGCCTGCACATGCTGCACACACACACACACATCAATGCTGCAAGTCGTTTTCTTTTCAACAAAACCCACTTTAAAGCTACATATGCTAAACACGTAGGATTGTGTTTTAGATTTGAACAGAGATTTTTTTCACTTGTCATTTGAGTGATGAGTAAACATCAACTCTTCAATCCCAGGTTGTCATGTTAGATGTGTTCACAGATTTCTCCTCAGGTTTAATATGTTTTCTCTTTTCTGTGATAGACCATGCTGACAGCCATATCAATGAGTGCGATTGCTACAAATGGTGTCGTTCCAGGTAATATTTAGATGTCATTTTATTTTCTATCTTCTGTAATCTATTGTTGTTTTTGCACAAAACCAAAAATACATTACTGGTTTGAACTAGCTTTTACCACACTGAGCTGTACAAAAATATTGAAATTTTGCAAGTTCTTCAATCTGGAGCCGACAGTTTCCAGTAACTATGGTAAAATCGGTTTGGTCTTTTGTAGCTGGAGGGGCTTACTTCATGATCTCCCGCTCTCTTGGTCCTGAGTTTGGAGGAGCCGTTGGACTTTGCTTTTACTTGGGCACCACCTTTGCTTCTGCCATGTATATATTGGGAGCCATTGAAATTTTTTTGGTAAGTTTTTTCTTTCTTCTTTGTTTTATGTTTTCATCTAATTTTGCCTTTATTCACGTTTGTGTAATTTCAAGTTTTTTTTTTCTTTATGTGAAAAATTGTTTTTTGAGGATTTCAATGAAAGTATTTGCAAACGGACTTCAGTATCAAACACCTAAATATTGTGTTCATTTTTCGTAATTATAAACTAATTAGTTAGTTCAGAAAAAACATATACAGTAAATGCAGAAAAACTACATTGTACAAACAGCTAAATGCAACTAAAAGTTTAAACAAAGTTTGAATTCTCTGAAAAATAACTTAGCTTTAATGAAGTCAGGGAAAAGCAATCACATGAACAAAATAGTTGTTTGCAGAAAAAGGTGTTGATGGCCAATTCACTAATGAAAAGCACAGGTGCAAAAGAATCAGGGGATGGCAGAGACCTTCAAATCAAAATATGCAGAGGCTGCTTACTTGAAAGAACACCAGGAAGGAACTGTCAAACTTCTATCTATGAAAAACATACAGGCCACCAGGAAAAAGTTTCACTTTCCTTGTAAAAAAAAAAAAAAAAAAAAGAAAAGAAAAACAGACTTGTCTAAGCATGTTGCCATTTCTTCTTATCTAGCTTCTGTAGACTGCAGACACATCTCTGCTTGCTTCTCCTCCTGCTTCTGCTTTTTACTATTTCTTTATTTATTTTTTTGAGCAAAGCTAGTCAGACTACATTTTTTACTCTAAAGTCTTGGATCTTTGTTTTAATTATTTGTACTCTTATTTTTTAAGAGAAAAACCTCAGAGATTATCTGATTTTTCTGGCACAATGCCTGGCTTGTTCCAAATGACATCTCCTGAAGATGTTTGTGATTTCCCTACCCACCATTTTCCTACAACCTTACACACACACACCTATGAGGTCATCTTTAAGTCCTCCAGGTCCGCAGATGTCTACCAATGCGATCCTTGATTCGAAACTATCCGGCATGTTAAGTTCTGTGAACAGAAACAACTGTGGTTATTTTGCAGTTTGGGTTCACCAACTAATTCAGATTTATGTCAGTGCAAACCTTAACCCAGTGAAGATAAAACAATACATCTATATATTTAACAGTAACTAATTAACAGTAAAAAATCTGAATCATAAATCATAATCTGGATTTTATACTTTGATCAGAAGCATTAGTAAACTGCATCAGCAGTGCACCTGTTCTCCAAACTTTTCCTACATGCATGTTCCTACTCGACAGAAGAGCAGATGTAGTTTCCATATTTAAAGACTGGTTCCAGTGTGAAAAGTTGCTATGTGGACATTTGGCCTCATAAGTTTCTATGCTTCGTATTAAAATTAACACCTTCTGGTAATTTATGGGCCTCTTTGCCCAGCTAACAACTTTCTGGAAATATTCTCTGAACAGTTCTCTGTCATCTCAACTAACTTAAAATAAACTCTAAGATGTTGATGTTTCCAACACTTGCCTTTGGTGTGGATCTTTCTGAGTATTTCTGTGCTTTCTTTGACATGCGGATTCTCAAAACACATAGCTGTCTGTTAAAAGGAGGAATCTGAATGATCATACCCGCAGAGTTATCATTCAGGCTGTGGAGTTGTTACCAAATTTAACATTAGGTTGCCTCCATTTGCTTTTGATGGCCATCACTGCAGAACTTGGCAGCTTATTACCATGTTTGAAAAGTTAGAACATATTTGATATAAAGAAAGAGAGCGTGTAAAACTGGAGTAAAGTATTGCAAAAAGAATCATCTCATTGATTGTAATAAGCAGAAAGAGGATCTTTGCTGTTACAACTCAGAGTTTAAAAAGCCTGGAAAAACCTTTTTTGAGGATCTTATCAGCAGGAACATCAACTATTCTCATGTTTTGTTTACTACTGTTGAAAGCAACTATTACCCCAACTCAATTCGCTGCTTATTTCTTATCTCAAAGCAAGATCAATGAGCTTGCATCCCTTTTCAGCAGAAATATGCAATTATTGAGAACAATACATGAATCCATTACCAATAAGGTAACCAGGCCTCCGAGACAGCCTGGCAGGTTAAGAAGTTTAGAATTGACTCAAAAAAAAGTGAGGGCATGGTATTCTGAAGAAACAATTCAACTTGCTATTTGGACACATTGCGAACCAATTTCTTTAAAGATATTTTCAGCAGTCTAAGATTGATTTTTTTAAACAATTATTTAAATCTGCTGTTGTTAAACCTCTTGTGATGAAAGACAGCCTGCATCCTTTCTTGTTTAACAGTTACGGTTCTGTTTTTAATTTTCATGACAGACTCAGGCTTATTGGTAGTTCAGTTATATTAAGCCCATAACTAAATCAGCTTTTTACAATTTCAATCAAATAGTGAGACTCAGAGATCTCCAGATGTCCAGACAAGACTTGGAGAAGCTAATCTATGTCTTAATATATTGTATGCTGGACTACTGAAACAGGGAATCACTTAGTGGTTTGGGAGCCAAATACCTTTCATATCTATTGGTGGTATATAAACCCACAGCCTCCCAAAGTAGCACTAAGTTTGTACCATCTTGAATACATCATCAGTGTTGTTTCCTGGAGCCACTTAGTGTTAAGAGTCTTACAACTCGCAAGCCAACCTAACTGAAGCTGAGGCCCCGGCCTGTGTCAAGGTGGTATTCTACTGGCCCCACCCCTCTATGCTCTTTAGCCAGAGTCATCTGGTCTTTTTCTCTGACGCCTCTGCATTGATGTTAGAGGCTTTTTAGTGTTTGAAACTTGGTATGCTTAGTGTTCTGGTCCTCCAGCTATTCTTCTGATAATCCTCCACTTGCTTCTGGTACTTCTCCCTCTTTTCTCTTCATCCTATCCTCCCAAGGAGCTACCGGCTCCAGGAACAACAACTTATGTGTAGAAACCAATCAATCTGGTGATGTGTGGTGGAATTGTCAGCTCTCTCTCTCCAGGTCAACTGTCATTGCTCATTTCCGGCATTGGCAAGGAATCCAGGCGAGCTGTTCTTCGGTGTATTCTCTGGCCTGTTTCTATGTTGACACACGTACACAAGTTCGCTTGGGAAGACATTGTAGGCACGATGGATTAAAAACTTGATCCATTCCACTGATTGATGTTTTTCCAGATATACATTGCTCAGTTGCCTATACGAGACACCTTGCTGCCTTGCTGGTTTGCTCTTCCTGAAATGAACATCTGCATTTCCCTCTGTGAACAGAAATGTACTGGGTTGAGGGTATGCTCTTACAATAGGTCCTGCTCTGCGGTCAGACATTGTACCTCGGATGGCTTTGGAGAAAAAAGTTTTAAAAAGGTCATTTGGACTGTTTTTTTGGTTAAAGATATTTCTCCTTTTGTCCTAAAGCTAAAATCCTTTTTTTTAATGGGTTTCTCAGTTTGGACAATGCTAGGCAGGCCTAATGCTTAGTCTGAGTTTCAGACTGCAGGATTACCTCTGCTGCCCTCTACTTCCTCCCTGGCCTCACAACAAAAATGAACACATTAAATTATGCCAATTAAACTTAGTTGCTCACCAACTTTTTGTTGAATTCCAAACTCAAAAAGTAACTCTTTTTTAAAAAATATAGTAAATATATGTATTTTAAAAAATGTTTTAAATGTATTTTCCTTTATTTATTTCATTTAAACTTTCTTATTTTGATAAAATTCTGACATTACTGTAGAGCACTTAGAAATGCCAGCGTGCACATATACTATTTCAAGAAAATTACTTTCCATTTACCTTGTAGACTTTTAGGGGACTCAAATGACAGATCTGGAATAATCCACTCTTGCTTAGCTTGCTCTTACTCTGTCTCACTAACCTGGTATGTTCATATTATTGAAGATATCATTACCTACCTTTTTGCAATGTTTCCATTTTTTTGTTTAACTGTTCAGATTATTTAAGAAGGGAAATATTTCACAAAAAATACAATCTTTTACTTTCTTTTAATTAGAATTCATTTGAGTAAGAAAAGCCCTCATATATATATATATATATATATATATATATATATATATATATATACACATACAGTGGGGATCTTGCTGGGAAAATATCAAGTCAAAATTTCTGTTATATATATTTATAATAAGAAATGCAAAAGCTCACTGAAACAAAACAATGGTTTGTTTATAAAAAGTTATACTGTTCCCACATTTTTAACTAGCAATACTGTTTAAAAAGACCTGTTTTGAATTAATAATGTCATTAGATGCACATGTGTGCATTTTATACTGTCTTTAATCCACTGTGAAACATGTTGTGAATGGACTGCAAATGCATTAACCTACTTGCTGAAATGTATTTTCCTTTTAGAAATATCTGGTCCCTCAGGCAGCCATATTTCATGCAACAGATCCCCTCCGCAGTGACAGCGCCCTGCTGAACAACATGCGGGTCTACGGCTCACTGTGCCTCAGCCTGATGGCTGTGGTCGTTTTTGTTGGAGTCAAATATGTTAACAAGCTGGCTTCTCTTTTTCTGGCCTGTGTCATTATCTCTATTGTCTCCATCTACGCTGGTGCAATCAAATCCATGACTCATCCACCAGAGTTTCCGTAAGTAGCTAAAGAAAAATAAAATAATTACAAAAATTAACAAAACATTTGTCAGCTCAATGGTGTCATGTTATAATGGTTTAGTTTTTTTTACTGAAAAATACCCCTTTCACACTGTTCCATGTTATTTTTTTCCCTTTTATGTTTCTTAGGCCATGCTCTTTTAATTCTATCTCCCATCTGCCACTAATTAGCAGCCCTCGGGACGATTTCAACTTGTTTTGAAGCTGTAAATCATTCTGAGATAGTCAGTGACAATTTGTGGAAACAACGTCAAAATAAATATAGGCCACAGTCATAAATAAGAGCTGTATCATTATGATTATGATGATGATAATAGAGGTGCTAATGGTAACTGAGACAGTAATAACTTGCCATTATTTCCGCAGGATCTGCATGTTGGGTAACAGGACTCTGAAGCTTGATGGCTTCGATGTGTGCGCTAAAACTGTAACGAGTGGGAACATTACAGTGCCCAGCCAGCTGTGGAACAGATTCTGCCTGCCAGGGAACATGAGCAGCACTCATTGTGATGACTACTTTCTCCATAACAATGTGACAGAGATTCAGGGCATTCCTGGGCTAGCAAGTGGAATGATCAGTGGTAAATATGGCTAAAACTCTGAAGAATGGAAATTGCATATGTTATTTGGTAAAATTACACTTTTCTGACCATTAAGGCAACATTTCAAGTAATTTGCAATATAATGTCTCAACTGGGGCTTTCTAAAGATGAACAAAATGAACTTGCACTCAGTTGTGAATTTGATGTTTGTCTGTTTCATGCAAAGTGCATTATCTGTCTTGCTAACCTAGTATGTTCATGTATTATTATTATTATTTTTAATTTAGTCTTTATTTCCATCATTTACTCTTTCAAATTAACAGAAAACAAAATAATGGCATTTGCAAAAGTGTGGGCACCCTGCGGAGTTAGTAGCTTGTACTGCCCCCCTTGGCAAATATCACTACTTATAAACACTTTTTGTTGTCAGCCAAGAGTCTCTGAATTCTCATTTGAAGTATTTTCATCCATTCTTCTTTACAAAAGTCTTCCAGGTCTTTGAGATTTCTGGGATGTCTGTTACACACTGCTCTTTTCAGGTCTATCCATAGATTTTCAATGATGTTGAGGTGAGGACGTAGAAGAGGTTTTCTTCTGATGACTCTTCCATGAAGACCGCATTTGTACAAGTATCTCTTGACAGTAGAACAGTGTAGCACAACTCCAGAGTCTGCAGGTCTTTTTGGAGGGATGGTGCAGTCAAACGTGGGTTTGGACTTGCTTTTCCCACAATCCTGAGAGCTGCTCTGTCTGAGATTTTTCTTGGTCTTCCAGATCTATCTTTAACTTCCACTGTTCCTGTTGACTGCCTTTTCTTAACGGCATTCCGAACAGAGGATATTGGCATCTGAAAACACTTTGCTATCTTCTTATAGCCTTCTCCTGCTTTGTGAGCATCAACTATTTTCAGTTTCATTGTTCTGGACAACTGCTTGGAAGAACCCATGATACTGATTGTTGGGTCAAGGTCACATGACTCAGATTATTTCAAATCTTTGAGATTAAAATCACCTGGGGTTTGCAAACGACGATTGTAAAACAATCCATGACACTGTCAGGTCTCAGCTTTTCTATAAGGGGCGGTGCATTCTATAAATTCTGCAGGGTGCCCAAACTTTTATGCCATTATTTTGTTTTCTGTTATTTTGAAAGGGTAAATGATGGGGGGAAAAAAGCCTTTTTTTTTACATGTCTCATCTGTAAACTGATACCTTAAGGAGATTTTTATATCTTTTCTTTGGGCTCTTTATGCACAATAACATAACATTTTACCTGGGGTGTCCAAACTTTCAATCCCCATTTTGTATATACTCGTATTTATACATATATATATATATATATATATTCGAAAAAAATCACTGTTTCAATATTTGTTTTGCATGACAGATAACATGTGGGGCAACTACCGGCAGAAAGGGGAGATCTTGGAGAAGGCGGGGCTTCAGTCAGTGGATGCACACAGTTCCATAGAGAACTTTGTCAATTATGTGTCGGTGGACATCACCACATCCTTCACTCTTCTAGTGGGAATCTTCTTTCCATCTGCCACAGGTAATGCAGCTTAACCTTTGAAATACTGGGAAAAAAAATGATCATGTTCAATTTTCCACATTCTGTGAAGCACAGCAGCTCTTTATGTTGAGTGAAATTCAATACATGGTTATCTAAAACAGCCACTAGGAGCCATTGTGTCTCTTTTTTCTCTCCCTCCTATGGATGCACTTTTGATTTGCATGCTTCCTTGTTTTGGCAGGCATCATGGCAGGCTCCAACAGATCCGGAGACCTCAGAGATGCTCAAAAGTCCATTCCTGTTGGAACGATCTTAGCTATTACAACTACTACAATTGTTTGTATCCTCTTAATTAGCACATATGCTTTATCTTTTTCCCTTTAAGGTTCATATGAATTCACAATTTAAATGCCAATTTGTTCTGTCTTAAAATCCTTAAACCATTGTGTTTAGATTTAAGTTCCGTGGTTCTGTTTGGCTCCTGCATTGAAGGAGTTGTCCTGAGGGACAAGTAAGTTAATGCTCTTTACGTTTTTAACTAATTTGGGGTTTTTCAGCAAAATAATGGAGGGGAAGAGAAATGGGTCATAAATTCAAGTTCAGATTTCACTCAGTCAGTATTATTTACAGATTTGGAGATGCTGTCAAAAAGAACCTTGTTGTGGGGACACTCTCCTGGCCCTCTCCCTGGGTTATTGTCATTGGATCCTTCTTCTCCACTGTTGGAGCAGGCCTGCAGTCCCTCACTGGAGCCCCAAGACTTTTACAGGCTATTGCCAAGGACAACATCATTCCATTTCTTAGGGTGAGGGACACCTGACCTGAAATCTTCATCTTCTAAAAAAAAATAATTAGAGACTATCTGACTGCTTTAGTACTTGCACCAGAAACCTTGGATGCTTGCCAATAGATGAACAATTTATTGTTTGTCGTTCCAAGGATTTTTGGCTTTACTAAATGTACAAGAAGGTCAAATCACTGAAAGAAAACTATCTTAAATTTGTACAGCTTAACGCATAATCTCTGCCTTCATATAAGGAAAAATGTATGTTCTCAGTTTTAGTTTATTTCAATTTAAATCTAAACATGAAATATGTGTTAATGCCAGATCTGCTGTATTGGATTACATAAGATTGATTGCTTTTAAGAGTTTTTTTTATGGAAGATATATGACAGAAGAATTAGGAAAATCCTAGAAAAACTTAAGTGAAAGCATGTTTCTTTATGTGTAGCACACATTCTCAGCATTATAATGACATTAGTGTGCCTTTTAAGATATTACGATTTTTTGTGACAGGTCTTTGGTCATGGAAAGTCTAATGGAGAACCAACATGGGCATTGCTGCTGACTGGTCTCATAGCTGAGCTGGGGATACTTATAGCCTCTTTGGACATGGTAGCTCCCATCCTTTCCATGTAAGCTTATTTGAAATCCCACAGGAAACATGTATCAATGTTATTGTGCGTTTTACACAACCCCTTTGCTTTTACTGCATCACACAAGGAGATTTAGACATGTTGAAACCCCATTCAACAATAAGCATAGGGGCCTTAACTTTCTTTTTTTCTTCAGTTTTAAAAAAACCTGCATACTGTAAGTTGAAAGATAAGAAGTAGAGTATCTGTCTATAGACATACAAGGTGTAATTTCTTGGCCTTGACAATTTACTTTTCAAATTTGTGCTTGTGTAGGGCACGCTACAACACTTAACAACCTAAGACACTTGTTTATTTAGAAACACTGGGTAAACACAGCTAACAAATATGGGAAAAGGGCCTGCTTTCATTTTTTTCCCTTCAGGGGTCTTTTAGCAGTCTAAAAAAAGCAAATAATGCATTCCCCCTCATTCATTAATTGAGTTTCTGCATACAGATATCTCTACTTTCAATAGTTCCATCATATTAAACACATGCACTGGTTTTTTGTTCTATCTCGCAAAAAAAAAAAAAAATTCTGGTTAATTTTAGGTTATTGTTCCTATTTACTTTTCAACAGGTTCTTCCTGATGTGCTATCTCTTTGTAAACTTAGCCTGTGCAGTTCAGACTCTTTTACGAACACCCAACTGGAGGCCAAGGTTCAAGTATTATCACTGGTGAGTGAAGTTGTGTGCACAGTTTTGCATCTTGTATGTTTTTGTTTTTTTTTGTATGATGCAAAGCTTTTGGTTTGCTGATGGTTTTGGTTATTTAAATCCACAGGGCTCTGTCATTTCTTGGCATGAGCATGTGTCTTGCACTTATGTTTATATCCTCCTGGTACTATGCTATTGTAGCAATGGGCATCGCAGGGATGATCTACAAGTACATTGAATACCAGGGGTATGTATGAAGTCACACATGGTAAAGTCTCTTAATGTTTTCTTTGTGGATCTGTTCCTCTGACCAGCTGTCTCTTTGGTCAAAGCTTCAAAAGGATGATCTGTCTCCTTATCTTTTTCTATTTTTTATTCCCTAATATAATTAGAGCAGAGAAGGAATGGGGGGACGGTATAAGAGGACTATCCCTTAGTGCTGCGCGTTATGCTCTACTGAGACTTGAAGCCGGTCCCCCACACACCAAGAACTGGAGGTACAACCACAATAGCAGATGACACTGTTCCCTCACAAAAACATCAGTGTTGCTTTGTGTTTCATTTTAAAAATGCAAAGGTATTTGAAGCAAAGGATGTCAAGTAAACGTTAAAAAAGTCTCCTCCCTGAATGAAACCAGAACAACTTTAGGCATTAGGAAGACTCACAGATGTGTTTTTCATTTTCGAAACAATCTTTAGGCTCTTTGTGACCTGTGATCTCTTCCATATGCTATGTGCTGCTGAGATAAGCAGCAAGTCTGTCTTGCAGTAAATATTCTCACATCTGGATTCAGTTTGTAAAAAAATGCAGCCTTAGACCTCTCTCTCTGTTAACCAATAACCTTTAAACTGTCACATTATTTTCTAAACATACGTTTTTCAGTCATCGCAAAATGGTTAAAAGTACAGTTTGCCATTGAGAGTTAAAATATACATTTATATGGCTGGTTACCTTTCAGCTTCTCAATTGATACACTAATGGGAAAACAACATATTTTTTGACATTAATCAGGTAAAAGAATGGGACCAGCTCTGTGGCCTTGTGGTAGAGTGTCTGCTCTGAGACTGGAAGGTCGTGAGCTCAAATCCACTGTTAAGTCATACTAAAACCTCCAAAAATGGGACCCAATGCCTCCCTGCTTGACATTCAGCCCTAAGAGATTGGAATGAAGGGTTAAACCACCAAATGGTTCAGAAAGCGGCTTGTCTGCAGCTCACCGCTCCCCCAGGGGATTGGTCAAATGCCAAGAACAAGCTACACTCACCTACATGTGTGACAATTAAAAGGACTTTAACTTAACCTCGCTAAAAGATGCTATTTTTTTATTTCATAATCTAGAATTTACAGTATAAAATGTAAGTCTGGGTCACATGTGTGGGAGTTAAATAATTAACTCCTGTTTTTCAATTTAATCTGTAAAGGTTTTGTATGTCAGCTGTAACCAGGGTTACTTTTTGAAGGAGTAAGCATTAAAACATTATGAATAACCTCAATTTCTTGATTCAGTGTGTCTGACAATTAAAATTCTGCCCCACAGACCTCAGCTGTTAGTGCTGCTGAAGCTCGATGAGGACCTACATGTGAAATATCCCCGGATGCTCACTTTTGCCTCCCAGCTGAAGGCAGGAAAAGGTCTGACCATTGTTGGCTCAGTCATTCAGGGTAACTTCCTGGACAGCTTTGGGGAAATGCAGGCAGCTGAACAGGTAAATTCTAGAGAGCAACACATGATGTGCACAGTTGTTCACTGTTACATAATTTTACTGACTGTGCTGGAGCTGATTGTAGCAATGAGCAATTTTTGTAACTTAAAAATAGACATTGAGGCACTCACTCATTTTTCTTTAGCAGAGGTTATTTCATTTATTTTACAGATAGGATACTATGTCAAACTCATCATATAATTTAGTTTTTCTTGTGTTGACGACCTTTTAATGTTTAGTATCTCTTAATGATTCCAGGCCATAAAGAACATGATGGAGATCGAGCGAGTCAAAGGTTTCTGCCAAGTTGTTGTGGCCGCTAAGGTGCGGGAGGGCATCGTTCATCTGATCCAGTCCTGCGGTCTGGGGGGGATGAAGCACAACACTGTGGTAATGGGCTGGCCCTACGGCTGGAGACAGAGTGAAGACCCTCGAGCCTGGAAGACATTTATTAGTAGGAGTCCCATTGTATTGTTGGCCCTCCAACATGATAGCTGAACAACTCACTCCCAACTGTTTCATTTAAATTACACCACATGGCTATAGAAACGATGCAACTCTGCACTGTTTTTCAGCTATTGTTCTTTCATTTTCCCCAGACACAGTCCGTTGCACCACAGCTGCACATCTGGCTCTGATGGTGCCCAAAAATGTGTCCTTCTACCCGAGCAACCATGAACGCTTCACAGATGGCAACATTGATGTGTGGTGGATTGTACACGATGGAGGGATGCTAATGCTGTTGCCTTTCCTGCTCAAACAGCACAAAGTCAGTAAGAAAATCTTGTTCTAAAAGAGACTGCTCATAGAAGAGTATCAGTCAATTGCTGAAAAAAAGTACATAAGTATGTTTTACTTTAGGTCTGGAGGAAATGCAAAATGCGCATCTTCACAGTAGCTCAGATGGACGACAACAGCATCCAGATGAAGAAAGACCTGGCCACGTTCTTGTACCAGCTGAGAATAGAGGCTGAGGTGGAGGTTGTTGAAATGGTGAGAGCTTGTTTTTATTTAAGGGGAATTAAAGGTTAAATTGCTTGTCTTTGCAACTATGGAGGAAACATGAATCATATTTGTTGGATAATCAAAAATGAAACCTGATGTTTTTGCTGCTGCAGCATGAAAAATACTCTGCTTCAGGCAAGATTTGATGCTTGAGTGCCTCAGCATAATGAAACCAATGAAAAACAAGAAAGTTTAAAAAGGACTATATGTCGTGAAACATTGACCTTTTTGAATAAACATGTTTGATTTGAATTTGATGTTTACATTAAGCAATTGTTCAATGGAATTTCAGCATGACAGCGACATCTCTGCATACACTTACGAGCGAACATTAATGATGGAGCAGAGGTCCCAGATGTTGAGGCAAATGAGGCTCTCCAGTGCAGAAAAACAAAGAGAGGTATGCTACGATTCTCATTTTCTCATGTGTTTTATTGTTTTTAAAGAACGTAAGAATCAAAGGGGTCATCATATTTGACACATTTACTGGTTCAGAGGATTGAATTTAATCTATTATAAGCACAAACTATATTTACAAGAGTTTTTTGACATTTGGGTGATACATTGCAGGCACAGCTGGTTAAAGACAGACACTCTCTGGTGCGCATGGGCAGCCTCTACTCAGATGAGGAAGAGGAGGTCGACGTTCCTTTAGAAAAGGTTCACATGACATGGACCAGAGAAAAGTGTGAGGCTGAGAGGAGAAACAGGAACAATGCTCCTCAGAATTTCAGAGAACTCATGAGCCTCAAACCGTGAGTAAAATTCTTTTTTTTGGAAAACTTGAGTACAATGAGAAATCCTTTCATGAACTAAGTTTCATTCTGGGAACAATCAGACTAATGCTTGCTGCTTCACAGAGATCAGTCAAACGTGCGAAGAATGCATACAGCGGTGAAGCTGAATGAAGTAATAGTCAACAAATCCCATGATGCTCGATTAGTGCTGCTCAACATGCCAGGGCCACCTCGTAATGCAGACGGAGATGAAAACTGTATCTTTTGCCTATGTAAATCAGCATGGATTAATAGGAAATGTGTGAAAGTTTGTGTTTGAGTTCATCTTAACTAGATGCCTAGATATGGAGTTTTTGGAAGTGCTGATTGAAGGCTTGGAGAGAGTGCTGCTGGTGAGAGGAGGAGGGCGGGAGGTCATCACCATCTATTCATGAGGAGTCGGGAGCTGCGAAGTGGGGAGCGGCTTCTGAACACATCAGGACACAGTCCGTTTTCAGAATTGGAGGCAGCACCTGCTTTGCATGTCAGCAGCTCTTTTCAGATGTATTCATTTTAAACTTTATGCAAATGATTGAGTCTAAAAGAGATGATATAAACAAAAATGTGTCTAAAAGTTCAAAATATGTACATTTAGTAATTTGGCTACTGTAGATGTGCAACATAATTTTGCTATAGAGGGAAAATTTCCATATGTTTGTAAAATAATTATTATAATACAAAAAATAATGCCATTTGCACTATTTGGATTCATAAAAGGATTTCCATGTTGGCTTTTACCAAAAGTTCAAATTTATGTTCACTTAAAAAAAAGTGCAATACACAAATACATTTAGTAAAAAGAATGATGCCATTCCTAAACAGGAAGTCAAACATATTTTACCAGTAACTTGCCAAATTCTCTCTCTGGATAAGCTTCTTTTAAATATATAGGTCAAATTCTTAAGAAAAAAAATCAGTTTGACATTTTTTTCTATATGAATGTCTTTGGTTGCACCACACTGGTTTGATGTTGACGCACGTTATTGCTCTTTTATGAATATAGGCTGAGGGAATTGGCAGTTTTTTTTGTTGCATGCTGTTAATAATAACTGTTGTGAGGAATAACCTAAATACCTGTTTGACATTGACTCATGAACCAAGTCTAGTATTATTTGATTTCATCTTTATTTTTGTTGTTTTCTTGACACTTGATCACATACTGTAGCATTTCTTTACAAAACTATGGTTATAAAGTACAAATATTAATATATAGAGAATTTTCATCAGTTTACCTGAGGATATGTTATAAATCAAACAGGTTATCACCACTTTTTCGATTGTCATTTTTACCTACTTTTTATAAAATTTCTGAATGCAGAGAAAAGCATTTTAGTCAGCAATTACCTTCACCTAAATTTGAAAAGAAGCTTGCCTCTCCAGTTTGAGACATGACAGGCTTTTTATGAGTAAAAATTAGAGTAAATTATGAACAGATGTTGAGAGCCTTCCTGCAAACATTTAAAAATCCTACAAAGTCAACCAAAGGACCACATTTTGGAGTTTTTGAAGTCTGTGCCATTTTTGCATGTAACTTCAAAATGACCAGGAGTCCTGTGTTTACGTTAACAAACTGTAATATTCCAAAAAGGAGAGATCTTAGCAATGCAAATAAACAAAGATTTATTTGTGGTACAAAAAAAGTGCATTAAATAGTCCATAGTCTTTTGGCAGTTAGGCTCTGGCCCGATGACAACTTTATTCTAGTGGAATAAGTTCGAACCATAGATGAATAAAGCCCAGCACCTAGACACTGATGGTGGTTGAGGGCCAGTCCACGGCATAGAATTGGTCCCGGTGGAGAATGGGGCAGAGGAGGGCCACCAAAACCCTTATAGTGTAGAGATAAACGTCATGAATTTCAAAAGCAGAAATTTAATTGTGATCGGCTGAAAAGAAAAGACGGGGAAATTAGCTATTGGTAGAGTGAGTGATGCAAGAACCCAGCTTACAGAGTATATTCTCCTCATTGAAATTGCACCAAAGCTTCCGAAAGGTATTAACACTACACGGCCATCAAAGCAAGGAGGACGAAAGCAATTTCTGCCTCTCTGTTATTAATGTGATTTGGTGTAAAAAAAAAAAAAAAATGGAGCCCAAAGTGACAACAAAGAACCTTGTGAAGATGCAAGATGAAACCATTATCGGCAGTTATTATTTAGTTTGTGGCTTTAAGTAAGGAACAAAAATCTTAACATGTGGGAGCAAGATTTGCGTTTGATGAGGCTAGAATGATGATAAATTTAGCATTGGGCTGTTTGGTCGAAAACAAAACAACTGAGTTAGAATGTGAACACTGCAGATCCAGACCATTTTCCAGACAATAGACAAACAACAAAACTAAATTGAGCAAATTACACTTTAATTTTTAGTTGCATATTAAGTACAGGCAGAAGTTGGGATGAAAGTGAGAGTTGTGTAATTATAATTCTTTCTGGTAAAAGTATTGGAGCAGGTTTTACATCTATCCATCTATCCATTTTCTAAACCCGTTTTGTCCCTTTTGGGGTCTCGGAGCTGCCAGAGCCTAACTGGCTCCTCGTGGGTGAATACACTCTTTACAGGTAACCAGTCTGTCACAGGGCCAGGTTTTACATACAGTCTTCAGTTTGAATTGTGACATCAGTAAACCTGAACTTAGGGCTGTTAAACAAAAGCAAAACATCTCCAACATCTGGTCAGTAATATTTCAAAAATTACTCAGAAAAGATTTATTTAAAGGTCTTTTTTTCATTTTCCTGCATTTAAGGCAGCATCTTGATTGTAAATGATGTATTCTGTGATAATGAGAGAAGTTTGTAAATTAACAGTTTGTTTTTACGGTATAATGTATGGGATGTGGTTGCTGTTTATCAACCCTGAAATTAGACTTGCTTAAGAAGATCTGCATACAAAAATTAGGGCAGTTTTTTTTAATAGACACAGACTGCATACAAAACTTCTAAAATTTGTTTTCAATTTGTTTTGTACAAGTTCATTTTGATTGTTATTTTTATTTATTACCTTTTTTAATTGCTGCCTTTTTTATTTCTTATTATTTTTATTTGATACTTAGTATCTTGGCTGTTTAAAACAGCATGTTTATTATTTGTTTTCTTTGTTTTTCATCTTCTGACAAGTCGCAAGTCAAAAATTGTTTGCTAGTGCTATGTCTTTATGATCATAAGTGAAACAAAATCTG
Source organism: Adrianichthys oophorus (assembly GCA_036245035.1). Lineage (NCBI taxonomy): Eukaryota > Metazoa > Chordata > Actinopteri > Beloniformes > Adrianichthyidae > Adrianichthys > Adrianichthys oophorus. The sequence continues at coordinate 21,326,950 of BSAI01000104.1, read as the reverse complement.
CAAAAATGAAAGAATTGTGTTATCCATCAATTTCTAACTCAGTTCTGTGGAGCCCCAAACTGTTCATAATTAAATAAATAAATATGATCTTGTGCAATCAGACATTCAACCAATAAATATCTCATAAATATATTAAAAGATCCTTAAATTGTGAAAAACCTGCACATAAATATTAAATTAGCCATAATATTATTAAATATTTTTCATTCAGCTTTAAAACCTGCTCATTATTTCACAACAGCGTTTTTAAAAAAATAATTTTTTAATCATGTTGAATATTGCTATAATTAAATGGCTTTTTTCAGAAATTTGGATTTCAAAGTCAATATATTTTTCAAAGTAGCTTCATAATGAGCTTTTTAGCAGAATGTCTGTCAATCAGTGAAAGTGGGTGGGATCTAAACGCTCATTGGCTGATCGACCCATTCTGCTGTGTGCCAGTTAGAAAGATGATATATTTCTGCAGCATCTGCTGACGGTAGCTGGTCAAATAGAGACAATCTCTTTGTCTCTATTTGTCTATTTGTCAGCAGATGCTATTTTGAGTCGTTTGGATGACATTTTTGAAATGCTGGACTTAATACATGCTGCAGAAGATGCTAACATCCATGACTCCTTTGTGAAACTCTTTCACACTTTACCGAACTGAGCAATTGAGTACCGGGTTTGTGTGGACTGAACCACACAGGGCACTATAGTTCAGTGAAGTTAGAAAGATATTCACAGATTCAGACTTCTGGGCTCAATAACTCTTCTGATAAACTAACAAACGTGACAGCAAGTATCTCAATCATTTTGTATTAACACAGAGCGACCTACAAGTGCATTTCAAAAGAAAAAAGATAGTTTTTTGCCTTTTAATGAGAAGTGTTCTCTTCGAGCTGCAGATACGGCAGCGACACGGCTGCCAAGGAACCGTCTACAAAGTGCAAGCATTAAGAAAAGATTATGTAAAAAACAAAAATCTCTCAAAAATCAATAACTGTCAACATTTGAGATAGTAATGAAGACTCATCACCATATTCATGTTACAATAAATATTTTGGAAGAAAGTCCTTTTTCATTAGATTGAATTTATTTTTTATTATAATTTTTCTACAGAAATATAAATCATAATAAAGATGCTCAATGGCTCTGAAAATACATAAGTTACATTTACCAAACCTCCTCCCATGGTTATATATGAGCATACGTTTCTACTACAACAAAGGTATTGAAAGTAAAACCAAAGACTGACAGAAACCCTCAAGAGAAAATGTTTTATCAAAATGATGATCAAAATGCCTCAAAGCACAGTATTTTTTACTTAGTTAAACATTATTATGTATGTCTTACTATTCCAAAATATGTTATAATACACAAAACAGGTAGTAATTAAAATATTTACTCTCAATTACTAGATTAATCTTTTGGATTAAATATACTTTTAATGACCCACTCCAATGAAAATAATGTTTTCAGTGTTTTGAACATGCTGCTGTGGCATTTAAAATCTCACGATGAAGGACATGTATTAAAATAAATTAAGATTAAAACAGATAAATACACTAAACCTTTGGAGATGTGATGTAAAGTTGAAGACAGACAGGATTCCATCCTCTCTCAGCCGAACAATCTGCCCCGTTGTGTCAATGTCCTCTGGTATGAAGCGCTCCCCACAGAGCCTGGAGAACTCTGTCACAACAAAATCCTCCCTTCTTACTGCAGCTTCCCGTCACCTCTGTAATTCTGTCACCGGGAAACCTCGGAATTGGACAGTGGAAAAAAGATAAACAATAAAGCAAAATATAATATGAGGGAAAACAGTTTCTGCCGTTAGCATTACTTTGTTAGCCACGTAATGTTGTTTATGATTACACAAACTTATAAATGCTCTAATAACCAAAATATTCTGACAACTTACTTGTGAAAGGTAATTTCACATGATCTGCTCTCAATAGAGCGCCGGTTGAGACATCTGAAGGCTGCACAAACAAACAACATGGCTGCGATTCTCCGTTGACCATAGCTGGTTGTGGATGGAGCCTAGTTAAAGCAGACCCCACCAATATGGCGGCGCCGCAGGTTCGCCCTGGAGCCCAGAATGAGGCGTCAATTTATATTGTTTATGGTTCAGTCCTCTCGAACCCGATGCTCAACTGCTCAGTTCGGAAAAGTTTGAAAGATATTCACAAATGGAATCGTGGGTGTTAGCATCTTCTGCAGTAATTACCAAGTCGAGCATTTCAAAAATGTCATCCAAACAACTCAAAATAATATCTGCTAACAGATTGTCTCTATTTGATCAGCAAACCTGCACGGACAAGTATATCATCTTTCTAAATGGCACACAGCAGAATGGGTGTCTAGGAATATGAGTCTATTACAAAGGATAAGCCAATGAGCGGTTAGATCCCACCCCCTTTCACTGATTGTCAGACAGACTCAGTCTGCTGAAAAAGCTCACTATGAAATAAAAAATATTGAAAAATATTGATTTTGGAATCTGAGTTTCTGATAAAAGCCATTTCATTATAGTAATATTCAACATGAGTGATGTTTTAAAATGCTGCTATAAAATAATGAACAGGTTTTAAGGCTGAATGAAATATTTTTTATAAAATTATGGCTAATTTCATATAAATGTACAGGTCTATAAAAGGTTATCATTAAAAACAGAACACTCACTGTTTTATCTTTTGTGAGGAACTTGCTGACACTTTCAGTTTTGTACAATGTTGTTCTATACTGATGATTTGTTTCAATGAATATCGGTGCAAAGAAGGAAACTTAATAAAGGCAAGCGTTTCAGCAAAAAAATTAACATTAAACTAGTAACTTTCAGTTTACCACAAAAAATAGGAATTCAAAGATACAAACTTGATGTACTTTTTTCTTTATTTTATTTATTAGTTTTAAAATTATACTTGTACATTTCTTTAAAGATAATGCAACAAAAATAAAAAAAAATACATAAAAAAATAAACTGTGCTGCAGTTTGCGAAATAATATACATAAAAAGTGCATTACATGGAGTATACAGTATTTCTGAAATGTTTTGGATGGATTAAAGCTGTGTTTGGCATTATCACTGACTTCATAAAATAATTATTAAAAAAAAGATGCATACATTTTTTTTCTTTTGATAACATTTAGAACTAAGCTGTACTTCTTTATGATTATTTGTTCATAAAAAAGCTAGAAAAGAGTAAAAGTGATGACATGAGTTGCAAATTAGGTAAAATGAATTTTGCTCCAGAAATGGAGCTCTGGAGCTCTGGAAGTTTTGGTCTTTCAAGGACTAGTCTGCAGGCATTCTGAATTTCTTCAGCTGGAATCTGCTCTTCGCTGGGTGTCCGTTTTGTGCTGTTGTCACGAACCTGAAGGGAGAAGCATGAACAAAAAGGATAATGCGACATAATACACCCTTTTTTAAAATGATGGTTCACACATAATGTTATAATAATATGAATATATTATTATTTTTTATCATTATTGTTATTATTCTTATTCTTATTATTAATAATAATTAAAAAAATAATGACACAAAAATAATAAAAATCAAGTTGTATTAAGAAGTCTTGGAATTGCTTTAGTGAAAAAAGTACTTTTTAGGCAAATTTATCAAGATAGAAACTCAAACTGCCAAAACCATTAATGCATAAACTTTTAGAGCAAATAACTGCCGCTAACACAGTATTAGCTTAGTCCTGTCAAAGTGACTTTTATTTTTACTAACTCACATTCTCAACTTCTTTGAACACTCGCAGGAAGTTTCTACGGAGGACATCAGCCAGATCGTCTTCAGACCAGTTTCTCTTCAGGAGTTCTTCAATTAGGGCAGGGTACTTTGACACATCTTGTAGACCTTGAGGAAAGCTGTGATTCAAAGCAATTATATATATGAAATTAATTCTCAAAACTTTCATTTAAATGTGCTATTTTTGAGAATATATTGGCAGTGTCATTATCTTCCAATTCAGTTGCTTTTTAACTGTGCAGGAACAATGTCAAATAAAACCCTTTAAAAAAAATTTACTAAAAAGAGCTTATTTGGAATATTTTTTGTGAAAATTTTGAATTTGAATAACCACTTCTCTTTGGCTGATATTGAATAAAAGGAAAAGAACCCCAGATTAATTTTAAACTGTTTTTGTGAATGCGTCAGCAATAATACCATTCACCTTTCAACAAAAATCCATTGAGGAAAAAAAAAACATGTTAATATCCAAATTATTATGTAGGGTTATCATGATTTCAAATACACAATGCAAGTTTATTTATATCTGTAAACAGTGAAGTAAATAAGTATTTGAACATCCTGTGAATTTTGCAAGTTCTCCCACTTAGAAATCAGAGGGGTCTGACATTTTCATCTTAATCTTCATTTTTCACATAATCTAAAAAATCATGGAAATCACATTGTATGATTTTTTAAAAATAATTTATTTGTATGTGTAAATAGATATGTGAACACCTGTTTTTCAGCTAGAGAGGTACCCTAGTCCGGTCTGTGTCCGGAACTGATACCGTGTCCAGAACGGGTACTGATCCACGTCCGGTACCAGTACTGATCCAGTCCGCGTCCAGTAACAGGTTATGGTTAGAGCTAGGGTACCGGCTTAAGTTTAGGGTACCCTTGCAGTCAGGTACCGGACTGGTACAAGTTTGGGGCCCGGAGGTTGGGAAGCCTTGATTTAATTGGTACGCCAGGGCGTCAAAAAACGACGAGTTGGGGAAACCCAAAATGGCAATTTTTTACATGGAGGGGTCTTGAACCATGAGTCAAAAGGTGACAACTGGGGAGTGAGAATGGGTTAGCAGTGGTTCTTCTACAGCCATGTGCAACAACTGCTGCTGATAAAAAGCTTAAAGTAAATACATTGATTCAGTGGCAAGTATTACATCAAGTCATAATACTTTATACAAATATCCAGGAAACAGAGCAAAAACTGCTTCTTTTTATCCGCATATCCATGGCTCTCAGAATAGCTTTGTATTAGAAAACACAGTCAAAACAGTTCTTAAATCAAAGAAAAAATATTTAGTATATCTATGGTTTTAAACATGTAGAGTAAACATTAAAATAAATAAAAAAATTAAAGCAAATTAAATTGAAGAATGGTTTGATAACATAAATAGTTTTTAAAGACTTCTTGACTTAATATTTTACTCAATTTCTTTCTCCATTTTGAGAAGGACTCTTGGATAGAGGCGAAATATCTTCAATTTAAAAACATAGGCCAGATGACTTTTTTTGTTTAAATTTTGGGGTTTGCGCCATGTGAAACAATGCAAGTGCTTCACTTTGGTCTTTTAACCTTATTCAGAGTTACCTATTTTTCTTGAGTTCTACATTTTTACTTTTCATATTATTTAAATGGATGTGATCATTCAGACTGAAAAGCAGATTAATTAGCAAACTTTGAATTCTGCCCACTCTCAAGTAAGTTTATTGTCACAATGTGACAAACTGGAATCCTGCATGTATTTGATGTAAAAATAAACAAATCAGACTTGTTCTTATGTATTTCAACTCAATCCTAGGGAATTTTGTCAAATCATATTTGTGTCCTGTAGAATTAAGTCCAAAATGTGCTTTGTAAAAGTGCTAAGGTAAGTGTTAAGAAATATCATCATAAGTCCGTTTTCAAGTAGTTAATGGAAAACAGATAAAGAAAAACTATCTGCATAACTGTTAAGTCAAAAAGAGCCTTTCTTACCTATCAGCACCATCAAAGTCTCCTCCTATTCCTATCGATTTAGTCCCAATGATCTTCCTTATGTGGTCAAAATGTTCTGTTAGGGAGTTGAAACCACACATTAATTAGTACAATTATTACATTAATTAGTGGTCACTAATGGATTTTTTTAGGCATAAAACAAAATTGTTTAAGATAAATGCCTTACCAGCAACATCAGAGATTTTAGCATCTGCACCACAGGAAATGAACTTGCTGTAGAGATTCACCATGATTAACCCTTTCTTCTTTTCCTAAAACAGAACACCTCCATTAACACAGGCAACTCTTTAAAAAAAAAAAAGATGTTATTTCTCAATTTAAAAACAATGTAAAACAGGTTGGATAACCGGCCCACTCATGCGTACTCTACTTCATTAGGGGGAGGTGTGTTGATGGGATCAGGGGATGTTCAGTGTTTCTTCAACTTTGTATCATTCTAAGTCGAGCACAACAGCTTTTAGCCTCTGCAACTGGCCACACTGCAAGCAGCATGGACTACCAGCTGCCTTAGGGGTCCTACAAGCCAATTAGACTTGAAACAATTGCTTCCTCAGTTAAAAGCATTCCTTAAAGTACTTTTGGTGACCATCAAAGAGTTTGTGGATTTCCCCCAGGCAAATACCAGAGACCTTACAACCAGAGTATTAAAGACCCATTCCAGTGAAAATTGTCTTTTTTTGTATTTTTAACATGTGCTTGTAGTATTTTCTCACAAAAGAGGACAAGAACCTGTATAAAATAATTTACTGCATTTCTGAGTATTTCTTAATTCAAACCGCTTCGGATCAGAAAACCGGATGCTTGATAAAGCTCAGACTAATGACGCAGTTACTCCTCCAGTCCGCTTCTCCGCCCCCTTGCACGCATTCATTTTCCTCGTCTGAGCTGGCTTCTGGCTTAAAACTGTACTGCTGGATTAATCTAATAGTGCTCACCAATATTTTTGCACTGCTAATTCTAGGTTGGGGCTATAAGCTTGTGCATGAGCACGCAAAAGGAGCTCTCAGCGACGGGAGGGGTTGCTGTGAGCCAACAGTCCCACCCACAAACCAGAATTGTTTTTGTACTGAGCTACTGCCACTGGGCATAAAATATGCGTTAAAAATGGCAGGCTTTGATTTTGGCTAAAAACTGCACATTCATTATTAAAAGACTACTGAGAACAATTTTACAAAGGGAAACAAATGTGGTTGGAGTGGGACTTTAAACATCTGCATTGGTGGAAAACTGACTCAATGTCTCCACCCTTCTTTGGCACCTTAACATTCTTCTAAATGTGGGAGTTAAAGTTGTTTCTTACAACTTTCCCACAGACTCTAGTAATATGTCTGGACTTGCCAAAACTGTCTGGGTTCTTTCTTCTTCTGCTCAGGGTGTCCTTGTACAACATGAGCTAATGGACACCCTAGTACTTAACCTTGGTGTTCGTGTTATGGGAGACCTTATAAAGGAAATTCTCCCCAGACAGCATGGCCTCTAGGATGCTCTCATACCCCACCGCTAAAAAAAGTGGCCCTTGAATGAGAGGTTATCTGTACCTTTGAATTAGATGACGAGCTACTAGTTGCATAATAGGATACTAACAGTTGAGTTTGATGTTGTTTCGTTTTTTGTTTTTTTTTATCTTTTTTATTGTCTTTTCAAAAGATTTTCAAACATAAACATAGCTCAGGACAACCCATAATAATGACTGAAAAATAAAGTGAAGAATGACCCATCAATTGTTAGTCAAAGTATTTAGTATAGAGGCTGTATTGAGACTGGTGAAACAGAAATAGGGTATACAAATCTTGATAAAGTGATCCTTTGTGGAGTGGAGCAGGTAGGTCCGGAATTTCAAAGGAAAAAGTTCAATGACAAGTCTATGCCAATTTGCTTTACAGGGAATTTTCTCACTTATCCATGACAGGATGAATATTCTTACATACAACATATGTCAGGATATCATACAATCTACTGGAGGTGGAGCTAACTTTACAGCCCCTGTAAACAAGAAGCAAAGAGACTGGGTTCAGAGCAGTCCCAAAGATCTTCTTCATGTCTTCAAGAATATTTCTCCAGCATGACAAAATTTTTGGACAGAACCAAACGCAGTGAGAATATGTTCCATTTGCCGAATGACATTTTAAACACATGGGTGATGTTTGAGAGTTCATCTGATGCCTTCTATGAGCAGAGATTTGTAGTCTGTGAAAAGTTTATACTGTAAAAGTCTGGCATTATTGCAAACAGATATTCGTTTTCCTAAAAACTGCATAAACATAATTAAAAGACCACTGGGAACAATTTCACAGTTGAAAAAAATGTAGTTGCAGTGAAACTTTAAGACATATTTTCTGCTGCAACTCAGACGAGGAAAACAAAGACGTTAATGGATCTATTTGTCTGCAAGTGGAGGGTTCACAGTTGTAGCGGAGAAGGGAGTTTTTGGCCTGCCCATTGCAGTTACTGCATCACAAACTTGAGCTTTTTCAAACATCCAGTTTTAATCTGCTCCTGATCCAATGTGATTTTAATAAAGAAATACTCAGAAATGCAGTTTTAATCTTAAAATATTTGATATATGTCCTCCATTATGAGGAAAATGTTACAAGAACATGTTAAAAACTTGTTTTTTATTGGAGTGGGTCTTTAAGAACTCATCTAAACTAAAGAAATACATTCAAGTGTCAGTGTTGCAAATACCATTCATCATTTCTCAGTTCTACTACTTTGGAGTGACTGATCAGCTGCAGAGTATGACATTTGCACAAAGTGTATATCTCTGCTTTTATACATTTTTTCTTGCCTCCTCTGAAACTAACAACATGACAACTGTAACATTTGTACCTGACTTCTGTGCAAACTTAATTGCAATCCTATTTCTGATTATACTGGCAAATATTGAAGAAATCTGTGTTTGAATGGGCGGAGTTCACTCAACCTCAATCTATTGTTTCAAAAAGGAAATCGTAAAAGAAAGGAAAATACTAAAATTCCTCAGACTTCAACAGCTTTCACAGGGCTCTAGAGTGTGACCAATGTGGTCGCACGTGCGACTGGACTTTTCAATGGTGCGCCTATAAGAAATCCATGGTAGCGTCAGTGCGCCCAGCCCTTCTGAGAAAAAAAAAAAAAAAAAAGAATAACTTCAGCTACTTTGAAAGTCTCATTCCTGTGTGTGCACAAGTGTAACATACCTCAAATAAAAATGATCGGTTTTGTTAATGAGAATGTAAATCTGAGTCGTTCAGTCTGGGTCCATGCGCACACACCCTGTGCACATGTGCCCGGTGCTGGCAGCAGTTGGAGTGGGTGAAAAAACTCAGTTAAAACTCTTTAATCAGGGCTTTAGCTCCAGTATTTACATTCTTTCGCCTTCCGTGACTTTTCAACCGTTAACGTAATCAACGTAATTCCAGCTGAGTCTGTAGCGGAGCATATGCAGCACTGTGCAGTTGTGAAGTGTTCACGTCATCAACGTTTATCAGCAGATTCTGTCGTGTAGAAAAGTGGCTTTGCATTCTGTGTTGTACATTGATGCAAAACCAGAAAGAAAAGCTGCTTTTTCCCACGTCAGAATCCACTGATTCACGGGGATTGTTTGAACAGTTGGAGATTTATATGTTAAAAAGTTTGTTATTTAGGTGTTGCTGTGACATTAAGTATGGTGGCCCTGAAGTTCTAACCACATCAAAAAGTCATTCAAAAACAGAAATGCAATTTCAAAAAACAAATGTAATTTCTAGAAATTAAAATAAAATGTTAAAAAACGAAGCCAAAAGAAACTGGAAAAAGTAGGTATAATGGGAGATTGCTGTTTAGATGATCATATTTGTTTATCACTTTAACAGATAGTTATTTGACACGAAATGCCTTAAACCAAAAACATAGGTAGACTCAAATATAGCTGCTGCTCTCAAAGAATATTTTAATTCAGAACACACCTATGAAGTGATACTGGGTATGCTCTGTAAAGGTGCATTCAAAGCGAACGCAATTCATGCGGCCAATTTGCGTGGCCCCCTCCCTTTCCCCTCCCTCACCGCTCGGAGAATTCGCTGCTCGCTGCGTGGTCAAATCGTGTTCGGTGTGAATGTTTTCTTTTTTTTAGTTCAAAATTCAGCTCAGTGAAGCACTTTATTTTGAACAAGCTCACTCCTGATTGGCGACAGTAGTTCCCTTAAACGTGACTCAGACTGACTCGGACCAATCGCTGTCGTCTGGTTTAAAAATGACGGCGCACATATCAGGAAGCAATGGTGAAAGAATTGGCTTAATTTCATGTTTTTACTTGTTTCATTTTGAATAAAGAAAAACTAAGACTAAAGCTGCATTTCTGAATTTTGTCTCATATTGGTCCTCTATCATGAGAAAAATGCTGCAAGAATATGTTAAAAATACCAAAAACACAATTTTCATTGGAGTGGGTCTTTAAACACCAACTTTTTATGTAATTTATCATTACTGTAGAATTGTGTTTTTTTTTTTAAAAAAAAGGGCTTTTTGTTTACCAGTTTATAAGTTAATTATTTTCAAGTCCTTTATGCCAATATTGACAGCAATTAAAAAGGAATGTCACCGTGCAAAACTGCTGAGATAAATGTAATGGGGTTGAGAAGGTGGGTGTACCAAACTTTTGTGCTGGTGCACCTAGGAAAAGAAGTAAGGCGCACCAGTGCAACCAGTGCAAAAATTTTGTCTAGAGCCCTGTTACAGGTATTGGTGTGTAACATTTTTAAGGTCACAAATGTTGCATTTTTGAGTAAGTAACTAAAGACTTTTTTTTGTTACACTTAAACTCTAATATTTAACAGGATACTAAGTTTTTTTTTTTAAAGATCTTTTTAATTATGGATAGTGTTTGCAAATTGTCCTTTGATCTGCCTATATTTGTGAATTACTTTTGAAAGGTTGCATATTTATGGTTAACATTAACCTCCTAATTAAAAGTCAAAGATACAATGGGGTTTTTAATCCATTTTTAATCAATAGTCAAAAGACTAATTTGTTATTTATTTAAAAAATTAAATATTTTATAAGTGTCCAACCAATAATTCTTGGTCTAATTATTTATTCATTCATACATGCGCAGCCAGTGAACCTCTGAGTAGTTTTGCTTTCTTACCAGCTCACTCAGCAGCCAGTCAGGTACGTTGCGTCTGTTATTACAAATGGAGTAGGAAGATGAATGGCTGAAAATAACTGGTGCCTTGGAATGCTTCAGGGTGGCCGAGGCTGTTTCCCAAGAAGAATGGGAGAGATCCACTATCATACCCAATCTGTTCATCTCCTCCACCACAGCCTGAAAAAGACATTTAAAAACAATTTGAGGAGCCATTTATGCATCACAGAGGAAGAGGAAGTCATCAAACAACAGTTGATGTTTAGATGCACAGGCATATAAACAGCTTCATGCAAAAACCTAACTAGGAAGTTCTCAATATCACAGCTGTAAAGGGCAGCCTAATAGGAAAAGGAATACAAAGATATGCTTATCCAGTTGAATAATGTTGCAGTATGACAAACTTTGCAATTTTTATTGGGATGACTTTAGTTTCCGGGGGAATACTTGGCAATAACCATCTATCCCACCTATTCACCACAATGAAATAAGTAAAGTTTAAAGTCCTATTTACCTCTAGGTTATGTTATTGTTCACATTGGTATTAAACATAAATTACATTAACAAGGGCAAAAGTAATTTTTAACTACCCAAAGTTGAAGACTCGTGCAATTTACTCTAAAATGATTTAACAGCTTCCTAGAATAGTCAAATACTACTGATTGTAACATGACAATTGGCTGCTAATAATACATTTGCTGACAGTTAAGTGGAAGTTACTTTGCCAAACTGTGTTAGGCTGTTGTTCTCCCTTTGAAATACTTCATAAAGGTCTGTGGCGGTTTCAGACCTGCAAGGAAAAAAACACATATCAACTTTGAAAAATGCAGAAACACTTAATAAAGCAAACACTTGTCAGGTTACATCATGGAATTTATGACAGAGTTTAAGCAAAAATAACTGTCAAACCATGCCGATTAGATTTAAAGGAATCCTAATTTACCAGGGAGTGTTGCAGTTATGTGTGAGGGACATGGAACGGACGCCAAGGTCATAAAACATCCGCAGAACTGCAAGGCTGCTGTCAATGGAGTGACCCCCCTCTACGCTTATTAGACAGGCTATTTTATGTTTCATCAAAGAATTAGTCAAGTCTGCAGGGACAAAGAGAGAACCACAAAGCACACGGACATTGGTACAACAGTTTTAGAGCTCTTCTGACACTCATTTACTAAAGTTTAACATTCATCACAAGCCACTGGCATAACATAAACAAATTAGACCCCAAAGAAAAAAAAGGAACATCTTGCTTTTTAATAAAGAAGCTGTGTCCTATTGTACCGTCGTAGGTCTTGACCAGTTCAAAGTCCTGGGCCTTATTGCACATGCGTTTGACCAGATCAATTTGTTCCAGAGTCAGCCTCACAGCATCTTTCCCTTGAGCTCCACACGGAACATAGGCCGCAAACATCTGACAAAAGCAACAGAAACGTTCAACAAAAGGCACAAAGGAGACTGAATTTCTTTGCTTTCAATCATACCGGTCGAGAGATATCACTTGAAATGCCACAAAATGTAAAGCACAAGAAATAAAAAGAGAACCAAACATAGCATTAAACCAGCTGACGGTACCTGTGTTTGCACACGTCCAGTTTTGAGACGAGAGATGTCAGTGGAAGCTTTGTTGATGTTTTGCAGATCAACCTTGCTCAAATTGTTATTATAATGGATCCTGAGCTTAAGAGGAAGGTCATTATGACTAAAAAAAATAATAAAATAAGTGAGAGTTTTTTTTTTTTTTTTATGTAATTTTGGTACCATAGAGGAGCAGATTTAATAAAGGATCAATTACCCATCAATCAGAGGAAACTTATCCATGAGTTCCTGCACTCTTTCCTTTTCAGAATTTGCAGATGTGAACAGAGGCATACTTGTTAGAAGAATCCACAGACACATCACTGACCAGCTGCCCAACATTTTCTTAGAGTTTTCCTTGAAAGCAGAACTGAGAGGATGAGATAAGTCAACAGTGGCAAATGATAAGACAGAGTAAAAAGAAAAACAAATCAATAGATACTTTGTATACACAGTTAATCTGTAAATGTCAGACAATTGGGTTTATAAAGGCATGTGTTGAATAGCAAATGGAAACAAAAAAATAAAGAGAAAAAAAGTAAGGAAAAGTAGGCGGGTCCTAGTTTCGATTAAAACGCGTTATTTGTAAAAACACAGTTAACACATTTTTAACATGAACTTACCAAGTCCGTCTGTTTACCACCTTGTTGAGCAGCTGCAGTGTAAACTTTGCGAAGTTTTCAGCGCAGATGAAGTCACGACACAATGACAACAGGCTGTGCTGCATTCGAGTCTGTCAGAAAAATCGGACAAAAATGATTCAGGTTAGCCTCAACACACGACGAGTCGTGCAGGTGTGGATTACAAAACGATGAAAAAGTGAAGGTAGTGTCAGCCTCAAGTACAAAGATTTGGTTGCAAAATGTGTAGTTTGTAAAAGCCAACCTGATTGGAGGGATAGGCTACCTTTTACGTGAGACATCAGATCGCCTCCTGATCAATATGATGGTGCTATCTGCTGGTCAAACCAAGTAATGGGCTAAAAAAACAAAACAAAACAGAGATTTGAATTGTTTAATTACATTTAGATTTAAGAATAAATACATACATAAAAAATAAAAGTAATAAAAAAACAACAACAACTTTATTTTACTGAATAACTCATCAGTGTTTTGCTTACTTTTGCTTTTAACTTTTAATTTAATTTAAATTTAGAGATAAAATCGAAAAGGGTGGCACAAGAGACGGGATATGGTCAATTGAGGTAAAGAAAGAAAAACAAGAGCAAACTCGTTTAAATAATTGAGCTTAATGCCTTTGGAGCACACAAAACACTTTTCAAACATTTTTTGTACAGTTCAAGTGTGCAGAGTAAGGAAATAAGTACATTTTTAACTCGACTAGACTTGTCTTTAGTTGTCCCTCAGGGAGAAATTCATTTTCACTTTCTTTAAATTATAGATAACATGAAGAGGCAGACGAGTCACATCATACAGCCACATAAATCACTCGAGGTGGTATATCCAGTGACAAACTGACAATGTCCATATTATATTTAAATACTTTGAACATGACAATCATTCCTTAGTGAATGTAGCCACGAGGAGTGTGTCCTGTGTCAACCCCTGAAGGGAAAAGCTGAGAGGAATAGAAGAAGACGGTGAACTATGGGGAGTATTCACAACTATTTACTGTGAAAGAGTGTGAGTTTTATCAGGACTGAAGCCATGAAACTCAAGTTGAACACTTAAGTTAAAAGTTGAACAATTTACTATTAAATTAATTAATTTAAAGTCACACTCCAATCATATTTTGATCTATTTTAAAACCATTCCCAGAGGCTTTTTCGATATGATTATGCCATTTTTAGCCCAAATCAGAAACTCTGTGTTGCCTTCTAGGACACAGTTTCTGTAGAGCGGCAAGAGTATATTAGAAATTTGCCTCTGAGTTGTGAGAAGAGCTGTTTGCGCGGACTATGCATGCCTTCAGTTCCCATTATCCCTCTGTTTCACTCTCTCCCGTTAACTTAACACCAACCTAACATGAGCAACAAAAATGGTGAGCAATATTAGAGGCCGATACCAACTCGGACGAGGAAAATGAAAACGTACAGGTATCTATTTGTCTACACGTGAAGGCATCAGAATGAAGCGGTGCAGGGAGCTTGTGTCCCTCCCAGCATATTTTCTACGCAACAAAAAAGCTTTTTTTAAAAAAAAATTACATCTTTTTGTTTTTTCCCGTTTCACAATGACTAGAAAAAAGAAAAAGGAGAACTCAGAAATGTCTTCATATATGTCCTCCATCATCAAAAAAATGCCACAAGAACTTGTTAAAAAAAACATCAAAAACACAATTTTCATTGGAGTGGGTCTTCAAGAAGTCATGCCTAGTAAGCACAAATAATAAAAAGAAAACATGGCATGATAAGCTTACAATTTTTTCAGAATGTTCACTGACACCAAAAAGTAAAACAGAACTGTTGTTAAAAAAAAAGTAAATAATGACAATTTTGCTTGATATATCTGTCAAACTGTGAAGACTCATTTAAATGTGTGGGACTTTTGTTTCCATTTCCATGCTCCACCAAGGTTGATGCGCTGACTAAATAATTTGGTTAATTCAAATGGAAGCAATGACAGCTGGGATTCCCTCGCTCACAGCAGGGGGATTAGCAGAATAATATCTGTACAATTGTGATTACTTTATTGAAGCAGTAGGGTGCTCCAATCAGAGCTGAATCGCTCTTGTCATTATGGACAACATGCCAAAACTCAGTGGGTCGACCAACTTTGTAAGGTTTTACGTCTTCCCTCCAAAATGAACTGATATCCATTTGTGGCCTGCCTGATGCTCCCTCATCAGCACCAGACTAATTCCAATTTGCACCATTCAGTCAATGCTCATTAAACAGAATATTTCAAGTTTGAGAGAATGTAAATGAGGAGGCAGCAGTGTGTAACCAGGAGCGCTGCCTTCATAATAGTTTGCACTCAGTTGGAAGATAACATGCATCTTTTTGTGGAAGCTTACTGTTAAGAATTAACACAACCAACTCATAGGGAAAAGTACACATATATTGAAAAACATTGAACGGTTTTGTGGGATAACATTTACTTGAACATGTTTTTACTTGCAGCGTCATTTAAGAGCTACAGACATTCCATAAAGATGTCAAATGTTAAAAACCCACTCCAATGAAAATGACACGTTCTGCTTGTTGATTTGGGTTTTTTTACTGCCTGTTCTGTGCAGGTCTGTTGTGGCCTTCTTTTGCTCCTCCCACTCACCTGTGTCTCCTGCTGGAGGTGTTCACAGCTATATTCTGTTTGGTCGATTGTGTGTGGATGCCTATTTAAGTCTGTATGTTTCAGTTCCCTGTGTTGGAATGTTGTGTACTTTAGATTGGTCCTTGTCGTAGTACTTTGATGCTGCTCCTTAGTTGGTTTGAGTTGCTTGCCCCTTTTTTCTTCCTCTTGTGAGGCGATCTTTTGTTCAGACATTAAAACAAGCTTTAAACTTACCCATCTGTGTCAAAGCCTTCTCTGCTTTGGGGTTCCTGAACCATATCCGTAACAGAAAATGGGGTTTATGGGGTTTATATTTAACATGTTCTCGTGGCATTTTTCTCTTGAAATTAAAAGTGCATTTCTATGTTTTTCTGCATTGTGAATCAAGGGGCGGAGAAAAAATGCAGTTGGAAAAAGATTATAGCAGTGACATCGGTGCTTCAGTTTGCAGGTCACAAGCTCCCTGCTCTGCTATATTCTGATGCATCCACTTTCAGACAAATATATCATTTTTTTGGTCTGCTTTTCTCATCTGAGATGGCATCTGGCTCAAAACTGAAGATATTGTTGTACGTATGTATGTTAGCTTGGGGTTGTGAGGGGCTGTTAGCTAGCTAGTTGTGCACACAACTCAGATGCCAATTTCTAATGAATTACTGTTGCTCTGCAGAAACTCTATCCTAAAAAACAACACAGGTTCTTTGATTTTGGCTAAAAATGGCAAAAAACCACTGGGAATGATTTGAAGTAATGACTATGTTGCTCATCCATAACACCCAGTTTATGTCTAAAATGGTCTCACTGAGACCTCACAGATCAGGTATGGCAATTACACTAAGTAGCTATCACTATTGGAAATCTCCAGATAGTGTTACTTACCAAATACAACTGCAACAGATGTGGTTATTAGTACAGCTATGTTCTGCGAAAGCAACACAGGCAAACTATAACTGTCTGTCTGCATTAATAGAATCACACTTGGCATACAAAACAAGAATGTTGTAAGCAGCAAACCAAGCAAGCAAATGTTGCACTTGTGCTGCTCTTGTTTTTCTGCAAATGTGGCAGGGCACATTACAGCCAAACATGCTTTCTCTGCTCTCGTCTGTCTAAAGAACATGGTTCCAGGAGATTTCTGAAAATTTAAACTTGTGTGGCCCTGTTCTTTTTGGAGACTTTTTTCCTCTGGCAGCTGTCCAAACAAGCCAAAGCTGTGCAGTCTTTTTTTTTTTTTTTATCTCTGTCATAAAAGTTGTCGAATGTTGAACACAGATTTTGACAGAAAAGTGCAGCTATGCATCGGTTATTGCTCCCTATGTTGGACATTTAGTGTTTATTCAGCTAATCACACAGTAGCAGCTCTGCACATTTAGGAATACAAACACAGGAAGGGCAACTTCCTCAAGGTTAAGTTATAATAGGTATGAAAGATGATTTAAATGATGTGGAATGTGGCATCATTGTCGTTGCCAGATGAGCTTTTAATGCTTCGTTTAAATGCAAGCTCCATCAATAGACATATGGTACTCATATATGCAAAGTTTTGCAGACAAGGTGATGACAGATTTGCACAAATTGACTGGCAAACACAGCCCAAATCCTAAGACTTCCATCCTTTCATTAAAAAATGTGCTGAGTTGTGAAAATGAATTGGCAAATCCATAATAGGGATATCATCAGAACTTGTGGGGCAGAGAATAAGATTAATGCATTTCTGATCAACCCTCTGTCATGAATGGTGAAACGTTTACTTGATGAGGCCTATTTAAGAAGCCTTTTAAGTCAGGGGCCTCTCCTGAATAGTGTAATAATACATTTCTGATTTAAATCAATCTTTCTTGTACGGTTTTCTCTGCTATTATCTTTTCAGTTTGTAGTTCAACTAATTCTACTCAACACATTGACCAAATCTTTATTTTGCCCATATCATGATGATGAGGCACCAAGGTAAGATTCCTCTCTTCTAAAGACAAAAAATCTAACTCACATCTAACCCACTCACATCATCTAGACCAGGGGTCTGCAACCTTTAACGCTAAAAGAACCATTTGGGTCAGTTTCTTACCAACCAAAACCTGGTGAAAGCTGCAAAGTCCCACGTCACTGTTTATACAATATATATATTTGTATTGCCATCAAGGCATTCATTTATGACATGTAGCTTTTAAATATTTACCATAACTGAATTGTGCTACTTTTTCTATATAAAACAATTTTTTTTCAAAAGCAAAGCCGCACATAATTGATCCTTTCAAAATAAAGTACAACCTGTGTCAATGAAAATCCTCCAGCTATAGCAGATTTTCTTTAATTAAGGATATGAAAGAAAAGACAGTCAAAAATACTGTTTTCTATTATTATGAATTTTTTGTGCATTTTATAAAAAATAAACATGACAATATTGGCATAGAATTAAATGTTAGGAAAATATTGATGGAAAAATGCATTAAGAACTTTGCCAAAATAAATGAATATTTTACCCTGATTTTAATAAATTATCTGACATGTTAAAAAAAATCTAAACATAAATTAAAAAAAAAAGAACCAAATCTACAAACCTAATATTTATTCAACTCATCAGCCTTTTTCTTCAAAGCCAAAGAGCCAAAATGGAAGGATAAAAGAGTAGCATGTGGCTCTGGAGCCTCAGATAGCAGACCCCTTGACCTGGACTGGAAACATTTATGTTTGTTTGTGAAATAATTACTTTCATTGATTTCATTGATGGTTTATGGGGGTAAGGCTGTTAGTGTTCAAGCGCAGCTCAAGGGGGCGCCCGTGAGCCGACAGGTGTTCATTTCCTGTCCTTCCGAACACAGGTGAACGCTGATCGCGCAGATACAAACATTAGAATATATTTCTATCTATATCTATGACAGTCTGAACTTGGCAGTTTTGGGACATTTTTCGTTTGGATACCGTTCAAAGAGAAAACAAGGAGGAGGAGAAAAAACAAAACAAAATTGCAGAGCTTTTCGTGAAGGAGGAGACTTCGTTCACGAATGAAGGTGGGACAAACAATTTCTTTATTATCATAAAATAAATGAATTGCATTACGTAAAGCGATACATGATTTAATAACCATAATTTGCTATTGACTTAATTTTGCCGAAAAGGTCACATTTGAACTTTTGAACTTGGGTTGTTTGGTGGTATTGCCATATTGTTGAAAATTATAATAATTTGTTTAGCATGCACGTGGATTAGTACTACTAGGATTCAAATTCTGCAATAACATTTATTTTTTTAGAGATTTTCTGTGTTTAGTAAAAAAAAAAAAATCTACTTGTTTAATTCTTGTTATTTATTGAATATTGGGATTGGTTTATTATTTATATGTCACTGTACAAATTAATAAGTGAATCCATCTTTGCTTAGCCCTCAAGTTAGCACTTTTATCTTTATCCTGACATTATATTGACCACTTTTTCCTCTTCTAACCCCTTCTAATATTGTTGGTCGCACGAATTAACAGAAACCCACCCCTAGCCTTAACCCTTCCTCCAGGTTCGTGTGGCTAAGAAAAGAGTTCAGCACCTACTGCGTGTATTTAGGAAATGACATTCGAATAGACACTTTCTTGGTTGTTTGTTTATTTCTTTTTTGTTATCACACAGACGTTAAATTCATTTTAAAATTCCTATTTTTTTGTATCACTCAAAGCACTGAATATTCGTAAGAATTGTTTGCAACAGAGAATATCTTCTGAAGCAAGACTATTCTGTACATGGCATGTTATTAAATAAATTAAAAAAAAAAGTAAAGATAGCCTTTACAGAAACAGTAAAGTATCTCGGTCCAAGCTGCAAACCTGTTTGTGGCAGCATTTTTAAATTAATAGTTGCTCCTGTACATCTTTTGGAAAACAAAACAAAAACACTGTCAAAGTGGTTAAAAGTCTCACTCCAACAGTATATATATTTCTATTGCAAAATCTTTCCCAGTGGTGTTTTAATAATGATTATGCAGTTTTAGCCAAAATCCAAAAGCGTGTCATTTTTTATTATGTATTTTCTGCAGCGCGAATGTTACCTCAGCTAATTTTCCCATCAGCTCTGTGTTTACACTTACGACAGAAGGGAGACTTTCATCCGCCCATGACAGTTGCTGCATCACATACCTGAACTTTTTCAAACATCCGGTTTTCATCTACTTCTGAACCAACATGATTTGAACAAAGAAATACTCAGAAATTCATTTTAATCTTAAATTATTTTATACATCTCCATTACGAGGAAAATGCTACAAGATTTCACTCTTTTTCTTATTAAGTTTTTAATCATGTGAAATTTCAGGTGAAAACTATTATCAAGCCTTTTCTAAAAAATATGTTAAAAAATGCTTTACAGGCTTATTTATTGCACTCAGTTCAAACAAGGATGTCAAGAAGCACCCAACACATACACACCGCTTCAGCTCTGCACAAGACACAGTAGAATGGATTTCTTTTTTGTGTTGTGTTGACTTTAAAACATGCTGATACATCTTAAGTTGTCAGAAACTTGAAAATCTATTTTAACAATTTAGATTAATATATGATGGGGAGAAAAAACGTTGCTTGATTCATAATTCCTGCTTACTGTCCATCTTTTCAAGTGAGAAGTTGGTGGAACAAATCCAGTTTTTGCACTCATGGAAAAGTAAGTCTCTTTGTTGCATAGACAAAGTACATTTTCAGTCATGCCTGCTGAATGTGGGAGTCCTTCTCTTTTAAAGCATAATACTTGATAGGAAAAGTATTTCAGCAAAACCTGCTGTGCTTTACTGCTGATTGCACCATTATTTACTGACAAACAACTTTACTGACTTTTATTATTGATGGGGCTGTAGTTGCTGCTGTAAGGCAAAGCTCCTATGAATAAAAGAGAACAAAGTTTTAAAAGAAAGAATATGTCTGATTGTCTTTTATTGGTAGGTTTACAGCAGGAAACACAATCAATAGGATTTTGTTTTACTTCACCTTTTAGTAAGACAGCTGGAGACCTTCATGTGAAATAAGAAAAAAAGATAAATGAGCAGAAACCCTTTTCAAAGTGAAGCTTCTGTAGATTAAGTATTCCTTTATGTTTGCATGAAATAGACTTGGTTACTCTGATTTAGACATGAGCCAATGATGGCTTTTATGTGTTATACAAAGTCACAGCACTGAAGATAATAAGATGTGCTTTTCTGCAGAAAAAAACAAAAAGTTACTTCCAGTGTTTAAACATTTTTATCTGTGCAGTGGATGTGTGCACAGGCTTCCTACTCCAATGCAGTTTTTTTCTTATATATTTCATGACAAACAATAGAGCACATTCATTTTATGACAGATTTAGACAATGGTTTAGATTAAACTAAATGTAAAACTTGACGGTTTATGTTCTTATATATGTTTAAGTATATATAATTAAAATGTAATAACTATTTCTTTCTTTAATTTTTACCAACAGTTGTAGCACAGAAACAAATTATTTTGAAATCAAGTATCCATGATTTTAATAGAATACGCATTGTGCTAACATTGTGAAAGTAACACCTTTTAATAATAGTTAAAGTATTTTAGCATAGCTTACAATTTCTGTAAACATGTATATTTACGCCATGGTTAAAGTTCCATAAATAAGCTGATTGACAGAATGCATGTTGACAAAATGTTTATGACTGACATTTATATCGATGTCATTAAATGATACGGTTCTGCATTTGACTCTGATCTGCTTTAATCACTAGAGGGCAGCAGTCAGTCGCTGTAGGGCAGGTGAATGTCTTCACCTTTTCCACAATTTTTATATTAATAAAAATGAAATAAATCAAGCATAACTTTTTCTTTTACAGAGCAAACAAATGTCTGTCATAAAACATGATGCATGAAAATATTTGTTCATTTTTAGAGCTTGAGAAAAGCGTTTAAGCACGTCATTTCACATCAGTGCCCTTTCAAATTCCAAAACCGCACAATGCAGCTGCCTAGAATTGTACATTTTTCCGAAATAATAACCACTGAGCAATGATTGTTTTCTAAAATACTCATTTTACCAAGTAACACACTAGCAATAAGACTCTTTCTTTGTCTGTTGTGGCCTTTGGGAGAATGGGGGAAAAATACTTCAGTTTTCAAACTATTTTTCTGCTTGGGATTCTGGCAGCCAGGACTCAGTGTTTATTATCAGTTCTTACAGCCTTGACTTTAGCATAGCAATTACATCCTCAGCTGCACTGATTAGTGCAACATAGAGGCATTTCTTAAAAATGGGCTTGAAAAGACATTTTCCAACACTTACCAGGGAGTAGCTGGGGCACAAGCTTGTTCATTTAGATAGACCACAGACAGTCAAATGGCAATGAGATGCGGTCAATGGCTGCTTAAGAGTTCTTTTAACCTCTTGTGTACACCGTACATGAAACAAAGGACTGTTCGCAGAGGCATTAATTTAACTTATTTTAACACATACAGACAATAGAAGTGCCTCCTGTCATTTTGATAGGCGTTTCTTTGTTGTTTAACATATTCGCTCTATGGTCACTGGCAATATTTCCACCTCTCTTTGGTTAACTGCATAACCTTCTATTCTCTGAGCAATCACATAATCAATCACTGTCCCATTGCTTGACTAGGCAGACAAAGAGAGTGTATGAGTGAGAAAAAACCTTTCGCCCTGTCGGAACAAGTAAGAGGAATGTCGGCTTCACAGGCCTAACACCAGCAGAAAACATAGGCTTGGTAAATATTCAATTTAAAGGATTCCCAGATAAGGAGAGTTGAAAAATTGAGGCAGCACCCATTCTTCAAGATAAGAGAAGACGGAGCCATCTGGAGGCTGGGAGATAGCAAACTCCCACACCATCCCAGAGACCTCACTCTCATCTGCTGCAGCGGCAGAGAAGGGAAAATAGAGTGCCAACACTTTCATTATGGTAACTTCAAAATGAATTTATTCACATTCAAAGCAGGCAGTCAGCTAGTTTTTGACTTTGGTAAACAGCATGTTATTGTTGTGAACACTGTTACAAGTTACCAAATAATGTAATTCATTTTAAAATTCAGAGTATTTTTTAAAACTAATGTTGACCAACATTTGACAAATATTTAAAAGAAGGGAACATGATTAAGCCCTTGTTTGTTTCAAAAGGGAAGGTATGTTGGGCTTCATGCACTAAAATGACATGCCCTCAAAGATGAAAAAACAGGACACTTTATTACTGACTTTAGCTCTAGCTATGCATTTTCAAATGGATCCTAGTCCCACTTTGACTGCATTTTAAAAACAAACATCACATAACCTTTTCCACATTCCTATATTGCAGTTTGTTGACTCCTTTACCAACCCATTTCATGCCAGCCGCATTGGATTTAGTTCTGGATTAATGATTTTGTCAGTATGTTTTATCTGTTCTCTCATTCGGGTACGCCTGCCGTTATCCTTAATTACCCCTCTGCATTTCACACTTGGCCCTGAATTCTTAATGCATGATAACAGATGCGGGTCGATTTGAAATTTACTTGTAGCATCATTATCTTCTTGACCTGCACTGCATACCGACTGTCCCAAAGGTTTTTCTGTGAGAGCTTTACCTCTGAGATAACAACAACATTAAACGATAACCTTCCAGCGGTCCGAGGACACGCGGTTTGCTTCATATGTGCAGGACTGCAGCACAAACAGATTCGATCGTGGCGAATCGGCAAAGCTCTGATTCACATAATGGGTTAGAGAGAAAGGTTAAAGAGTGAAAAAAAAAAACAAAAAAAAACTGTTTAGGTGTTAGTGATCACTTTATACACAATTTTCAATAAAATCTCAATAAAAGTAAAGTTTTACAGTCAGTGCCGTTGGAATTTAATCTTTTCATTATTTCAGATTTTAAAAAAGTACTCTATTCTATTTCATTTTTGCACATGGGGTCTACAAAATGTTATTTTAAGATCAGCAACACGTTAAAAATTCAATTTGAGAATTTTTCAAAAAGCGTTTTATAGAAACATTTTTGTTTCCGTTCTTTTTTTTAATAAAAAAAAGTTACCTTTTTGACAAGTTGTATGGAAAATAAAATTTGATTTAGTTTTCATCAGCAGAGAGAAGTTACAACACTGTGTAAAAAAAACAAAACTTTACCACTATGGCAACGTTAAACTTGAGTTTCAGTTTTGATTTTTAGACATGATTCTTTTAACACATACTTTTCTATATGTTACTTCACTCCAGAAATCCAGTAATGTAAGAAAAAAAACTGCATAGACCTAAAGGCAAAAATTGGAAGGATTGCATTTTTTTCTTGGTTTCATATTTTGCAGGAACAGTGCACAGAGGGCAAATCCTGTCAAACCCAGTTTTAATCCTTTTCTCCACTCTGTTGTGTGATGTTATATTGTTATCGTAATGATAATCTGTGCCTGTATTTCTCCCCTTGGCATTTCTATCAGGCTGGGTTGGTTTGGTCTCTTATCAACAGCTTTGTCATTAAATCAGCTTTTTCTACAGACAAATTTCACCGCTGTTATTCCTATCAATAGATCAGCACACTGTGATTTTTTTTTTTTTTGTTACATCAGAGCTCTGCAGATCCAGTGGTGTGTGAGTTGGAGAGATTAAACACAAAAGAAATTTCTATTTGTGAAAAAAATTTATTTGATTTTTTTTTTTTTTTTTTTTTTTGTATGTGCCGGTTAGTAGTAAGAAACATAAATTAAAAGGGTTTGCATCAGTGTACTCGAGCAGTTTTTATTTAAAGTTGTTTATTTTGTTTATTTTAAGAGACTTGAACTGAAATCATTAAAGAATAAAAATAAGTTCAAAATAAGAATACAAAAAAAGATTGTTTGCAATTAAATAAATCTGCAATTTTTGCAACACATTGTCCATCACAGCTTTTTCTTGTTCTTGAAATATAAAGCATTATTTTGGGGAATCAAGCAGAAAACACACATCATCGCAGTTTGGTCTATGAGAAAAATCATAAAAGATGTCCTGCAAATGCTTTATATACACAGAGGAAAGTGGTTCAGACCCAGTTAAACTGACCCCTGGAGGCTTGAATTGGTACTCAGTTCTTCTTGGAAAACACTGTTCTGACTGTGTTAATGTTCTGATTGTCTCAGCGTTGTACAGGAGAGGAATGCGGTAGCAAATGAACAGATTCCATCCTCCCCAGTGTGACAGAGGTTCAGACAGTCAGTGAGGAGGGAGGACCGAGACGCCTTCCCCCAAACACAGTCTCTTACAGTGAGAGAAACTGCTGTATGGCAAAGGTCCAAGAGGTCTCTTGCATGTTGTTTGTGCAGCTTCAGCACTCGTGCCCTCCCACAAAGCACTGACAGCTTCTGGAGGCTGATAGCCTGGTTCCTGGGGATCCAGCGGATCTTTAGAAAGAAGGATGCTGATTGAGGGTACTGTCCTGTGCAGTGTCATTTCAGATGTGCCCTCTTCAGCACTTTCCCATACTTCTTTTACCACTTTGTACCTCAGTTTGGTCAGCTGGTGCAGGCGTCCCACTTTTCGTTTCATGATCTCAGCACAGGTGATGGTCTTGGTGACAGCTCGACCTGATCCAGTGAAGACCACCTGCCGAAGCCCAGCACTGCTGACACCTCCCTCACTTCCTCCTTTCTCTCCCTGCATCCGTGCCATAGCAAATCCCATTAAGTTGCGTATCTTGCTTCCCTCCTTCACTCGCATCTCCAGCACTCCAGGAGGCAAACCAGGGAATGGGGAAGGACTGTCCTCCTCAGTGTGGCAAACTTTCCTGAATCCTTCTTGCCCCAATTTAGGTGGTGGAGGAAGTACTGGTTGTAGAGTAGGCTTCAGCAGGTTTAAATCATTGTTGACCAGTGCTGGCTGCATTACAACATTTGCATGTCCTTTACCCTGGTTGATGGGAAACATCCCATGGTTTACTCCTTTCTCAACATGTATTGCTCTGTTTACTTCGTGCACTAGTTGGGGCTTGACATTGTTAAAGGTCAGAGACTGGTTCTGGCCACTGACCACTCCACACCCTGTGAACATTTCTGCAGTCCTGAAACCTCAATACAGTGTCACTCCGCTGACTCACTCTTCCGACATTAAATATAACATAACATGATTTTCTTCTACATTTGCTGCTTTCCGTTCCCTCCAGTCAACAGCTGCAAAGTTTCAAGACTTCAAGAAGAAATTTTACTGACTCCCCAGGAGCACTATCAACAAAGTCTTTAATGTCCCCTTTTAGAAAAAGCTGGAGAAATAAGATAAACGCCAGGCTGGTGAATTCAGAGTACTTTGGGGACTTTCCAAAAGATTCTTTAAAGAGCATCTCATTTTCATACCAAAGTGCTCTAGAGAGAGATTAAAAAAAAGTCCCAAAAAAAGCTAAATTATCTTCTTTTCTTTTGTGTATTTCCGATTGTGGTTTTATCTAAAAGCTGCAGAGTGCCTTGTTCAGCCTTCTTTGAAAAAACTTTTCTAACTGTGACAAAGAGACTGAAAGCTGAAATTAGAACCCCACCTTTTTCTTTGCGACCTAGTCCATTTTTTGCTTGACTGATCGCCCCACCTTCAGCCCAAAACTGACCTCTTGAATTGATCAGCTGTTAAGTTCCACCTCCTCAGACTTCTTTACTCCAGCTCAAGTTGTTCAGGATCTCCTGTCTTTATGCTCCTTCTGGCGTCCACTGTAAAGCCAGGTCTGCACAGAGGTCTGCGGCCAGGGTGTCATCCCTAGAGTTCAGCCTTCTCTTCAGTGATGCGCTGGGAAGCCTGTTCTCTTTCTCACAAAGAGACATAAGGGACAGGAGCTGCCTCACAAGTGCTCACAGGAGGAGTGTCTGTATAGTTGAGGGGGAGCATGAGGGAAAGAGGAGACGGCCCTCTTAAAGGCACAGGTCTTTTCATCTTTTGGATGAACAGCCTCCCCTCTGCAAATTAAGCCTGCCATTTGAGGAAACCGAGAAGGAGGCTGTGTCCCTTTAAAACCTAGAACGTAGATCCCCGGCAACTTTGTCAATCTCTTTAGAGGACGTTCAGGCGTTCAGTGTACATGACTGATTAAACCAGAGTTCTGAAATAGAGACCCAGTCAAGCTTTAAAAATGCATTTTCAGCTATAAAACAATGAATTAAATTAGCTTGGTTGTAATTGAAAACATCCTTCAAAGTGCTACAGAAAGTCAGCAACATTAAATTGCACTGTGCTTAGCCTTTATCCAGTTAGATGTTTGTGACCGTTCCCATTTACATAATGCAGCATTAATAGCCCCATTGTAGAAGCAATCAAGTGGTGAATGTCTGTCTGAATGCATAGATCGGTGAAGCGCTGCAAGCCGGAGAGCACTTATGATCAAGGACACAAGGACCACAAAATCCACAGAAGCATGACTTCCATGTTCAAGGTGCTGTAATGGTTACCGCCTTTATTAGTCTGGCTTGTCGGTGCAGGTGTGGAGATGAGGTTGACAGTTGGGGTAATAAGCATCATAATGGGGTTTCTGTCACCAGTGGAGGGCGCTGGCTCGCTCAGGCCCGGACAGCTGTGGCATTGCGCTGTTCAGCCCGGTCTCCCAGTCGACAGGTGGATTTGTTTTTGTATGTGACTGACAGATGGAAGAATATGTAAAGACAGCCCACTGAGGCTGAACCTATGAGGCCAAGGGAGAGAGGCAGACATGTCCTAACTACTCTCAGCTCTGTACATCTCAAGGTGCACAGCAGTACACACACAATACAAACTCACTGTGGCTCTGTTAGCACTGAATGTGAGGCTAATTCACTCTGGCATGTGCATTATATTGGGTCCCTATGGTAATCAAAGGATAAAATAAGGAAACCCTCCTCACCCCCAATCCAACAGTTTAAGTGAAAATCTTTTATTAGCAGAGTTGGGACATGAATCCTAACCAGACTGTCAACAGATTGTTAGGATCGCTAGAATGCTTAACTTTTTTCTGCTTAATTCATACGTTTAAGGTAAAAAAAGCCGTTCATCTCTGGAAATGTTCCATGCACAGTAGGAGACACAGGAACAAATGCATGTCTTTTTCTTGCCTTTTTTGCAGGCTAAAAGAAAGATGGGAGACAGAGAAAACAGGGGGAGGGGGGGGGGGAGTGTCTGTCGCGCTCACCGCTAAAGTGATCATTCTGTTGTTTGGGAGAAATTACCCTCATCAGTCATACAGAGATGCACAGCTGCCTAAGGGGATCCGTAATGTTACTGCGTAACAAACTGTGTTTGTGGGTGTGCACACGGGCGCATGTTCAGTGAGAATGAAAAGAGGCGAGGAAGAAATCCAAGAGGGCAACTCTGATTTAACCACAGCGAGGTTAAAAAGGACGATAAAGGCTGCTCTCTAATCATCCCTCATTTAAATGGGATGTTGGTGCATCATCAGTTTCTTAGTTTAAGGAACATTTTTGCCTGTGAGAATTTATAGAGCAGTTTAGAATTTAGAACAAAAACTGCATTGTGTCAAAAAGACGTAATTGTACAGTTTAACTCTTAATAGTCTGGGGCCTTTTTGAGCTTTTTATTCCACTTTACAGTTTGCTCTAATAATTTATCTGTAACCTTTTTTGTGGCAATGCTTGACATCCATCTTTTTAGGAGCCCACCTTTATTTATTAGAATTTTGTCATTATAATTCCACAATGAACCTAAAACTGTCAAACATGTCAATTCCTAGTAGGAACATTTGTCATGTTTCTACTGCAAAAAAGAAAAAATAAATTGTCCATTTTATATGTTTTATGACAAAGATCAAGAGTAGAGACAAAATGCAAATGTAAAAATCCAAAAAATGAAGCAAAGACAAACTCAAAACGGTGTAAAAGTGTCACAAAAAAAGGCAAAATTTTACTAAGCTTACATTCTCCAAGGATTTCTTCTAAGGGGCTTCACAATTATGTTTGTTATAAAGCCAGAAATGCAAAGCTCAGGACTTTTTGAAACTATTATGTTAAATTTTAAATAAAAACTAAGCAAATGGTCAGTGTCACTCCTACATTATTGTAAACAGCTGATGTGATGCAAACTCACCAGTGAGTTCAGAAGGCCACTAAGGGTTAGTGCAATCCAACACAGCAGATTTTCATTGACTTGTACTTTAAAATTGTTAGTTTGAATTTCTTTAACCTTTTTTTTCCTCAATGTTTTAGTGTTTGGGCCTTGTATAAAAGGAGAGGCTGCAATTTTTGTTTCATTTTCTTTACTCCTGTCTTGTTTTAAAACTCTCTTTTAAAGTCAAAAATGGCTGTGAGGTGACCTCCTGAGTGCATTCCTCTTACTTTAAGTTGCTTCATTTACTGATGGGTAGAGGTGGTGCTCATGCTTGGCAATCTGGGTCTTTACACCTCCTCCACATAAATGGCCTCTGCCCCTTAAGCTCTTAGAGCACTTACTCCTCCCCTTATCTGACCTTGGCTGGCATCCGTGACAGTCTTTGAATTCTCTCCTTAACGCTCTTTTTTTCTGTGTTCATTCTGCAACCGCTGTGTGCTTTTTTCTGCACACTATAATCGAAGTAAAAAAATATATTTGTACTGAAAGATTCTGACAAATAGGAGTTGCTGGCGTTTTATTCTTCTCTCCCTCTTTGTCTTGTACTTCAGGTGTCTGACATGGTTGATGTTATAAATTATAGGTCTCTTTTGTTGTTTGTTGCATCACTGTAGAGTCAAATTGTAAAGCAGCTTGTTGTGTCGTTGTCAGGACTGCACATAAGAGCGGCACTGCACTGTGACAGCCGGTCTCTCACTTTACGTTAACCGCAAGTGTTTTCACGGTCATCAACCAATGGTGGCCTGGAGGCTGTCATTTCACTCTGTGTGCAGCTCGCCCGCAGCATGGTTCTGCCCCACAAACTCACAGCCGGCCCTTGTGGGGGGAAACACACACACACACGTGCATGCATATGCACACACTCACACGCACACACAGAAAAACTATATGCTCAGCATAAGGCAGGCTGTTGGAGCAATTACAGAAACATGGCAGAACACGATGAAGCAGGCCCCACTATCAGAAGGGAAATAGAGTGAGCAGAGAAAAAATGATGACGCCATTAATAACAGGGAGGCTCAGAGGCTTGCAAGGAAGTGCTGGTAGATGACCCTCTCTATGATTTTCCATTGAAGTCCAATTGAAGTCCAAATGGGTGTGCTTGTGTACAAGTTTTGGACATTTAAATGAACATGCTTGATGCCAGCACTAAAGAAAAAAAATAGCAGTGCGGTTGTGTGATGTACCAAATGATGCATGAAGTCATGATTTCCTGTCACTCAAACATCCATTGTTTTGGTTTAAAAAAAAGAAAAAAAACGTAAAAACCTTTTCCTTCATGGATTCAGACCACATACACATCATCTAACTTCCCATAGCTGCTCCTCCTTAGCACTGCAATGCAGTTGTGCCTCACTCTGTGGCAGGAAACTTCCAGGAAAAATGTTTGTAAATGAAAAGGAAAGATGAAGACAGGGATAGAAAGGATAAACAAATAGAGGAAAAGGCTTATAATATATACTTTAGAAGGAATAATTCAAAATCAAGGGAAAGAATATTTAAACAACAGGGCCATTTTAAAAGTTCAGCTGGAAGCACTTTATATTATTTTTTAGCTTTTAAAAACAGTATTTTATTGTTTTTGTATGCCCTTAAGGTAAAAGTTAATAGTTTTCATTGACAAACTTTGATCACTTAAATAAAAAATTAATTAGCCATGTCAAATTAAATGCAAAGTAATGAATGCCTTCCAGTTATAAGTTCTGTGCATTTCAATTTAAGATTTTTTTTTCTTCTGCAAATTTTTAGACAAGCCATCATATATTGCATAAAATAAGTAAATAAATGGAATTTGAACTGCTACTGGGGTGGGGCACCTTTGTGGAGGCAGTATTTTTTAAGGACCCCCCCCTCAATTTTTTTAAATTTAATTTTTATTGTTGTTATTTCAAAGTAAAACAATAGCAATAAATCCATTTCATTTTTAAGAGGCAGTGTTTTGAACTTTGAGTCACAAACCATCCTTTTGCTCAGATTGTTCAGAGTCTGTGGCTTTTTTATGACTAAATGAAACTAAGTAAGTTGTTCCAGCCCCCCACCCATATCTCCTATAAACGCTTTATTTCCACTGAGTTTCCAGATGGCAACATTTCTCTGCACCCCACTGTTCTGAGCTCTTAACTTCCTGGTGCACACATTTGCATCGGGTCGCTGCTCACTCCTGCACACTTCAGGCAAAGCTTTAACCCAACCCTGCAGGACTCTCTGGAAATAGCTTAATGCAGATAGTTGTTTTCATTTTTTTTCTTTGGAGAGCTATCACTAAAAACTATTTGGTTACAAGTGTGTAAATTCTATGAAGATGCTGATGGAGATACATGAGGGTCACTTGTTTGCACCTTTCTGGGACATTGATCTTCTGGACCAAGTCAGTACAGATCTCCTTGCTCAAGTCTAGCTAAAGGAAACCACAACAGTTGGCTTAATATATCTGCTAAGAGAACTACAGTAGTTTTATTCTCCATTTAATTGCATCGAGGAGCAATCATTTTCTGTCCTCCAAATCCTTGGTAAAGCCACGCTTTAGAATAGAGCAATAATTGCAGGAGTTTAATTGCCTGCCAATGTTCTGCTCCCACTGCCTGCTTGCATTGAAGAGCCCAATAATTAGAAACAGGGAGAAATTACGTGGCAATTTTGTCTTGGCAATTATCATAATGCAAAAGAAGTGCCATTAGTATTGTTATCCCCACAGCACATAATCCTTTGAGACTGTCAAGTTCCTCTCTTAGCTGCTGGGTACAACAACTCTTGATTTCCCAGTAGCCTTTGCACTGCCTCTGTCACTACTTTAGTCATCAGATATCCAGGCCAGCCGCTACACTGTGAGTCAAACTTACGACTGAACACGCCCGTGTGTAGGGTTTTGGGAGGATTAGAAATTAAAGTATTAACGGTCTGTTTTCTTTAAAGGTATAAAAATTGGGTGTAAATCCTCCTCTGCTATTTCAACCGTGTAATTGTGTTTGATATGACAGAAAAATTAACACTGCTGACAGACATTGTATTTGTACCCCACTGCCATAACATTTAATTTCACAGATTTTTCTCAAATTTAAATTACTCTTGCTTTTGAAAGCACTTCGAAAAAAAATACTCTTGAAGGGAATTTTGCACCTTGATGGGGAGGCACTTGTTTGCTGTTTTTTTTCTTATTTCTTAATTTTATTTCGTTTCATAGCAAGTAATTAACTTTTCAAATTTAGATTTAGAACTCCTTGAACTTCATGCGTTCTACAAGAGTAGCTACTCGACAAAGTTTACCCAAGCATTAAAGGGCCTATTTTGTGCAAACTCATTTTTTTGAGCTTGTAAGTGTATTATAATGTTAATTCGTCATTAAAAAAAACAAACAAAAAAAACAAAGCGATATTTTGTTCCATTCACGCACCTCTCTATTCTTTTAAAACCCTACTCTCTGAGCACCAGCCCTTTTCAACTCACAAAATGAGCGGTTCCAATGTGACATAGACAAGTAAGAACAACCCCTTCCAGGAAGCATCTGCCAGCACCACCCAAGGCTAACACAAACACCCACTTTCTCCGCAGAGAGATGAACTGCAAAACATTTTCATTTTATATGCATGATGTGTACATTCATCTTAGTAAAAGTTTGGATGTTGTTTGTTTCTATGGAGGTCCAGAAGAGACAATATGAAATAAATATTTACGTCATTCAATTATTAAATAAAGATGCAATTCATTATTTAAAATTGGCATTGAATAAATAAAATTGGAAATCAATAAATACATGTTTAAATATATGTTGCATTAAAATATTAAAATTGCCATTAAAAAGCATATTTAAATATTTCATGACATATTTAATTATTTCATGGTCCAGTTTGGGATGGAAGAGAAAAAATTAAATAAATATATTTAATATGAAACAATTAAATAAGTGTGTGGTTTATAATTTTAAATTGAAAAAAAAACAAGTTTTAGAGTGTCATTAAATGTGTCAATATTTCATTAAAATTAAATTTAAATGATTCAATTGCTTTATTTAATAATTTTCATGATTTAATGAATAATTTCATTGGTCCGGTTTGCAGCATTTCATTGTTATCTGTCAAACTGTCCCAAACTCAGGGGGCGTGGCTAACTCAGATAATCTGTACTCCATTTCTCTAGTCTGGTCTAAACCTTATCATAGCGGCTTTAGTGACAGGAATCTCTGTGATCTTTTTTAGCGGCATAGAGAGAATGTGAAAGCAGGACTGTTGATCTCATGAAACTCTACAATTTATTAGTTTTTAAGGTTTTGTCTGGCACAACACACACATACACGCTGTAAACATTGTTTTGGTAAAATTTAGAACTTTTGTGAGGGTTATTTGAAGCTCCTTCTCCATTCATGTCTACTGGAACTCTGCGGCACCGTCTGTTTCTTCACTTATTTTCGGCACTTGCTCTGAAGCGGGACTCGCCAGTTACCCCTGGCTGCAATGTGCAGTGTGCGTTTTTGGGAGACTTATACAGCGGAGCAGCCATCGCTTTTTAAGGGGAGGGGGATTCTGTTGCGTGGGATGCGGTGAGAAGATCAGCTCTATGCCGGCTCTTTGGGGCAAGCAGGCTGTGTATGCTCCTTCTCCACACCCAGGGAGCAAAGCAGGATGTAGCTCCTCGAAACTCAGTCTCCCCCCCTAAAAACACTCACTGCACACTGCGGCCAGGGGTAATTGGTGTGTCCTGCTTTAGGCTAATTCATTGCTTTTTATTTTAAAATAGGAAAAAAAAAAGCATAGTTGGATTCCGATTTTAAGTGTTTGTTGAACAAGTCACTAACACACTTGGGTAAATTAGACCATGTGTCCTTGTAAAATACTCCTATCCCGCCTCAGAAAAATGGATGCCATCTTCCTGGTTACATCTCATTATAGTTGCAGTGCTTTTTAAAGCACCAACATAGATTTTTGGAAAATTTAGGACCTGCAACCTATGGAGTCACTGACTTTATCCTGAGTCACAGCACTGCACAGACACTATATTGATGATGCCATAAGGGTTTATCATTACACTAACAGAGAGAACACTATCTTCTGGTATGTTTGTAGGGTTTTTTTTTTTGTTTGTTTTTTACAGCACTGCTCATATACATAAGGGCAGCACGACATTTGCAATCCTCAGCTGTATAACGGAGGAAGTATGGAAGACCACCTTGGCAGCAACAGCTATAGTCAGGTTTTACCACATATTCATTACCTAGGTTAAGCATCATGGATTAGGAGGGTAATGCTTCACTGGCAGAGAAGCTGAAGCTAGTTTTTTGCATGGTTCAGGGAGGAGTCATCTGTTTCAGCAGCTTCTGCTTTTCACAGATGCTTTTCCCTCACACAAGAGTAGTACAAGATGATGCGCATGATGGTAATCGAAAGAAAGACCTGGTAGTGTCTGTAGTATTGTCCAGAGCTGTTGGCTAGGCTTTTTAAAATATTTAATATTTAAAAATTTTAATGTATATTTAACCAGTCCTTGTCATTGTTTAGCTTACTTGTAGCAGAAGTTCAATAATGAAGGAAAAAATGGCAATAAATGTAAAGTTTTGACTTTGATTTTTCCCTTTATGACCTGTAATTATCGTTTACATTTTTCAGCACTTCAATTTTTGAAAGCTGAGCTTTTTACATGCAAAACCTGCTGTCCCAAAAGGGAAAAAATACATTATTAAAATGAAACAGGGCTGCATTTTGGAACAATGGTTAGCGCTCTTGCCTTTCAGCAAGAAGGCCCTGGTTCCAGTCCCGGCTAGGGCGTTTCTGTGATGAGTTTGCATGTTCTCCCTATGCATTCTCTGGGGACTCAGGCTTGAGCCCACAGTTGAAAAACATGCTTCAAAGGTTAATTGGTTACTCTAAATTGTCCCTAGGTGTGACTATGGGTCTGCGATTGTGACCCTGTGACAGACTGACGACCTGTCCAGGGTGTACCCTGCCTTTGCCCAACAGGGGCTTCCATTATGCAGTGGTAGGGCGGTTGACCCCTGATCAGAAGATCGCAGGTTCGATTCCCCCATTGCCTGCCCGTGTGTCGAAGTGTCTTTGGGCAAGACACTGAACCCCACCAGCGCCAGTGTTTGGCAGCAGAGCCACCATCAGTGTGTGAATGGGTGAATGGGACAGTCACTGTAAAGCACATTTGGCCTTCAAGGAAGGCAGAACGAATACAAGTATATGGCATTTAACAGTAGCTGGGTTAGGCTCCGGTAGCCCTCTGACCCCGTCAGGGATAAAACGGGCTTAGAAAATGGATGAAGGGATGGGAAACAATTGTACCCAGAAGTGAAGTTTAATGTCCACTTCATTGTAATGTTGATAACTAGAAAATTAAACTTGAAAATCAAAATAAACTGGGAAATTAAAATACATTATAATAAAAATAAATGTTAAGGCTGTTTAAAGGTTTAAAAGCTTTAAAATTCACATCATCGTGTTTATTGGAAATTTTATAAAAAATAAAACAACAACAAAAAAAATGTGTAAACTTGTGTTAAATTGTTTTAAAAGTTGATGGACTTTTATTTTGAAAAGGTACTCATTTTCTGGCTAACGTGGTCCATGTGACTGGCAACAGGCTATTGGGTTGTTACAGAGATAAGATCTTTCATTTAAGTTAGCAGAGCAACCATTATGCAAGCTTTACAAACGAGGGAAAAGACGAGAGATAAAATGATCAGAGTTGGATACATTTTTTTGTTTTTGCTCACATTTACACTGTGGGGAAGTTGGGTTTTTCCGTTTTCCACCTGTCGTGCCTGAAAAAAACATTTTCCTTTACCGAATGGGACTTGGTGAGTGTTTAAAAAAAAAAAAGTATAAATATATATTTAAATTTATTTATATATATATATATATATATATATATATATATAGCATTCAATGTATTTTGGTCAGTTAATGAAATGGCAGACAAAGGTAGTGAATTTCTGTTGATTTATGTAATAATTGTCACGTTGTAACGAGTCAAAGTTTCAAAGTGTTGGCAAGCCAAATTTGTAAGCTTTGCCCGGACATTTTATCCACCATTATGTGTCGTGTAACTTGAAAGAGTTCTGTTAACAGAAAACAAGCTTACTTTTATTTATTCGTACGGACTGCCTAGTATTTATTTATTTATTTTTTGCTTAGCTGCGTATATTTTATGTTGGTATGATAGACCATTAAGGTTGGGCCGAAAGAAACTGGCTCCTTTTCGAGATCCATGTGCGGAAAGAAACAAGATGGCGAGCCAACCCTGAATCCTTTGAAGTTATCCTAGCAAAGGACTAAGCGCCCTCTGCTGGACATTGGAAATCCCATGTCTAATTCAAACTGGAAAACGCAGAACACTTCTGAGCCCAAGTCACAAGGAAAGAGAGTTTTATTTATTTTTTTAGTTTATTCAGTCTTTCACTGAATCACTTTGAAGTAAACTGTTACTGTTGTTTAGTTTTAATTCATGTAATGCTGTAAAGCATTCGTGAGAAATTTGAATTATTTGGTCATAGCACTGATCTAGAGAAAAGTTTAATTATTAAAAATTAAAAACTTAATTTAACTAAGAATGTGAAAGCCCAAACTAAACTTAGAATTCAAACAAAGCTGAGTAAGAAATTGAAATTTGAACTCAAACTAGAACAAAAACAGCTCTAAATCCTTAACTAAGGGTTGAAAACTGAACTCAAGAACAAAACCCGGGTTAAAGAAAAATCCTTTTAATCTAAATAACTAGATTAAACCAAGCAACAACACATTTTTTTGTTACTTTATATGTCTTTGTATTGTAAATGTTTGTCTGATTTTAATAATAAGCTGGCTGATTTCAACTATATTGTGGTCTGTGGTCTTTTCCTTTTAGGTTTTCCAAAGTATGTTTTAATACTGTCACAGGTGAAGCTGCAGACTTGTAGGAAGCTTCTGTGAGGAAGGTCACCTGAGCTTTAGGTCCAGTGTTGACATTTTTTCGACCACTGTGACTCTTCAAACGTTTATGCAACTGACAGAATTCCAGTGCATTCTGGAGTGGAGAAAAGCAGTCTTGCGCCGATATGCAACATTTTACAGCAGTGAAGTGTTTGTGCAATCCAAGTAAATCAGCTGTTTGTGTTGCGGAGAAAAGCAGCTTTGCGCTGTTCTGGAACACTTTACATTAATAAAGTTAGCTTTTCTCTACTTTAGAATCAGCTGATTAATGTTGATCTAGTAAATGGTCGAAGAGTTATGGTAAGTCAAAGAGCATGTGCTGTTTAGGAGGAGTCACTGGTGACATCTCTGGTGTTAAAGGATTAAAACCTCATTATTTGGCTTCGGATAAGCAGCAGAAGATGGATGGATGGATGGATGGATGGATGGATGGATGAAAACAGAGCAGTCTCAGCTGAAACGACACAGATAAAATATCAAAGGTGTTGGAAATCCAAAGTATTAACAGTTTAGTTGTGTTTACTGGCAGACTGCCTTGAGTCCCATTCAATTTGTAGATTGCATAGCATTTTATTGAACCAATTTTTGTTATAGTATGCATATTTTAGTACAAATAAAGAGATATTTGAATGTTTTGTTTTTCTATTGCTTTGTTTTTGTGTTTATTTGCTTGCTAATGCTTTCCACACCCAGATGATAAATAATGAACAGATAATTTTTTTACATGTTTGTGAACATATTAAAATAAAAGTCATTCTTGATTTAGACTTTTTTTTTCATTTCAATAAGTGATCCCCAGAATAGAAAATGAACTTAAGCAAACAGAATGTCGCATCAAGGAGTATGTGAACTTCAAAATGAGCACAGAGACACAACTAATAGACCGTCATGTTCACTGAGCTAACTGTGCTACAGCAGGCAGTTTACTAGCAGGGTGTTATCTCTGTGTAGAAAACAAGAGGTTTCAATGCAACGCTAAATAATGAAGGGAAAATGACTTTGAAAATCAGGATGTCCTTTACTGTTAGTGTTGAACAACTCTCAGTGGCTCTAAAGCAATCAAGTGAAGGGATTTACAAAAAGATTTTAATTTGCATGCATTATCCAAAACTCCTTACAGACCAAAATGCAGCCAACTGCTCTGTTAAAAGATATGCACTGATAAGTTTGAAGGTCAACAAGCAGCTGCAGTTAAGATATCAGCAGCTGGTCTATACCATCAGCTCAGAGTCAGATTCAAGCTCAATACACACTCAACATATCCATACTGATTAGAGGGTGACCAGGTGGCATAAACACTATCAAACACCAGAACAGAGCGTACAATTAGCCTTTTTCACTCCTCATCAAAGTTTACGATCAGTAAAATGCTACTGTTTCATCACAGTCACTTGAAAGTCACACGCTTTACTATTTCCAAATGCCATAAAAGAGGACATCTAATGAGATCCAGTGTAGAGAATTAAAGGGGGGATTAATGAACAACGCCGTTTGAAGAGACTAGGCAGCCTTCACCCAAACCCTTCGTAGTGTATATGCAAGGTGTGAATATTCTGAGGCTTTCACATCGCCACTTTATTGAATGGTTTGTAGCGCGCTTGGAGGAGCATTCTGCTGATGGAATCAAAACCCCTTTCACAAATTCAAATGAGGTGCACTCAGCTGTGATTGGTATTGGAAAAGCATTTGTCGGAACAGGGGCTCACAGAAGGCTTCTTAAATACAAGGCAATCACAGTGTCTAAAGCAGAGACGAGGCGAGAGGTGTGCCTGGACTGTAGAGTGGAAACAGGACAAAGGATTATGATGGTAATAAGCAGTAAACCAAAACAAAGTCATCCCCTGATCCCTCATTCTCTCTCTCTCGCTCTGTCTCCATGTATCTCTCTTGATTTGAAATCCTCCATAGCTCTTGCAGTCTTTCTCTCCCTCTGCATCGTACTCACCACATATTGACAAGGCCCATTTTTCCACTGTGCCTGAGCTACAATTTAAAACTCATTTCTCATTATTTGCGATGAATCCTCACTCATGCAATTTCTAATCTGTCGAGGCCATGATGGTTTCTTGCAGAAGCATAGTCTCTGTATGCATATGCCTGGCTATACACCTATACGGAATGTCAACTCCTGCACTCCCTGCTCATATTATTTTTTCACCGGCGTCAGCAAATCTGCATGCTGGCAACCTGAACCTTTGTACTAATGTCTTTCTTTTCTCACTTTAGCTGTATTTGGTACAATGACTGAAGTCCTTTTTTTTTTTAGCAGTAATGTGCAAGCACGGATCAAAAACCATTTCCAGCTCGCAAACTTCTACAGATACTCACATGTGACAAACCTGAAATATTTAATCTGCAGGCTGGGGACATGAAAGATAAGATGAAGGAGAAAAAGCTGCGGTGGCTAAGGTCACTGACAGTTTACAAACCTCTCATTTTGTTTCTTTAATGAAAGGTTGCTGAGACTACATTGTACTACAGAGAGATTCCCTCCTACTCTTCAACAAATCTTTAAGAAACACAGGAAGGTTGTCTGTGTGAGCAGATGGGAAAAATAAGTGAGGGGGTAAGAAGAAGCCATTCTTATGCCTGCAACAACTGCAGCTGGCAGCAGAGAAAGAAGAAGAAAAGAGCGGAGAAGATTGTGTCTGGAATTGTTCAAGTGTGGCAGTAGTGGTCCTCAGTCACTTTATCAGTGCCACACCAGAGCGTTTTCCTCCCATCTATCTGCCCAGCGACTACTCTTCCAGCGTCTCAGAACAGGAAAAACAGTCGGTCTCTAACCATGGATGGCTCAACGCAATCAGCAAGCCTTTTTTTTCCACCCACCCTGCTCATGCTATCTCTTCACTCAACA
This sequence comes from Adrianichthys oophorus, assembly GCA_036245035.1. Classification (NCBI taxonomy): domain Eukaryota; kingdom Metazoa; phylum Chordata; class Actinopteri; order Beloniformes; family Adrianichthyidae; genus Adrianichthys; species Adrianichthys oophorus. The sequence continues at coordinate 21,287,550 of BSAI01000104.1, read as the reverse complement.
TCACTCTTTGTCTAAATGCTTTTTTTCCACTAACTCAATCCCATCATATTTGTAGAAGTGCAGAGTACTGAAAAATTGCTATACTTCACCTACGCTGCACATTCCCTTTTCTGTTCACTGAACACTGCAGTTGGGTGTAAATACCACACCATGTCTGGTTACTTAAAGGATTTCTTTGAGAGGGTTTTGGGATCATGCACTTCAGTTCAAAGACTTTTATCTGGAATGCAGTTTTAAGTTTGTGTACTTTTCTCTCAGTCGAGAAAGTACTTTTCACCAAGAATTACTGGAACTGCTCTTTCAACAAACACATTTCAAAAGAAAATGATGGTGATATGGATTTTTGTTCATGGCGTTTAAAAGTTTTCACTTTTATTTAGTGCATTTTACCTTACAAAATCCTTACAAAAAGGGTGAAATAAATGTCCAACTGCCTGAGTGCCAAATAAACTTTATACATTTAAAAATGTTATTTAATTAAAAGAAACATCAGCATTACTTTTTCAAACAATCCAAGAATAAATTCAGAAAAAATGCTATCAACATTACTTTTTAAAAATAATTTAGTATGTTTTTTGTCTCCTTCATACATAGTATGTTTTTTAAATAAAAATATACCTTGTCATCATTTTAAACATATTATTCGTAGCAACACAACACAAAATCAATTCTACATGCAGTTTTGACTTTGGGTTTCATAGAAAATCGTATCTAAAACTCTAGTTGAAGTCAAGTGTTAGGAAAAGAAAGTGAGCATTATTGACCTTAAACAATAAGGAGACTGATAGATAAAAGTGAAAAGAAAAATCATAAATCTATAAACACTGGACAGATAATGGAAATGAGGTAGTGGAAATGGATGAAAGATCACCTCAACACCGCTCCCAAAAGAAAGGATTGTGTTAAGCGGGACAAATCAAAGTACGTTTTGATGAGTCCATCCTTTGCTCTACTTAATATTTAAAAGAAAAGGGGAAAAAAAACCTCTAATGATGCTCTAATAAAGCCCAGAAGTTGATTAAAAATAAACAATTTCAGTCACAATTAGCTCAAATTAAAAACAAGGCAAACAATATTACATAAAGTAAATTTTTTTTTTAAATCTGACTTTTTAACAGAAGGGTAAATTTTAAGTTGTTCTCCTTTCAACTCAGCCCCCGCTGATCATGTGAGGAACTGCAACATTTGTTAAATCTGAGTTAAACCTGAGGACAGACGATAGAGTCTTGAAGAAAAACTTGACCTATGGAGATTGATAGTAACTTGAAAGATCTCTGCTATTTTTTTTGTTTTGTTCTGTTGTTTTTTTTCCAAAATTCACACAGCTTCTCAAATAAACAAAGCAAATGTAAGAATGTGATAAGCCTGAGAGGATAATTGATTAGGTTGAAATTACCAATGGATTTCTGTGAAACTTGTGCCAGGAAATCTATTGTGCTTCAGGTCATCTATTGAGAATCAGGTCATCTATTGGGAATCATAGAGGTATGAAGTAGTGTAATAGGCACAAAAGAATCTGTTTAAAAAGAAAAAAAAAACTGTTTACATTCCAGCACCCTTTACATTGATTCTACTCTCAGAATAAACTCAAACCCACCTTATTGAAGGACTTCAGTAAGTTTTACCAGGGAAAAGTATTTTAAAGTACACATCAAAACAAGTTTTAAGATGTGATGAATCAATATTTTACATAAAGGCCTTCTTTTACCCAATTATTTGGGTTAGGTTATTTGTATCTATTACATATTTGTTTGAACTGGGACAGTGCAGAGTCTTTCTGTAAATATGCCAGTGTTAGCTGCAAAGCTAATTTCCAACTGTAGTCCCTGGGCAAGGTGTAAGTTTGCCAACAGCAAACACCAAAAACACATAGAATCAACAGTAAAAATGAAAACTAATACACAAAGTCAGTAATAGTTTCAATGGTAAATATAGCACAATTTATCAAAACTTTTTATCAATTATAATAATGAACCTATTTAAACAATCAAATATGATATGCATCCATATTTGATGTGGATATGTGTGTTTTGGGTTTCAATATTATCTTTTTTCCTGAAACCTGCACCACATTGTGTGTTTATTTCATGGCTGCACCGTCTTTCTCTCCTAAAAAAGGCTGTGAATGATCTTATTTAGTGTGCGCTGATTGCTGCTTTAACCTGGCGGCCACGCTGACTGCTGTTGCATTAATAATGGTGGAAAGTCAGGAGAGCTGGCGAGGCCCGCACCTTGTTCACCGTTCGCTTGCTATCTCTGCAGTACCAAGAAAAGAGCCAGCAAACAGCAGGGGAAGTGTGGCGGAAAATTACAGTCTTGACATGCCAGCCAGGGAGGCTGCTGCTGCTGCCTCTCGGTGGGGGCCGGTGTGTGAAGAAGACTGAGTTGGCAGGACATTTTTTTGTGTTATGCCTGAGTTGGGCTAGAGGAGTAATGTTTATAGTGGTGCATGTGCCTTTTTTTGCTTTTGTTCTTGTCTGAGTTGCAGATCTATCACCCTCTCTGCATTGAGGACATATGTTTCAACTGTAAATAAAGGAAAATGTGTAAAAAAAAAAATAGTTCTTGCTCTTTGCTTCTAATATATATATATATATATATATATTTAGGAGATGATTTTTGGACCAGAAAGTTCTATATATTTATATATTTTTGTATAATGGTAAAAAAACAAACAAAAAAAAAAACAAGCAAACTCAGCTTATATCAACATGACAGGCCTCTTTTGTCAATATTAACTAGACGAGTGAAAACTGCTGCCCTTTTTAAGTGTGGCCAACAATTCCCTACTTCTCTCTACTCCACACGACACGTTGATTGGCTCTATGAAGATTAAAGCTTTGCACTCTCTGCAGGGGGAACACTATAATTGATATTTCAGCTCTTGGCAAACTTGCTCTCGTAGGCCACTGGCTGTTTCAGCAGAAAATTAATGTTAGCACTGCTTGGTGGCAGAACGTTTTTTTAGGAAATATACTCTGTGTCAGGGTCTCTCTGGCTTGCTGGTTTCTGCTTCAATTCTCTAAGCGTAAAATGAACATCTTGTACAAACGAAAAGGGTGTTGCCTTTAAACTGGCATACAAACATTTCACTGCAATGTAAAAGTCTGCGCTAATAGTACATTTAGACAGCATTCACACTGAATGCAATCCGGGCGTCAATTCACCGGCTCAATTCACTGGCTCCTTTTTGATATGCATTAAATTTGATCAACATTTGTCCAAAAATGTGTTTATTAATTTGACGCTCTAGACGAGGCCGGGGAAACTACTATTAAAAGTTTGTAGCCTCATCGCTACATGAAAGCACTGTCTGTATTTCTCATTTACAATGCATTGGAGACATGCATGACGATGAGAGTTGAGGTTTTTTTAATTTTAAAGAGCTCTACAAAGGCAGCTCAAGCACGTCTCCACGTCTGGGTACATGAGATCATTCAGAATTTTTTTTTCCAGTGAGGTTTACGGTTTACCGCATGAGCTGCATCTGCAAGAGAAAAACTATTCCTTTTAGCTGGACTTCCGTCTCTCCGTGACCCAGTTTGACGACTTGCTGTCCCGCAATAGTCCGAGAAGGGGAAAAAATAAAATAAGTATATAACTTTTTTTTCATTATTGTCTTAATGAAAATAAGAAACGTATAAAGTTCAGAAGGAGTTTTCCAGATTCCTTGTATTTCTTAAGATAATCAATTGTAAATTAAATATGTGTACAAATAAACAAGAATTAATGACAAATCCATTCACATTTTAGTTTCATAAAGTTCAGCCTACTGTTGTTTTTCCACATTAAAATAATACAAAAGGAACAGTAAGAACATTCTACCAGACTGATTGGTCACTTTGCAAAATTCAGTGTTTCCACACCTTGGACTGTATTGATAGTTAGATCATTTTTTGCTGCCATCACTGTGATAGTACTTTGTTGTTTTTATGTTATTAGTAAAATAAACCTACCGTGCCTCAATACAAATCTTATTTTTCAAGACCGATTAACAATTTTCTCATTTTTAAACAATTTTTTATTGTAAATTCAATTCGAATTACAATTAGCTTCAGAGAGATCGATCTGATTGGATCGTAGGAATGGAAATCGGTTCATCAATTGATTGTTACATTTTTCTTTTTTTTTTTTTTTAAATCACATGTAAGTCGTACCTGAGTATAGGTCGCACCCCCAACCAAACGATGCAAAAAAGTGACTTATACTCCAAAAAATACGGTACTATAATAGAAATGTTTATTTTATTACACTCTCATAATGCTAAAATGATGCAGTACATATTACTGTCAAGTGTACTTCAAGAAAGACTACAGTAAAAGTCTGACAAGGGCTTGACCAGACTTAGCAGCTCTTTAAAATATGAAGTTGCTCAACAATGGGGAGCATCTCTTGTTCACTTCATTAACACGTGTCATTGTGCCAGACTGAAGAACGTAAAAATCGACCTAGCATGAAACAACACCAGAGCCATCGCTCCGATAGCTCCCTCATGGTGCACTTGTCCTGAATGGACAAGTGGCATTAAGTGGACACAGGGGATTAGGCAGATGATGGCAGTCAAGCTCCTCATATTGGTGCAGTGTGACTCCAACTGCATTAACACAACATTAGTCTCATTTCCATTCAAACGGCGTGAGCTTTCACACAACACTGGAGAGCACCGCCAAAAATCATTGTGACCCTCACGCTCCAGTCTTTCATTTCCTGTCACCATTCAAGCCCTTCCTTATCTTTCTCTCTGTGTGTTCTCTCATTTTCTCCTTGCCCTTTCTCTGCTATTTCCTTTTTTGTATCCTTGCTCCTGCCCACCGCTCTTTCTCTCTTCTCCTTCTCTTCTTTCCCTTTTTTTCCCCTTTTGTTCCACATCAGCAACTGGGTGAAGCTTCTTCCCGTCACGCTTGGCTGCATTCCCCTTAATTACCATGTATTCTTCTTTAGCTAATAAAAATACGCTGATGAAACCGATTACTTGGCAGCAGGGCTGTATATATAGTTGGATTTGGGCACCAATTGAGAAGGAGAAAAGACTAGAACAGAGAGGGACACTGACAACAAAGAAAGATGAAAGGGGAGAGTCGAATTGGAAAAGAATGAGTGGAAAGAAGGAGAAAAAGAAAAATACAGAAACAATGCATGAAAATGAAAAAAAAAAATCAGGGACGGTTTGGGAAGTAACCCATTTGTTGTCTTTGTTGTTGTTTGGGTCAGGGATGTTTTAGGCCCTGAGGGAACTTCCTCATCTTATCACAGTGAGCAGACGGCTGGCACATCGTTCTCATTATAGCCTCTCAGTTATAGATTGCTTTTGCCTTACTTCTCTTTCCAGCCACAGGCAGTCTCTGTTACAGTCTCAGAGCCACGCTTGCACCAAACTCAGTTTGAACTGCTGAATTCAGACTCTGCCTTTTCATTTTCCTTTTATGTGAATTAAGTCAGTGACTGTCCATGTAATCGTGGTTTCAACCAAGCAGCTATGGTTTGGAGGGAAAAAAAGAAAGTGTTGGTTGATTGAAAAGGCAAAGGCTTTGAGAGAAGCTGAAGGGCTGGTTTATGATACACTCACAAATGCTTAGTTTGTTTGTTTACGGTTAAACTAAATTACATAGAGATTAACACTGATATGTTGCTGTTGAAAACACAGAATCACACACACCAAATATTGTAGATTCTAAGATGTTTCATATTTCATGTTTACTAGTTTAGTTTGCCATTTGTTTTTACTGTACAAAAAAAAAAAACAATAAAGAAGCAAAATGTAATTAATGATAAGGCTGGAAACTGCTAACTATTACAGTTTTATTACACATACAGGGTATTTATAAATGATAGATGATGGATCTTAGTTCAGTTAAAGTCCCACTCTGATCATCTTTTGATCAATAGTAAAACTATTCCCAGTGGTCTTTTAATTAGGATTATGCTGTTTTAGCCTAAATAAAAATAAACCTATGTTGTTTTCTAGGACATTGTTTCTGGAGAGCAGCAGGAGTTCATCAGAAATTAGTCTTTGAGTTGTGTGCAGGATTGTTGGGGACTGAGTAGGCCTGTCCTCCTTTCCCATCATCCTTTTGTTTACACACTCCTGCTATCTTACGTCCCCTCACAACCCCCAACTTACATCTATCCAGCCATACAGTTTTTAGCCAGATGCCATGCAGCTCAGGCGAGGGAAACAAAGACGTACATGGTCATGAATCTAGTCATCTGCAAGTGGATGCATCAGAATGGAGTCGAGCAGGGAGCTTGTGGTTTGCCTTTAAAGGTTTTACGTGTCACCTACATGCTTTTTTAAACAGCATGTTTTCCTGTGCTCTTGACCCATTGCAAATTGAATAAAGAAATACTCAGAAGTGCAATTTTAATGCTAATTTTCATTTTATACTGTATGTCCTCCACCATGAAAAAATCTTAGTAGAACATGTTAAAAAAATACCAAAAACATTTTTCATTAGAGCGTGCCTTTAAATCAAAGTTTAAAGAAATCAAATTTATGAACATTTTGTCTCAAGTGGATATTTGAGATATGTATAAATTATACCAGCAAATCTTGTAATAATCAAAAAGCAGTAAAATAATGATGAAATTAGTATTCAATATCAATATAATATATATCGTTCACAAAATATACAGTGTTTATTGCAATGTACAGAATGTATTGTAATGTACAGAACTAGAACCTCATTATTTTACTAACAGAAGGGCATGTAAAGATCACTGCATCAAGGATTACATAAAACATAATTTAATTTTTTTCTCTGACCAACAATGATGCAGACCTAACATTCATCCTTAACAGTCTGATGCACCAACATATTCCCGTCAAAGAGAAAATGTGCAAAAAAAAAGAAGGTTGAGATGCAAGTCAAAAGCAAGGAAAGCAAAAAGGATGGACCAAGGATAACTAGCACTTGATTTGCCATTCATTGTGAGTCGTTGCTGTGGAATTTCCTTGTTCAAATTCCATAACAAATAATAGAACAAATGCAAATGCATCTGACATTCTCCTAACTCTGCAAACATAATCCCTTATGGTTTTAATGTGTTAATGTGCTGCAAGACATTTATTTTAATGTGAATCAATCTCGAAGATAAACTCTTCCATTAAACTGCTAACTTCTTAACCAGAAAAACTGTAGCCTGCTTGTAAATAATAAACTAATTTAATGGATGACTTTCCTCCAGGACGGTGGTGCAGCGGTAGGGTGGTCAACCTCTGATCAGAAGATTGCAGGTTTGATTTCCACTTTTCCTACCCATGTGTCGAAGTGTTCTTGACCTCACTAAACCTCACATTGCTTCTGCTGGAAGGTTGGCACCAGTTTTCAGCAGCGGAGCCACCATCAGTGTGTGAATGTGTGTGAATGGGTGAATGGGACTGTGACTGTAAAGCGCTTTGGGCCTTTAAGGAAGGTAGAAAAGCGCTTTTCAAGTATACGCCATTTACCATGATCCTGCACCACCTATTGCATAGCCTACAAGACAGCTTTGCTACAACATTCTTACAATTTGTTCATTGCCCAATTTCACTATCAAGCTGACTTCAGTTTCAAAACATGCTGTTAAGTAGTTTTTTTTTAATGAGTTTTTCTTCACCGAGAAGGAGGGTCAGGGCAGGGATCCCAGTTTGGCTAAGTCTGTTTAGTTTAGAAACCAGCTACTCTTTATATGTCATGACTGACTTTGTTATTTTCATAAATACTGGTGTGATGCCCATTGAGATGGCTATGGTTGTGATATCGGACTGTATACAAACAATTGAATTGAATTAAAAACAGTAAAACAACATTCAGTGAGTTCAGTTCTCAGTATTTAACCAGACATAATAGCTGTCCAGCTTAAAACCTTGTTTATGTAGGTTACAGCAATTTTGCAATCATTTTTGAAGTGCTCTTTTAGAAACTGTCTGACTTTGTGGTTTCTCATGTCTGGGTGCATATGGAGACGGCTATTCAATCCATGCACTAGCTCCCTAGGAAAACCATTAGTGTTCTGCTCTGAACAACAGAGTTGATCTTTAAAGCTTTCAGTGCACAATTCAACTTTATAACAAAGGACTTTGGAAAAAAAACACTAATTGCTCACCACTGAAAACTGGAACATATTGGGGTACCACATGGAGTTTTTCTGTTTCATGACTGACGTTATACTGACTTGACATGAGTATATTTACTGTATGATCAGCTGCAGGTAAGCTCCACAGTGCTGATAATTAGCATGGCCATAAAAGGTCCTGGTTTCTCAGAGTTTGTAGGTTTTTGTTCAGGTTCTTTAGTTAGTTCACACAGTCCAAAAAATTAGTTCTACAGAATCACTTAATTGTGCCTTAGGAGTTAGATGAAATGATAGTCACGGATCCTTAAAAAAATCCTAATTATATTTAGACTAAAATAACGTCTTAGAAAACATGAAATGATCTTAATGAACAAATGAGTCTCCGTTTATTTCATGTCTTGTCAACGTAGTCCAGTCTGTCACCAAAGAAACATTTCCAGGATGTTTTCTCAAAAGGTTGTGAGCTTGTAGATCATATCTCACTAAGTAGCTAATTAGCATTGCACGAGTAATTGAACTTGAACTGACTCGAAAACAATAAATACACATTACCTATGAAATAAATGGCATTGTTTGCCAAATGTGCTATAAACTTGAACATTTTTCTGATTATTTTCAATAGCACATTGATACAACAGCATTAAGGACATTTTGCTTACAATTTAAACAATGTTACGTTCGTTGGTTTATCCTTTAGCCAGTTTAATTCTTCTATGAATTAATCCAAATGTGAATACATTGCAAAACTGGTGGTCACTTTATATGATCAGTAGTCAATAATCTGTTTTAAAATTATATTAAAAAAACAAGTGTTAGCAAGTCTTGCATTCAGCCTTTTTTATGTGGTGCAGAGATAGTGTGCCGCAGCGGAGCCGCCATCAGTATGTGAATGTTTGTGAGCCTGTTTGAATGGGACTGTGACTGTAAAGCGCTTTTGGCCTTTGAGATGTGCATGGTTGTTTGTAAACTTGTCACTGATTGTTTGGCACATTGCTCAATGAAATTTGCCAATTTTTGCCCCAAATAAAACAGATGAGAAGAAAATACATTTTTGTTTAAAACAGGCAACGAAGCAGTGGAGAATATTTGGGAAAAAAAGAAATATATGTATATATTGCTCTAGACACTAGCTACCTCTGATGTATTTGTCACTTGACTATATCTTTACATCATCGTATCCTGATATCTCTGCTTGCTCTTTAGCTGCTATATCACTTTTCCTGGCGGATCTTTAGCCAAGTCTTTACCTTTTATCTTATTTGTATTTTTTATCATCTGCTTTACCTAAGAATGTATTTTTATTAATCCTCCAAATCCTTGTAATCCTCTTGTAATCTCAGTTTCACCGCAACCACAGTTCAATGGCCCTACAAAAGTCATTCGAGTCACTTTGATTTGCCTGGTTGGTTAGCTGTCCTGCTGTGAAATTAAGGTAGCTAGTTTTATTTATCCATGACAGCCTGTGTTTTGTTTTTTGTTTTTTTTCCCAACAAGAAAGCCCAGTTAAAGACCAACTCGGATGAAAATTGTGTTTTGGTGTTTTTAACATGTTCTTGTTGAATTTTTCTCTTGATGTAGGACATATACGAATCAAATTTGAGCTTAAAATTGCATTTCTGGGTATTTTTTTATTCAAATCGCTGTGAATCAGGAGCAGACGGAAAATGCCATTGAAGAAGCTTGTTGCAGTGACTTAGGTGAAGCAATTGGCGGGCCACAAGCTCCTTGCTCCCTTCCATTCTGATGCATCCACTTGCAGCCAAATAGATCAATTTTTCGTCATTTTTCTCAACTGAGATGGCATCATTCTCAAAACTGTATTTGAACAAAGAATACTCAGACACCTAGTTTTACTCGTAATTTTCTTCATATCTGTACGTACCCCTTTATGGGAAAAATGTGGTGTAAAATACCAAAAACACATTTTTTGTTGGCATGGGTTGTTAAGCAGTTGTTTACAAAAGCAAGTCTTAATGTATTTGAATTAAACACATTCTTCTGCATTAGTTCCTGCATGTAGTTCATCAGTCTACCTTAAACAGACCTTGAATCTTTGCATTTGTCTACATCTTTATAGTTAGTTTTTCTGATGCGGACATGGAGAGGCCTCCATAAGGAAACTATTTTTTTTCTGGTTGGTACTTTGTCCACATAATTTATAGAAAGTGACTGACAATTATAATTACATTGACTATGTACTATGATCAAATAGCTTCTTACAATGTAGGTAAATGTGAGGTTAAGTGTTTTGCCCAGAAACACAACGTCTGTCAAACCTGAAAGGTAAACTCCAGACAAACTGACTTTCCAGTTGTTGCTCAATCCATTGAGTTAGAGACCCTAATAGTAAACTGTTTATTAAAATAAAAGTTAATTTAAGGTTTACAATAGATTTACTAGAAATAAACCAGGTCACCATCTCTTGATGGTGAGATAGTGATTTAAAAAAAAAACAAAACTAAAAATGTTATATAAAAACAAAAAAATTGCATATGATACATTTTACTCCAGCAAATCTCTCTTTTGATTTTACCAGAAGATCAGTACTGAAATGCTTTATAACTTGCAGGAGAAGTAAGGTTCCTGATTTTTTTTTTTTTTTTAATTATTTTTTCATCTTAGCTGTGGTGTGCAAGCTTTCCCATGTTTTACTTTCTCTTTTTGCTTCTAAAAATAAACAAACTCCATTAACTAGATTTTAACAAGTTTAGTTTTTCATCCTCTAGAATTGGATGTTTTGGCCTCTTCAGGCCACACCCAGCTCCGGGATAGTATTTCACCAGTAAAGAACAAAGCAGAAAGGGGGGAAAAAATTGAATACTTGACTGAAATTATTCAATTATCCACCCCTTTTCAATTATTTCAAATGTCTGCTAGTCATTTCCTATTACTCATTTAAAAAGAGGGAGCAGAAACAGCTGCAGTGAAGCCATTCTTGTCAAACTGTTACTGAGGCTATTTTGAAGTGATAGTTGCAGTCGGGAACCTGTAGCGTGGACATTGTTTAATTTATTTGTCTTATTGTTTGTATATTTATTTAATATAACGATAAAAGAAATACTTCAGGGAGCTGAGCCAGCATGACTACGAAGCATGAAAGCAGCCCCAGATAACCTATATAATAGATAAACAGATACATTGACTTGCACAGACGCTTGAGAACAAGCTGAGCCAGACCCGCTTTGTCATCTTATTTCATGACTCTTTCTCAATGAATATGGACGTCCTGTGAGGCATCCTCCACATTAACATGTTAATGTTTGCAATTTGTAAACATAAATTGAAAATGTCAGAAGCTCAATAGCTAAATGGAGATAAGTAAACACATTATTGACGCCACGGCCACTTAAGGTTGGACACCCATTTCGTGCAAAAAACGAATATTATTAGGAGAGGAGAAGGATGGGGAGAAGGTAAAAGGAGGGGGAAGAAGACAAAGACGAATAAGAAAGAAAGCAAAAAAAGAGGGCAGGGGTGCTTTAATTCACACAGCACGTACTTGCCAAAGGGTTGAGACGATTAGGTTTGTGATGAGAGGCAGCAGTGTGACGGAGAGGGCATGGGGGTTGTCAGGATGAGCGAGGATGAGGGAGATGAGAAAGAGAGAAGTATCGGGCTGTTTCTTTCGATTCCCGCACATGCTTGTGCACATATAAACAATTGGTTGCGATTTGTTTGACTTACATGTGTGCTTTGTTTTAACTTGTGCATAGCTTTGCTCACACGGGTGCGCCAACAACTAAATCATGTTCACACCATCCCTTTATTTTGAACACTCAGGGACACGCATTGTTAAAAAATGAGTCGGTGCAGTCGGCACCTGGTTTCCCTCGGTGCACGCACATTCATCACTCAGTCGTGGGCTTGACAGAAACCTTTGCCCCACGAGCAATGAATCCATCGTATTTAGAGGTAGGAGTCTCTGACAACTTCACAAAGAACTTTAGAGTTTAAAAAAGTAAACTTTTAAATTCTTACAGTAATAATATGTTCATGTAGTTCTCAAAGAGAAAATTTATCTACTTTTCAGCACAGATAACATGGCTTTTGCTTCATCAACCATGGAAATAACTTAAACATCTGCTATTGTTCAGTTCTATTATTTCACAGATCATAGATTAAGGTTCACTGACTCTTGGTCATCAGGAGAAAAAGTCATGTAAAGCTGTGTGTCGTCAGCGTAGCTATAAAAGCAAGCACTGTGCCCCCTGAAAACTTGAAAGAGCAAAATTATTAGTACTCAGCCTAAAATTCATCCTTGGGGAACTCCACATACATTGACTCTTGAGAAGCATTTATCCATAACTGTATTTTAAACAACGGCATGGGTAGCAACACATTTTTAAGCTAAACCAGAACAAAACTTTTATCAGTTCTGAAGACAAGAGAGAGAGAATTTTATCAAAACTAAGGGTGTATTCAGACTGGACACATTTGGTTCACTTCAAGTGAACCAGAGCTTGTTTCCTCGATAATCCAGAAGACATTTTCAGTCTGAACACACCCAAGCGGACCCTGGTCTGGGACCAGTAACCGCTGTTGGACCCATCTTTTGAGGTGCTCTTTCTAATCATGTTGAGCTCCGGTTGCTCTGAGTTTCCTCAGTCTGAATAGGCTGCATGATCTGAATGGAACAACAGAACCAAAACGGCCACCATAGGCTGGCATTACAGGATATAAACAGATTACCGGAGCAACAATGAGATTTACTGAAATTTGGACGTATGAACGCAGGCTCATTAAAACAACTTTTAACATGATACACATTGCTTCTCACACTTTTTTCCTGAAAATCGAGATGTGATACACTTATCAGCATACCTTCATAGCCGATGTCATCTCAGTAACTGTCTTAAAGCATGCCTCCCCCATACCAAAAAGTAAAAAGTGTTGTACCTGACCATTATACAGACGTTCAAAATTGATCAGCAAAATATAACGTTTGAATAAGTGAACTAGCCCGACAAGGATTTCAAAAGCGCAGGATTTCCATTATTCTTTCTCTCTTGATCATCTTTAAAATATTAAAACCTTGGACCTTCATATTTATCTGATATGATTTTACAGTATGACCCCTTTAGACTGAAGTCCTCTGGTACAAGCCTCTTCGTTATTTCTTAAGTTGCAACCAAAACTAATGGCAAGCTTTCATTCAGTCAATACGGTCCTTAGCTTTGCTCACACGGGTGCGCCAGCAACTAAATCATGTTCACAGCTGGCTCCCAGAGATTTAAACATACACATCCTTGTTTTACTTCAATGTTTTTTTTTTTTATTATTTTTTACATTCTATTTAAACGACAGTGTTTTCCATGGGTTGGATCCTCCACAACAGTGACCAAGAGTTTTTGATGAACATTGCAGAGGGATCTCTTGGGTCTTTCTGCTTAGGGGGGCAGGGGGTCCTGTGGTTATGCCTTTGGGGATCATGAGTGGGGTGGTTTCTGGTGTGGACAGATCCTCATATTGTTTCCTCACTTCAGCATCAAGCCTGATTTCTATTTCTATTCTTATTTATGTGAAGTTTTATACTTTTTATATTGGGTCTGTGGGGAGACCACACAGGCAATGTGGGCATAGTCTTTGTTGATGTTTTTGGTTTAAATTTCTTTCTTTTTTTTAATTGTATGCTGTAAAATTTGCTGGGTAATTAACAGTAGGTTTTCATCAATGTGTTTTAATTTTAGATAAATGAATAAATAAGTGTCCTGTACTCATGGACAGACAAATAGCTATTGGTATGAACATTTGTTTTTAAGATTCAGTTGTGCTCTAATAAATACCTTTTTCCCACCTGGTTGAATTTATGTCTCCAGAACTGGGAATTTAATATGTCAAAATTATAGTGGAACTAATTCTTTACACAAATGAGTGCATTTCATATCAAAGTTTTTCTACGAGTTAGAAAAATACATGAAAATCAGACCATAGATATGCTCTGCAGCATACGTCATAAAAACCTTTCTTTTTATGATACATTAAACCTTATTCAGAAGTGCATTCTGTGAAAATTACTTTAATTTGTTTGTATCTGAATATGCCCCCAAAGAAGCGCATTAGTGTGCTCATTTGAAAGTGTGGTCTTGTGCGTAGATTTTAGAATTAATGAACGTTCCAGTACATTTGGTCTGATGCCAATGGGCCCAATTGCTTAGCATGCCTGCAGGACATTAATTGATGGCAGGGTTACGCTTCCTAATAAGTGTCATAAATAACAGTTTAGCAAGACGAAAGGGGAAAATCTCAAATACATTAACTACTGCAATGACATCTTAATGGAGATTCAACTGAGATGTGATCAAGAGGAATCTGTCATGTATGAATCCATTAATGCAAGAGTGAACCTCTGCTCCGGAAAACTTGTGACAGTGATGATGGGAGTGGGACATGCCAGCTTTGCTGGTGCTCATGTGTCATTTGCAGCTTTAATGGACAGTGTTGTCAACATCCTCATCTACACTCACACATGGCCCTCCACCAACACAGCTGTTAAAGATCTGTCAAACCTCTGTGCAAGTGAGCCACACACACCTCCTGAGGCTTTGATGGAGCTAGTAAAAACCATGGGGTGTGCGCTGGCAGCATCATTGATTTTATCCCCAAATTATTGTTGAGGATGCACATGTCTTGCATACCAATGTCAGGCCTTTCACAGACAGAAACCCAGTGGTCAAACTAGCTTCAACTTGACTTGTTTTCTATTTTACTTTTTTTTATAGTTGTAAGAGTTGAACAAGCAAGTTCTGGCAGCTTAGTTTGGTACTTGATGCACATACTACACATTATGTACTGGTAATTTTTCAGGGGATTTACATGTTCAATTTGCTGAGTGGTTTTCTGTGTAGCCAAACTTGTCAAAGCTTGTCAAATGTCAAAGCTTGGGAAATAAATGGTCTATTTCTTCAATGGATATGTTGGGTGTTTAAATGTGTAATTGAGGTTGTCTGTTTTCGTACTTTTGCTTATGCAAACTGGATTTTCTAACATATTTCTATTTGTTTATGGATTTATTATTAACATCCTACTTAAGTAAGTTTACTTCAAAATTGATGAATTGCTTACACAAGAAAAAAACATTTTAACGATACACAAAACTAAGAATTTGCTTATTTTTTACTTTAAACTTATCATAATGAAAGACCTGTTTTATTATATTTTATGCTTTTATTGTCTTTTCTATTTTTCTTTCCTCCAAAAAGAGATCTTGATCTTAATAACTCTTTATTTGGTTAAAGAGATTAAAAAAAATAACAATTTTGCTAAATTTATGTTTATATAGGATGATTTTTTTGTGAAGTACTTTTACTATAGTAATTTGCCAAAATTGCTGACATTCTTAATCTCTGTGGTTGGTTTTGCATTAGGTTAGTCTTGTGGAATTGGTTGAAATAGATTGGGAATGTTAGTAAATTTGCACCTTTTTCCTCAGAAGTGACCAATATTGTAGTGGACTAAACTTGCTGGATAAATAGTGCAGTTCCAAATGTTGCTGTTTTGTGGGCGATGTTGCTTGTCCAAGACCAAAAAAAAAAGGCTTTAAGACCCACTCCAATGAAAACCATGTTTTTGGTGTTTTTAACAAGTTCTTGCAGCATGTTTATGAGGATGGAGGACATATATAAAGAAGAGTTACATTTCTGAGTATTTCTTTATTCAAAAAGTTGCGAATCAGGAGCTGACAGGAAAAAAAAAAAAGCTGTGTTTACTCTGCTTAAACGGAGAGCTCTCAGCAACAAGAAAGGTGTAGTTGCTCTGTGACAGTCGCGCCCACAACTCAGAGGCGAATTTCTAATGAACTACAGCAACTCTGCAGAAACAATGTCCTTGAAAACAAAACAAACAAAATTTACAAACATAATTTTAATGTAACTGGGAATATTTTTAAACTAGACCAAAAGATGATCTGAGTGGGTCTTTCGGACAAAATTGGATGGTTCTGCTGATCCCCCATCATGTAGGAAAAGAGTCTGTAGTCTTGTTTTGGCCACTTTAGTCGCTGGTAAACTATAACAATTACTGTGCAACCAAAAATAAATAAAACCAAACGAAGATGTGATTTGTTTTTTTAAAGCTTTAACTGTCTATTTGAAGCTAGCCTTGATGTAAAAGTGATCTAGGACTCAAGACAGCTACTTAAAAATATAACATTAGGAAGTGCCTTGGCACAGTACCGGACATGGTCTCTCATCAAACAACAAATGCTTTTAATAATAATTTAATGCATAATAAATAAATAATTTTGATACATGATATCCTCTAATGTCTATCAACAAGGTTTTGAGAAGTTCCTGTTGAACATGTCACTATAGATGCAAGTGCAAACTCCCTAGTCATATAAGTGTGTGTGTATGCATGTGTTTGTGTCCTTATGTGAGTGCATGCATGTGGTTATTTGTGCTCATACATTCATGTAAATGTCAGCTGATGCCTGTGGGGTGACAGTTGTGCTCTCAGCAAGTAGGTAATTAGCATGCATTATTCAAATGAAAGACGGAGGGAATGAGGGTGGGGACCTGTCCACCTGGTTGTCAGCAATAGAACCAGTCTCGCTTAGCACCACTTACTTCACACATTTAGAACATCAGAGCGTATCTCTTGTCATTGTATTACCCTCTTGCAAAGTGTGTGGAAAACACACTTTTACACTGCTTCATAATGAGGCAAGATGTGATCAAAGATGGCTACATCAAAGAGGTTTAAATCTTCTGACTGAAATAAAGCCACTATGTTGGCACTTTTAAATCTAATTCAAGTCATGTAGATTTCCTTTGTATGTTCCTTTGTGAAATGATGGGACATGTAAAGGCCATTTCTCTTGTGGACTTTTTTAGTCCTTTGAAACATCATGTGAAGAGGTTGTTGCTATAAATGTATGCTGGCGTTTCTGGGATGAGAATATCAGCTCTTCATTAAATACCACAAATGAACTGCTGCAATCCCTAATTACAGGATTTGCGCTGCAACTAAAACAATTTCACAACATTTTTCACAGCTCCCACCTCCTGGCAAGCAGGTGAAAAATGTCACTGAGGACTTTTTGTTGTGGTGTAGCTGCTCGGCTCATTATGACTGAACTTTTCTGAAGTTGATGGGATTAATGGTGTCAAACTAAAACAGCTTGATTTACCTAATGTCAGAAACATATGCTACATAACCTACTAGAATACAATGGTTATTGTTATAAACTGTTTGTTATAAACTGTTTAAATATATTGTTTTATATGTTTTATTTTGCTTAATCATTCTTACAGTGTCTACATCTAGCTCCTGCTAAATCGAGACACTGCTCTTCATGAATCACAACACAAGTGGAAATAAAAGGTCACAAAGCTATGCCCGAGGTTATTCTGACAGATCTGCAGTCTTCCAAATCAAAATGCTAAATTATTTGCACTTTGATAATTGCTAAGAGCTAAAATGGTGACCTCAATTTAAACCTGTTTTTACTGATTACATCTATGATTTTCAACAACAGACACGTCTTCCCCATATGATGTACTTTTTGTCAGGGTCTGTTTTGTTTTGGTTTGTTCTGTTTTGTTTTTGTTAATTATTATTTCTTGTTGCATGCACATGATTTCTTCCACAAGTGCGATGAAAGGAGAACTGATGAAAGAGGGACATGTTAGAGAGCACAGGGTGTGGAGCAGGAAGTAGCAAATATTTGTAAGAATAAAATGAGGAAGGAAGGGAAGAGGATGGAGTTTAAGCGGAAGTTGGGACTGGACCAGGGATCAGCTTTGAGCCCTGTCTTTTTGTTGTGGTGATGGCGAAACTGACAGATGAAGTTTGACTGGAATCTCTGTGGAGCATGACATTTGCAGATGACATTGTGATCTGTAGTGAGAGCAGGAAGCAGGTGAAGGAACAACCAGTGAGGTGGAGGTTTAAACTGAACAGGATTGGATTGAAGGTCAGCTGCAGGAGGGCAGAATATTTGCGTGTAAACAAAAGGAACTTAGGTGAAACAGGGAGGTTACAAGGAGCAAAGGTGAAGAAGGTGGAGAAGTTGAAGTAATTTGTGCCAACAGTCCAGAACAACAGAGTGTGAGAAGGAAGTGAAAAGGTGTGTGCAAATAAGCTGGAGCGAGTGGTGTGTGACAAAAGTGTTAGCAAGAGTGAAAGGAAAAGGTGTAGAGGGAGCAACCATGTCATTGGTTAAGAGAGCAGCTCTGAGAAAGAGACAAGAGGCAGAGCTGGAGATGTTGAGGTTCTCTTTGAGAGTGATGAGAATAGATCGGATCAGGAATGAAGACATCAGAGGAACAGATCATGTTAGATGTTTTTAGATACATTTAGGGAAGCAGATTAAGATGGCTTGGACACAGTGAGAGGAAATATGGTGATTATGTTGGTAAATTATGTTGAGGTTCCAAGATAGAAAGACTAGAGGAAAACCAAAGAAGAGATTCAAGGGTGTTAGCTAAGGAGAACATGAGGGTAGTTGGAGTGAGGGAGAAGAATAGGGTGAAGGATTTTCTGTGGTGACCCCTAAAGGGAGCAGTTGGAAGACATAGAAGATGTATGTAATTTGTTGGTATTTACACACAATTACATGAACTTTTAATACATTTTTAAGTTATCTTGTTATAACCTTAGATAATCCATCTACATTGTCCTTAATTAAGCAAAAAAAAAAAATCTTGTCATTTGATAAAACTGATACAAATCAAGTAATTTATTTTTATGTTCTGTATCCAGCAAGATATTTGAAAAAACTCTAAAAAGTAATAATATTTGTAAAAAGCCTACAAACCTATTTTTGATAATTGATCTGGATATGTAATTTCTGATTTGTAATTAAGATGTACTTTATCTTTGATGTGATTTATTGATACTTAGTTTTTAATTACCTGAATCTGTGTTGGTGAAGTATAATAACCGAATAATGAAAATTTATATAAAGAAAATAAAAAAAATAAGAAAACTCCCTTTCAAGCAATTTATTGAACCATTTTTGACAAACATAAAATGAAACGTAGTCTCTCCAGGGTGTCCTGGGTCTTCCTCGGGGCCTCCACCCAGTGGGACCACCCGGAACGCCTCCCCAGGGAGGCATCCGGACCAGATGCCCGAGCCTCCTCAACTTGATGTGGCCAAAAGCCAAGTTCCATGATCGGGGTTCAGGCCACTGAGGCACTCTCCCTAGACTGCCACCCAAAACCACATTGCACCGGCCCCTTCTGAGCTCTCCTGCAGGTGGTGGGCCCACTGGAGAGGGATCCCAAGTTGTTTCTTTGGGTTTTACCCGACTGGGGCCTGCGGGAGGAGCTCTGGTCACTAGGCGTTTACCTACGAGCCCCAACTCCAGGCCTGGCTCTAGGGTGGGGCCCCGTAAACACCAATCGGGGCGACTTAACTGGATATGAGCTTGAACTTCTCGTAAAGGGGTTCTGAACTGCTCTTTGTCTGGCTCATCACCCAGAACCTGTCTGCCATGGGAGACCCTACTAGGGGCTGAAGCCTCAGACAGCATAGCTCCTGAGATCACTTGAGCACTCAAACCCCTCCACCATGTTAAGGTGGCGGTTCATGGAGAGGCATACTTTATGCAAAAGAGCTAATTTGCCTGTTTAAATAAGTATTATATATCTCTGGATAGATGGATATACTGTAGATTTATGTTGTTTGTCTTGCTTTGTATTACTATCCAAACCATTTCCAAAAGTTGCTGTGTGGAATGGTGCAGACTGGCAGGAGACTTGTACTTTTTAATAGTGACACTACTTAAAACAACCATGATGGACCCCAAAACATTGCCTGGTAAAACCAAACAGAATCTCAGGTTAGGCAATAAAACCAAAGACTTAACTGCTCTGAGGATAATCGTCATAAATCATCTATGATCACTTACTGAGTAAAACCTAGTTTGAATTGAATTGAATCTGAATTTTAAAAAAAGAAAAGAAAAAAAAGAAAATCAAACGGACATAAAAAAAATAAATTAATTAAAATGATGAGCCCAAAACCAGACACAAATCTTTACAGCCACCTCCCCTCATACGAACAGTTACCAGGCATCCCTAAAATTTCAGGAAATTAGCACAAGCAACCCTGTCCCTGCAGGGAAGAATCAAACCTTTGAAAAACAACATAAAACAATTAAAAACAAAGCCAAACATCCTCATGAAGGTTTAGGTGCTAAGTGTAATGCTCAGTTTTAAGATGTATCTTTCTTCAAAAATTCCCACAAAAGTTTGATCCTTTGGTCAATATCGAGTCATTTTGTTTCAAGGCATTTTTTGAGACATCACTTCTGTTCTTTAGCTTTTTTGCATTCCTATTGAAATGATCTACCCTGTGCTTGTTTGTTTTACAAAAATGCAGCCAAAGCATTTATATTGTGCTTTTATTTGCAGCCAATCATCTTGTTTGTCAGAGCTAGTGAGTGCAAAAGTCACATAAAGCAGTGGAAAGACTGAGACAGTTGTATCACTGCTAATGTACTAGAGCCAAATACACTAGTGAGGAAAATGAAAATACATACAAAAATGAACAACATGGTTTTTACAACTAAGATGAAATGTTTTCAGGCTCTCAAATGCATGTGTGCTGTAAAATAATATCATTCCCCATAATGCAGTCAGATATATTATCATTTCCACACTCATGTGTTAAGCAGAAATGAATCCTCAGCACCTCATCTTGCATCCATTCTATAGCCTGACGTCACCACCCTTCCTGAAGCAGACTGTGTTTACTTAATTGATCAATTAGCTGCTTGAGAAGGCTTGCACTCCTCCACACAACCTTTGCAGCCAGTATTTGCATCTGCCAGTTTAATTGTCCCTATCTCCTCTTCCACATTATTTACCAACTTACTCACCCTTACCGCAAAGCTCCCATTGTCCCACAGTGACTGATGGCCTGACTGGAATGGTAGTGTGTGATCATAATTTGACTATGTAACTGGAAAATGATGGTGATAAGACTTGCAAATCATTAGATATGTGTCCGTTTCATATTGTAACTCTTAACTTTTCAACACTAAACCCAACCCCCCCCTGTTTTTCTACATTTTTGCACACAAATATTTAGCAACAATACATTTTATTCAGGCTGCTGGCATGGATTCTTTTTAATCCTCTCTATGAAAAGTGCACAAACAACACATGTGCAGGACCACTCTTTTATTTAAATACTCAAACATGGGGCCTGCTGGCCCAAGGCTTATTTCCAGTGGATGAACTGGGCATGAAATCAGCCTGGCGTAACCCTCCTCTTCCATAGTGGATTTAGATGATTTACATACAACAGTCTTTTTGGATTTTGTTGGGCCACCAACTAATCCTTTGTTCCCGGGAGTGTGCTTTGGTTGTTCGGTGTCCACTTTTGTTAGGTAGGTAGATGTGTTCTGCCCCCCAGGGGTAATAATATGTATTGCATCTGTGCAACTAACTCATAGGCTTTATTGACCATAAATGCAGCAAAAAATAAGAACACAACTGCAGCAATGTGTTCTGTAGAAAATATAAATAAAGCAAAAGCATAATGTTTAAAAATCATATAGACAAATCAAGTATGTTGTGCATTTACAATAGTGATCCAGTGTCAGGATTTATGTTGTACTCTTAAGTAACCACTAGATGGCAGTAAATACTTGACACAGATTTTGTTTCTTCAGAAATCAGAGTACTTAAAGATGAAAGCTAAAATGGATTTGCTTAAAGTTTGACAGTATATTTTCATATTACATAATTCATTTTGATTTCAAGTTTTATGTTAGCTCTGTATTTTGTGTTTTATAAAAAAGTGTAAATACTAAACTTTATACATTCAACCTCAAAGGCTTCTCTTTTCCTTCCTTAATGGAAGGCATGTAAATACAAAAAATTGCAATTTATGGTTCCTGTTTTATAATTTTTGTTTCATGTTTAGTTAAAAAAACATTTAGCTGTTTAACATATTCAATAAGATTGAACATGTATACATAGACTTAAAAACAAACAAAACAAGGATGATTTACATACATTATATTGATGTTTCAAATGGTTAACAAGACAGTTGTACTAATATTTTTGTGTACGTGTGTTTTCAAGATGCATATTTGTTGTACACGTATGCAGCCAATGACTGTAGAGTTCACAATAGAGACCCCCTGTCAAATTCAAGACCCTTATCACATGTAGCCAGCCATCAAGGTTCAACCTATCTGTCCAATAACACAGAGCTGGAGGATGCAGGTTATCCACACCGAGGGAGTGCCAGCAAACCTTGCGCAGAGCAGGCCTCTCTGCCGCAGCTTATACTTTCCAAGAACATTATTGCTCCATTCCACTGGCTCTCTAATGCCAGGCTATCATTAGTGTACTTGAAAGGGACCAGAGAGGTGATAGCAAGGGAACTGTGGGCTTTTATATCCACAAGCTGGTCTACTGGATGCCACAGAGTGTGGTAGTTTAGCTCAGAGGTGATAGAGAAAAAAAGTGACTTAGTTGAATCAAAAGTCTGGATAGTCATCCGAAAGCACTCATCAGTGGGCAGCAAAACAAAACAATACGAGGAGCTGCATATGGTGTTTGTGTGTATACATTTCTTTTTAAGAGTTTTTCTTGTCATGTGTATATTGTACATTGGAATGCAAACTTTTTTTTTTCTTCACTGCATTCTGACATTTTTCTTTGCAGATTCAACTGCTTTTAACCCAGTGACTCCTGAATTTCTTTCCAGCTACAAAAAGGAAATCACTATTGTTTTTGTTACATGCATGCTTAATTAAGGTCATTCTGGAGCTTAATTGGTTTGATGTACATTTGCATCAATAGGCATCAACAGGTAATTAAAAAATGACTATTTTTATACATTATTATTGCAAAATTACTTGAAAAAATAAAATGTTTAGTATTAGGCATCTCCAAATAATTTGGGGAAACTTTAATTGTCACAGATACAAAACTTAATTAACTCAACTTAATTAATTTGCCAAATAAAGACAGGTTTAATTAGCATATTTATTTATTTATATATTTATCTATCTTTGTTTTCATTTTCAGTTGAAGCTAATTCTATAACTGATAAGTGAATTTGGCTCTTTGAATGTTTTGTAAAAATTCTGTAACCAAGGAACTCCAGGAACTCCTTAAAACGAAGCCTATCATATAACAAAGTAAAGAGGAATGCTATGAAAAGATATCAAACAGCTTCATGCTTGCCGTCTCCACTGTCTGAAATGTCATCCACAAATGGAGGTTAAGGGAAACTGTGGAAGTCAAGAACAGATATGAAATATCAAAGAAAAATCCCTCAGATATGACTGCATAACTTTGAAAAAAAGAGCAAAATCCCCTTATGACAGCAAAAAAGAGAAAAGTTAGGCTGACAGAAGTGCTGGTGCACTGCTCAGGATTGATGATCACCTCACCCCACCCTAAAATCCATCATCTTAGTCAAAAAAAAAAAAAAAAAAGAGGCTGCAGTTTCCACGATGAGTTTACAGAGGGCAACCATTTAAGGAAAAGGAACATGTTTACAGCTGTTAACAGCGTTAGAGGGAATGTGTGAGTGCATCTTAAGCATGCTGTGTGTGCAAGGCATTTTGCAAGGAAGAGTGGGTGAACATCTTTAATCAGTCTGTTTGCTGGATGAGATATCTCCCAAAGGGGAAGGGAGTTCACTCACACACAAAGAAATAAAACAAAGCAGTATTCTTTTTTAAGTCTGTTTACTGCAGGGGTTTTCTCTGCATATTCTGGCATGCATTTTTTGGGGGGGGGGGGGTTAAACACTAAAAAATGTAAAAATAAATAAATAGAAAAAATTTATGTAAAAAAAACAATACTTTTGGAATAAATTCTGAATCCGTTCAGGACATTTCAGTAGCAAAAAGAAAAAAATTGTAGGGTATATAAATGTTTTAAATGTTTCATAATTTGACATGTACTGTATGTTTATGATCAGTACATGTTTTACCATCCTCAACTTTGATTTTAGGAAATGTGTTGGTACTGCTTCATGTACTCTACATTTGTTGAAACTGTTATTTTCATTTAGTTTATAATTATGGTGTAGTACATATTTTTCTGAATTGTTGCTTCTCAAGGAATGCTTCAGATCATCAAAAAGTTTGTTCATCTGTAGCCAATCTTTAAACTTAATCAGTTTGCAAAGACAAGAAGAGCTTAAACAATCTTAAATTTAAATAAAAAATTGTTTTTAAATGTAGTTTAAACATTTAGTCTAAAAATGCATTTTTATTTTAATCATGCATTTTAAATTCTTTTTTGAGTTCATTACA
This sequence comes from Adrianichthys oophorus, assembly GCA_036245035.1. Taxonomy (NCBI): domain Eukaryota; kingdom Metazoa; phylum Chordata; class Actinopteri; order Beloniformes; family Adrianichthyidae; genus Adrianichthys; species Adrianichthys oophorus. The sequence goes on along the minus strand of BSAI01000104.1, from coordinate 21,263,261 downwards.
GAAAGAAAACAAATAAAAAATAAATCCTCCATCTCTGTCTCCCTTGGCAACAGGTTATAATCCATAGTTACAAGAAACGGTTGCTAGGTGAGTTGCTGAGTTACAGAACCTTCTCTCCACTGGCGCTACGTAGGAGGCCAGCAGGTCCTTGATGATGGCAGAAAGATGAGGGACGGGTGAAAAGATGACAAGAGACAGGACAATGAGGATAGGAAATACACGCACACACCTGACAGAGGCAGCAGGAGCAGATGTACAAAGAGAGCACAGTAGACGAGCTGAAATGATCGCAGAAAATGGAAAGTAAACACTGAAAGGATAATGCAACAGTCTAAGTGCGCAATCTGCACACCTCAATTTGCTGCAAAAGGTTCTTAGCGTGTCTATTTCTTTAAAGTGTATGTGCTTCTGCTCTGCGTGTGTATTTGTGCTACATCTGCAAGACTGACAGTGGAAAAAAGGGAAGGTGGGCCGGTGTACCACTCCTTGAAAAGCTTGCTATCAAGCAGAAAGAGGCCGACTGATGACTTAAATCACTGTGTGCTTTGTGTAAGGTTTTTGGTTTAAGGAGTGGAAAATTTGAACTAAAAATACAATAGAGTTTCAGTGTCAAATGTCTTTGTTAAAGTAAAATAATATTAAGTGCGGTTTTGCAGTGTTTCTGTTTTAATCTAGAACATATGTTTTAAACATTGTATTTCATGACAATTCTCTAATGACTGCAAAGCTAGAAATTCAGTGTCGCCTATCAGGGTTCTATCACAAATGTTGTTCCATAAATGCTGCAAAAAAATAGTAACAGTTGTGAGTCTGTAAGTGCGAGTGAGTACAACCTGTCATGGCTTTGCGCTGCTGATCTGATTAGTGCAGTGGTGACAGAAACTTATGGGAGCGCTTTCTCCTCACAACTTTCCTTGTTTGTAGATGGAAAGAGTGCTATTTGCTACAGAGGCTGCAACAGCCATCTGCCGCTCCCAGTTTAGATAATCTCCAATCTCTCCCCCTAGGGGGCAGTAACACCGTGCATAAACGCCCAGCAGTTTTGGCCCTGCTCTGCTCGGAGATCAAAAGCACAGTTCATCTGCAAGCATTGGCTTCTCAACTGTGCACCTTAGGACAAGTTTCCAGCTGATTTGATAATTACTATACAAATAAAATATACTTGTTGTTCATTTTTTATCACAATTTTAAAAATGTTTTGGCTTAAAATCCTCGGTTTCCTCAACTTTGCAATGCCAGTTGCTTTGACTGCATTGTAAGAAAGACAATTCCCACAATCAGATAAAGGGTGCTTCACACCCCTGAGTTTTCCTGTCAAGTTGGGTTTGGTGTGTGTTTGATTATTATTGTGTCATGCACTGAGGGAGGAAATTTCAGCTCGTGATTATAGCGGGGCTTTTAGATGATCACAGCAAACACATTCATTTGAAAAGCAGCTCCAGCCTCATGACTGACTTAATTTCTTGTGGGACTCAAATGATTTAAGAATCACAGGGGCTCACTTGTAAGTAGTACTTAAAATGCTCAATGATTTGGTATTAATAAAAGGAATTGAATTTTAAAATTTTAATTGTTGGCAGCCTTGTCTGATTGCTTTGAGCTCCTAATGCATTCTAACAAAAAATAAATAACAATAAAGGCATGAGGCGTGGACTGTGTTTCTTGTTGTCAGGATAATAATTTTGCTCCCGTTAACTTGTTTACTGTGTTATTGTGTAAAAGTTCATTGTCAGATGTAACACAGACGGCTGCGGACTGAACAATAGCTGGACCTCTGGCTCAGATTTTGTCTTTCAGCTCGACAGCTTCTCCACAGTGTCAGGCAGTGCTTTGATAGGAGACTCCTGTTTGTTGATTGGAATGCCTTCCCTAATTGGTTTCAATTCTTAATTGAAACGTAATAAAAAATGCATCAGTGGATGTGGTGCCAACAATTATCTCATGCAAATCTCTCAATAAATTGATGCGGGGGGGGCGGGATGGCAGGTGTTAAAAAAAAAGCATTGATTTATTAAAGAATAATATTAGTGTAAGCTCATTCTTCAGAGTTGAAAACATTCATCACCACTTTGCAGTCGCCTCTGAACGTTTCACACTGCTTGATTTGGCTTGAAATATATGTCTCTTATAATTATGCAAGAAAGTGTGCCAACAATGTACTTCGTCACAAAAAAAGTTATCTGTTGAGGCAGCAATATCAGAAAGGGTTAATGCATCCTCTGACTTATTGCCTACTGCTGTAGTCATAGCAACAGGTCAATAAGTAGTTTCTCTGATCTTCTGTTGCTGCACAGGTTGCTAAGATACAAATAGCATTCTGGAATAGGTGAAGTGGGATGCAAACATCTTTTGAAAAGAATGAACTTTATATGTTTCAAAAAAGTAATGAAGAAGCCACAAAGCTGCAAAGAGTGTAAGGTAAAGAAAAAACACTCAGGCATTGCACTCTCAGCCACAGGGATTGCATCTACTTTGTTCGACCTACCCAGGCCCAAAAAAGACACAGAAGTGAACAAAATTGAGCACTTGCTAAATTCAGCTACCTCACACCTCAGAGGCGAATGGTTGGCCATGTCTAAAGGTAAACGGGCCAATCAGCTTTGGAACAGAATGGCTGTTCCTAGACGCCTCTGCAAAACCAAGGGTAAATTAAAGTGTTGCCTCTGAGTTGCATCATTCTCCCCTCACAGCTCTATTAGTAGGCTATCCACAATGTCTCTTTATGAAAGATACTCTCAGAACAGAATTAGGCAAACTTCCCTGCAGTGATATGTCTTTTTATAAACCTCGCTGGCATTCTGCATGAGTATTCCTTTGGGACTAAACTGATGTTGATTTAGAATTTAAAGCATATCTCTGGATACTTTTTACTTCTTCTGAGATGACGTAAGAACAAAAGACTCATAAAATGTGACCCTGACTTGATTAATTTGCTTCGCATAAAGATGGATGAGGCTGTGGGTCACAAATGAAGGACCGTCTACTTGAATAGTGTCTAATAAAATATCTGGCAAGAATGAGAAAAAAGTGGCAGCCATATCTGTGTTATTATCTCACCATTTTGTCCTCAGCTTGTCTCTTTCCCCCTCAAGTATTAAAATACTGAAAGCAACATTGATTCAAGAGAAGATGCACTGTCCACACAGACACAACAAATAAACGAACAAACGAACAGCTTGACTGGAAGAAGCTGTGAGGCCGCAGTGGGAGCACCACACTTGTTTTTGATAATAATGCTTGATCTCTCTGTTCTCTCTATCACTGGGCCTCGTGCTTTCACTTCAGCTCAGCTCAGCTGTCAGCAGAATTGGCTACTTACTCAAGGACTTGGACACAAGTGCATGGTATGTGCAGTTTCAGATATGTGTGCAAGATTGTATATAATTTTGGCAACAGTAACTATCAATGTCTGGTAATTTGGCTGATTTATAAATGATGGCACCATCAATGAAAGGAAGAGGAGGAGGGAGATTGCAGGCTGGAAATTTGCTGGCAACCCTACTGGCCACCCAAGAGAAGCTTTCTCCTTTATTCGGTTCATAGCAGACAAGCATTCTCAGCAGACATGAATGCAATGAATAAATAAATAAGACTTGAGTACAGAAAAATTATAATAACTAGAAAAAAATACACCCCTGCTGCCCAGCTTTTACTTACCGTCAGACACTGGCTCACTAGAGATCCACAATGCCAACTTCCACCTGTAGGGGTGGTGAAGTGCCAAAAAATTGTCAACTTAGAAACAAATATAGATGAACCAAAAATGTGAAATAGTTTTCTTAAAACTAAAATTAAAATATTTTGTCAACTTTAGTTACAGATTATTTTTCTCTTAAAAATGCTTTTAAAAGGAACACAAATACTAGTAAAAATATTTTTAATAAGGAAAATGTTGCATTTACTTTTATTGATTCCGTTGAACCAAGTTGTTGACTCCAGTTGGCAAGAAAAAGTAAATCAAGCTGTATTGACAATAATTTTTAAAGTTGTGTATTTTTCTGCAATGCTTTTTTTTTTTCTTTTTAAGTTTCATGCAAGTGTGCTGAAAGTAATTTGTAATGACAATCAAAAGACTCAGTTACATAACAACTGTTTGGTGAAGAGACTTTAAAGTTCCACTCCATCATCTTTTGATCTATTGTAAAAGCATTCCCAGTGTTTTTTTAATTATGAAAATTCTGTTTCTGGCCAAAATAAAAAAAAACCTGTGTCATTTTCTAGGACATAGTTTCTGCAGAGCAGCAGTAGTTCATCAGAAACTCTCCTCGGAGTTGTGGTTGAGACTGTTGACGGGTAGTAAACTTGCGCTCATTTCCCATCATCCCTTTGGTGACGCTCTCTGGCTAGCTCACAGCCCCTCACAACCCAACCTAACGTAAGTGTTGCAACAAACATGTCGAGCAATTTGAGGCTATTCAGCTCTACAGTTTTGAGCCAGATGCCAGCTCAGACTAGAAAAGCGAAGATGTACACAGATCTATTTGTCTGCAAGCGGATGCATCTCAATGGAGAAGAAATAGGGAGCTAATGGCCTGCCTATCACAGATTTTATGCAACAACTACAAGCTTTTTTAAACAGCAGGTTATCGTCTGCTCCTGATAAATTACAAATTGAATAAAGAAATACTAAGTAATGCAATTTTTCTCGTAAGTTTTTTTTTTTATATATGTTCTCCGTAATGAGAAAAATGTTATAAGTACAATTTTACGTTACAACAGGGAGGACCAATTTGATGTTTGGGAATCACTGTCTACATGAATAAGTTTTTGTGAAATGAAGCCCATGTTTAGGAAAAGACTCTTATTTGTGATATAATAAATGAAAATGGATGCCATAATCTAATAAAGTTTGTTTGGCATAGACTTTTTGGAAAAAAGCAAAGTCATTACTTAAAATGCTTGTTAAGAGTCAAGTATTTTGCAGCATTGATATCTGAACTAAAAAAACATACTCACAAGAATCTTAGAAAAACATTTTATTAGGAAGGAACGGATGTTTGGATAAGTTGCCACTGATGGGGGGATAATAAGTACTCATCGCAAGAGGCTCTTACTTTATTAAAATGATCCACTTGCTTTTGAACAGATTTTGACAGCCTGAGCATCATAAAACCCACAGCCTTTAAAGTAATTTTCTTTCAAAGTGAGGAAAAGAATCACCAATGTTTTCAGTTGTGTGTTGCTAACCAAAGCAGAGTAATTCTGTATATAGCTGCAGATGAAAGCAAAACTCTGTCCAATGCTGATTAAAGGCTTTTCGCTCCCACTAGGCACCACGCTGCTTTGGGTTCATTCAATCTTGGCCTTGATTACTCGATTGGACTCATTAATTGAAAGGAAACTTTAATGACCTGTTATCTCAAGTGTTAACCAGGTGATGACAGACGGCTCGCCGTAGGACTGGGCAGAGCTGAGGGTCAGAATAAACAGAACTTGCTGGACTCCTGCCGCTCAGATCAACTAAGGGTTAAGCAACACACCGAGCAGACACACCACTTGACAAGTTTTCCTCTAGAGCACAGTCTGTGCAATACCATGACATCATCTTTACTTTACCCAGGTTGACTATGATGACTCAGATCTACTGTTGCCTTCCTGAAATACTTGAAATGTTCCTTTCATTCATACATTTTCCAATCCGCTTTATCCCTTTCGGGGTCACGGGGTTGCCGGAGCCTAACCCGGCTACTCATGGGCGAAGGCAGGGTACACCCCTGGACTGGTCGCCAGTCTGTCGCAGGGGCCACAAACACACACCCATGCACACTCACATTCACACCTAGGGACAATTTCGAGTAACCAATGAAGCATGTTTTTGGACGGTGGGAGGAAGCCGGAGCACCCGGAGAAAACCCACGCATGCACGGGGAGAACATGCAAACTCCACACAGAAAGGTCCCCCAGCCAGGACTTGAACCGGGAACCTTCTTGCTGTGAGGCAGGGGCGCTAACCACTGCGCCACCGTGCAGCCCTGAAATGTTCCTTTTTTTTTTAAAAAAAACTGTCATATTTTTAAAATCTGAGAGGATGAGCACCATATTTTACCCTATTTCCCAATTTACTTATGCACAATAGAGAATAGAAAAACATGCAAAAAAAAAAATTAGATCTGTGTAACTGTATTTACTTGTACATGTACTGTAATGTAGAAGTGTGGATAAAATTCTTCCTTATACCTGTACATTTACTTGCTTATCACATGATTTTGATCACAGAGTATTTTAAGATTTCTTTAAAGCAAGAAACATAATTTGAATATTCTCCCTAATATATATATATATATACATATACATATATATATATTTTTTTATGTTTATGTTCTACATGCGAACTTTGAATGAATTTACAATATGTGTTTAAATAAGAAAATATTTTGATTTTTCTAAAACCTACTCTGAGGTTTGTTGGATAACAGAGTATTCATACTCTATGAAACTTTATTTGGTAAATAACTTGTTTGGAAAAAAACAAAACAAATAGTCAAGTCTTAGTGCAAAGAATTTTGTTGATTTGTATTTAAATTCAATCTTGACACAAATACCATCTTGATTGGAATTACCTGTGCAAAAACATATTAGAGAGCATACACAAGCTATATCCTTGTTAGTTGCCTCAAATTGGAGTTTTTAGGCAAATCTAAATGTCTCTGATAATCTTTGCATATATGAGATATGTCAAAATAAAACATCTTTCAAGTTTATTTTAATTTGTTGACCTCGATCTTAACAATGCATTGATTATGATTAATTTTATTCAATTTTCTTTATATATGTCTTCTAAATTGAAAACAAATTTCACATAGCTGTCATTTCTTTGTAAATAAACAGTTTTCAAATATGTTAATCCAGTTGTTATAGATGGAAAACATGTCTTTGAAAAATAACTTTAAGTGTGGCTCATCTGGCTGGGATGGTAAAATCTAAGCAGATTCCCCTCCTGCTGTTCTGGTGGTAAATGGTGCAGGCAGACGGCAGCATGTCCAAGTTCCACCTGTCTGCAACATCTCCAGCCTAAATCTCTTTTGTTTCCTCCCCCGCATCCCCCGCTGCTTCCCTCACTTTAATTATCTCCCTTTTCAATCCCCGCATCTTCAAGTCTCATCAATGCTTCTTAATTTCCATCAATACGGCTGCAGCCTGAGCTCTCCACACCTGTCCAGTAACCATAGCAACCTCACCTCTGACAACAAAGAGTGCTGTAAGACACGGCATGCTGTATTCCCCTTGATTAGATATCGATTAAGCTTTTGTAATACGTAATAGGATCAAAGGGATTGTGCAGCTTTGCTTACCCAGGTCGCCTTCACACTTTCATTTTGTTTATAAGCTTTTGTTATTCAAGAATCTGCATGTTAAGAAGGATGGAAGCAACACTCAACAGTCCCAGTTTTACCCTTTCAGAATCTTTTCAGATGGGCAATATGCTCTTTATTAAAAGCTGTGAAGAGAAAATGGAATAATGTCCATAGGAGGTGTTAAAACTTCATATCTCTTTGTGGTTCAAGTTATTGTTTCATTTTTATTCTTTTTTTAATAGGACTTTTTTTTTGTTCAGCAACGCTTGAAATGCATACATTCATAGACTATCAAACAATAAATTTAACATTTTTATTCATATGACTAACTTATTGTATATGGAAGTTTTTGGTGTTAGAGGTGTTTGAGATAATCAAAATAAAATATTTACCATGACCTGCAAAATTTCTGTCGCAGAGCAGACACTGAATAAGATAAAGAGACATTGAATGTAGATTTGTCAGAAATGCCTCGTTTTCAATTACAAAACCATGTGAAATACATCAACACTATTTGCACCATGATTCAAATGTAATAAAATGTTAATTTAGTTAAAAAAATTCATATAGGGAAAATACTTAACCAACAATTATAAAAAAAAACTAAACTTATCATTTATAAACCAAATTTAAAGCAGTGATTTTATTTTTGTAACTGGAAAGCTTACTTCTTAACCAGCTCATATAAATATGATTTAAAGACCCACTCCAAAAAAAATATTTTTGGTGTTTTTAACGTATTCTTGTAACATTTTTTGACATGATGGAGGACATGAAGTTAAGATTAAAACTGCATTTCTGAGCATCTCTATATTCAAACAGCAGCAGGCGTATACAGAAAATTATTTCTGTTGTTACGTCCCAACTACACTTGGCAGGTCACAAGCTCCCTGCCCTGCTCCAATACAGTGAATCAGTTTGTAGACAAATGGATCCATTCACGTCTTCGTTTTCCTCGTTTGAGCTGACCTCCGGCTCAAAACTGTACTGCTCTCCTACTCTGCAGAATTTATGTTTTAGACTTAATAACATTAAAATATCACCAGAAACGATTTTACAAAAGATCAGAAGATGATTGCAGTGGGACTTTAATTAAAGTTATAGTAAAATCCTGAGTTCATTTCTGTGTTTCCAGCTTTATCTAAGTGTTGTAACACATCTCTTAATTCATCATTATCAAAAAACTAAATACACACCAGAAAACAGGGTAAAGATAGAGTGAAATAATGGAAAAACTACTTAGAATGAAATGAGAATGAGAGAAGTGTGCATGTGTGCACTGCAAATCAACAAAGATCAGACTTAGACTTTGGGATAAACCTGGAAAAAGTCAAAACCATGTTTTAAGCAATTTGGCCTCTTTTTTTCTCCTAGAGCTCAAACATGGATAAAGCCAACAAAATGTAATAACTTTCACCTATCTAATCCATACTTCTTGATTATCCCTTACTCTAAAACATTGGAAAAGATTGAACTGTCGAAAGAGTCTTGTTGTTCCATTTTCTTTCTTTTTCCCCCCTCCCTCCTGGAGACAAACAAACAAACCCCTGTTAGCACATTTCATCAGCTTTAGGGGTTACAGATCTGATTGAGTATCGACAACGGTGGCTGTCGAGGCTTATGGCTCAAAGGCAACAGTAGAGGAAAATCTCAGGGGTACCAGATGCAATCGAAAGGACCAAAATAATTCAGCTGGACTCACTTGAGGAACAATCCAGTTTGTCATGTGGAATCATAGAGTGTCTGCTGCACAATGAGAGAAGATCCCCTGAGACTCCGTATAGGAGTCCGCATGTGAATGGCCGAGTATTACTGACTCAACTGACCATCACTGGTCTTTTTATCACCTGTAAACTTAGCAACCATAAATCTGTTTCCACGTCACTGCTTGCTGTGCAGCGCCAGCACAAAGGGCAATAAACAAGAAATTAGGTTAGGTGTCTGGGGATAGCTTGGTCACTGATGTTTCCTACAGTGTCTCACTCTATTTCTGGAAACAATTAGTGTCACAGAGCCTCGCTTTTATTCCCCTAATACTATAATAGACACTTGTAGATGTTTTCTGTGGCTATTTCCAAAGAAACACATTTGTTTTGGTTCTACACCTTTTCAATGGGTTTTTACGTCAGTTGTGATATCTCATACTGCTACAATAGCAGGCTTTGAAGCCTCTAATGCTGGCCGCAAGTTATCAAATGATAAATGAAGACCGACAAGACTCTGGGCTACAAAATAGTGCTGACCTTCCTTATAATAAAGTTCTTTTCAATAACTCAACATGAGGTAAACTTTTGAATAATTAATTGACCTCCTGCTGACTATTTACAGATAATGACCAGCTGCACTCTTTGCAACTGATATTGTTTATAATGTAACACCTCCACATGACAAGAGCTGAATATCCATTTCCCTTTAATCAATTCATAATTTATTCCCCTCCCTCTTCCAATCTCCCTTCAATTTATTATGCATTATTCACCCTTTTAAACGGTTTTCTACTGTCTTATCTAATTTAGTATTCGGTTTTGGTCTGCACTCTTCGCACAATTAATATAATGACATGTCCTGAATGCATTCTTACCACAATCCCTGTGACATTAGGACTCTGACTACTTCATCTCCATCAATGTGATTTTGTATCCCTTCCTTTGGATTTATTTCCTTTGGCTTAATGAAGAAATAAGAAAAGACACATCAGGCTCCGTTTTCTACAGGAGTGTGCTTTATTTTAGTCTAAGTAGAATATAATGAACTAGAGAACTACAGAGTTCAGGAGCACTATGAGAGATATCATCCCGATTTAGGGAAACTGACCCGAGCCAACGCTAATTGAAATTACATTTCTGTTTCAAACAGAAAAGTAAAAAGAAGAAGAAAAAAAACCCAGGAACTTTTGCAAATAAAATAATACAAAGACATGTTTTTTTATTTCATTATGACTACAAATACCTAAAAATATCATGATTGATTGTGAATGAATACAAAAAAATTGAAATCAGACTGGGAAGCTGGGAATTTAAGGTTCATGACACACAGATCTGGGGTGCAAAAATACCTATTGACTAATTGTGAACACTTTAAAGGCTCTTATTGAACACTTGATTGAAGCAAACTTGCTCAGTTAGCTGAGTGTGTTTACATTTTGGTCCTTGTAACCAAAGAAAACGGAGGCGTGTGACCACTTCCATGTTTGTGTCAGAATGGGCTTTGAGTCAAAATCGACTTTAAAAAAAAATGTTTGACATCCCCAAGATATAGCGACTTACTGCTTGTCACAGGTAGTGCCGTCAGAGAAAACAGGCTGTTTTTAAGGCAGAATTCCCTCGATGCTTTAGCAAACCCACTTGACTAAAGAGCAACGTGATCTACTGCTGGCACAGTGTCTTCAGTGTATGGAGTCACATCAGGTAAGAAGCTGTGGTAGAGATGTCTTATAGGCAAGAACAGACCATATGAAAGTTGGATATGTGAGTGATTACCAAAAAAAAAAAAGGACACCAGTTTTAACCACGCCGGACAACAAGAACATATCACCACATAGGTCCCAATACTAGTGTGATAACAAGGTTTCGTTTTTTTTTCTGTTTAAATCTCATTTTTATTCTCAATGTTTTGCTCAATTATTATTTTAGCTCAAAAAGTCTCAAATGGGACTTTTTGTTAAGAAATGCTGATTCACATGAAGTCAGCTGTGCAATAGATTTTTTTCTCTGAATCCATAGAGCACTGCTATCAATCATCCTTTTATATGACTGCTTTCAGGGAGCAAAATCTCTTTAAACTTTTCCATTCAGAGGGGGTTTGAAACAGGGATTGTGCACAAAAAAAGAAGTACAACTGATTAAAGCCTATCAGAATAAACCTCGTGATAATGGCTCTATCCCAGCTTCAACCAATGACAAAGAAAGAAAAACAACTTTTTTAAACATCAAGTGTATACAAGAAATAAAATCCTCTTATCTGTTTTTGATAAATTATTTCATATTTTTGTACTTTTCCTGAAATATATTAGCTATGCTTTTATTTTTCTTTTAAACGTTTGAACATGATCTATTTTACGGTTTTAAATAATGGTGAACAGAATTGAAAAATAAGCTATATTGTATGTACAGATATAATGCAGCTGCGTTGTCAGGAGCGGTGGAGATTGAGTCAAGCAAGCAGGGTTTCTGCTGGGATCCATTGATCTCTCATTTGTCCCTTTTCTCTGAAAGCACGTACATAGTTTCTACATTTTCTCAGAATGGTTTATATACATGCCAAATAACTACTGACCTGGACTACTACTTCTTTTTTAGCATTTAATTGACACTTTCAATGAAATAAAAAACATGGGATATAAGAGCTGATGTTTTCTTATCAGTTATCTTCTTTTTGATTACTTTTTTCCACAGCAGAAATGTCGCCACATCTGCTTGTCAAGCCAAATTGGGGTAATCCAGGTACCGCACGGGCGATCTTCTGCAGAAAACTCACGACGTGTTCAGGGACAGAAAATCTTAATTAACAGATCCCTTTGGGGCCATGGGTTAGGTCTGACATTAAGTAAGATACTCTAAGCTGTTCTCCAGCGCTTAGGAGTTGTAGGATGCTTGTTCACAGCCCAAACCTAAGGGGCTTAAAAAGACTGAAAACTCTCCTAAATCCCTGCACTGCTGTGGATACATTTACAGTGACATCATTGTCCCACAGAGCTGAACTTCTCAACACAAGAGCTGTACAACCTTGCCCTGTTTTTTTATATATTAAAGACTATTTACATTGAGAAATACATTTTTTAAAAAAGCGTCCACCATTCTATCAGTGTTTTTTTTTTTTGTTTTTTTTTTTTCTTTGCAAATATGGTCCCACAATTCTTAACTGTGCCCTGTTGGCTAGATGCCATGCTTTGAATGCAATGGTTCCAAGTAAAAGCCTGATTTAGATGGTTTGTCAGCACCTCCGTTTGCTCAGCACTCCCCCTTCTACACAACTACTTTGCTTCTCTTTGTCTGCTCGATCTTTTCCAGGATCTGGGGTAAGGCAAGGCTCTGAACCTCTCCACTAATCATGACATCATAATGCCTGATGCCCTGAGTATTGGGAGTGATTTTGTGGAGTTTCAGTTTAGCACACAGCACCCCCAACCACCCAGTGCCCATTTCCACTATTATCAACCACCCTCTTGAACGCAAAAATCCCATTTCCACAGCAAAATCTTTTCTGCACTAAAATGAGATGACGAAAAAGTTCTCTCGCAAAGCAGCTATTAAGTGAGAGGCATTAATTTCGTCCCTCCTGTCCAACAGGTTCCTTTAATTATCTCTCCGCTTTCAGTCAATTACATTTCACTTCCTTTCCTTGACAATCACTCCTATTTCAGGGTGAATGTTATGCACCCAGGGGGTTTGAAATCCATGCTCTAGCAGTCCTCTCCTCTGTCCTGCAATTGGCCATGAGCCCCAAAGGATATGTGCGACTATGGATGATGATCCTTGTGAGCAGTGTATTGCCAGCTTAAAATGGGTGTAATATGCATACAAGCTCCCACTGTCTGAGGTGGTTTTAACATGACTACTCTGAAGGCAGATTTTGCACTTTTACACACACACAAAAAATAAACAGTTTAAACTCAAATGTACTTTTTAGTTCACCACAGTCAAAGCTGCTTAGCTCAACAGCGGACTATTTGGCCCAGTGCGCTAAACATTTTTTTTTACAATTAGAATATATTTACAATTAGAATGTATTCTTCACAAAAAAAAAAGTTACAACAATTTTGTATTTAAAAATGCAATGGACAAATAAACATTTGGCAACAGGTTTGTTGGCTGGTTGATGTTTGGAGGTAAAAACATGTGACTAAAAACCAAAGTGGACCTAAATTAATGGAAAGGCATGCAGAAACCCATAAAATAAGTGGGTAATGAGAAGTTTTAAAAATCACTTTCTTTTCATTTCAGCAGTAGCATTATTTTACAGTGAGGCTTATTTTGCCCGTCTCTTTAGCAAGCTCCTCCCCAGGGTGTGAAGGCAGTAAAAATGCCCATGTTCAAAGTGTTGAAGTGCTAATTTCACATTGCCTAAATTAGTCCTGGCATAGCAGATATGGTACATGAGCACTGCACTATTAGCCAAGCCAGGCAGCAGGGTACTAAGCTAAGCTGGGTTTTTGGTTCACTGGGGACCGAACCTGCTATTAGCAGTGGGAACAAGTACAGAATGTGATATAACGCGAAGATGTTCAGTTGAGCATGCTTTCAGTTATCTTGTTACTGGGTGTCTTTTGGAGGTCACCAAGACAAGAACAGGACACTTGATTGCTTATAAAACATTAATTTGCACATTTTATAACTGCAGCGTAAATGCTTAAATGCGATGAAGCTGTGGGTTTGAATTGACCAGTTACACAACTTTCTGCATTTATGAGCTTAGCCAACAGCAGAAAAATAAGGACTCCGTTTCAATACAAAAAAAACCATTTATATCACTCTGCATTTAGAAGGCTGTGCTTTCATAGTTTATATCTGATGAAGAGACACTGCTTTATAGCTGTACAGAAAGGATGCAAGTAAAGAAAAGCAAAGAGGTGTAAGAAAATAGTTTTGTAAAATTGGATTGACCTCTGTAGCGTACTGCTGAGATACAGTTTTGGTGATGAAAAAAGAATCACAAGGACACAAGCTTCACACCAGATGCTTAGACAGGATTGAGCCTTTTTCAGCAACATTGCTGTTTTTGACCCACTTTTGAGCAACCACTGCTGCAACCTTTGTAGTGAAATGAAAGCAAAATACTTGTTATGCTCTTCGTCTTCTTTTATCTCCTGGTAATGTCATTCTGCTGTGCAATACTAACACCTTGTTATTATACGGAAGCTTTTGTTCCACTCCTCCAGTGTATTTTCGGGTAAATTTAGCTGTATTATCGGTGCCAGGTCAGCTGTCAGCAGCCTTGCCAGGGAGTAGGCACAAACATAATTCTCCCTAATCTTCCTTCTGTTATCCATGTGCATACAGGGGACCATCTCTGCTGTCATTTGGTCCAAGTGATTATCCCAGTGATTTTTCACTTGGTTGCTGCTAATGTATAGAGGCTGATGATTACAGTATGATTAGAGGGAAAGGTGAGATAGCATGTCTAATATGGTGCAGAAGATAATTGAAGGGTAGCAAGCAAAGGCATTAGGCCAAGCTTGAAAATGCTGCTCCATGGGGGGGAGATGTGAACAGTTAAGCTGTGGCTTGCAACGGCATGGCTGCAGAACGATAGGAGGTAAAAGGCATGCTGATATAATGCACAGATATCACAACCTCCAGCTTTTTTTTAGATGACAAAGGCAGTGTATTAATATCTGTAATATGCTGGCATATTTGATCAGTCCATTTTCTTTGATTTGAAACACATCCAGTTAGTGACTGAATTTCAAGCAACAATACATAGTCGTAAATATGAACTGAATTGAGTGGTTGGCTAAAGTACTCCCACAGTCCCCCCCTTAAATGATATTTTTTTTTCAAAGCATACAGCACAGATCTATAATTATTGTCACCATAGGCCTGATTCCAGCTTCTTTTTTAAACTATTCTGCAACAACTCAGCAGCAACCACGATTGAGCTCTATGTGACAAGCTGTTGACTTATTTTCTTCCCTCCTTGGCCTGCCTCTTAATGGCAGCTGCTGGTGCTCGGAGGACTGGTGTACGGATGTGAGCCAGTGTTCTGCTGAGAACACTGAGAAGTGCTCATAGTGACTGAAACAGCTTTGCTCCTCCCTCAAGGCCCACTCCAAACATATTGATCTAGTTTCCGAGAGGAGCCTGCTTCAAAACAGTCAAAATAAAGGCAAAGGGAATCGAGCTATAGATTTTTTGTTTAAGAAGCTACAGGAGAGCTGAGTGGGAGGTAAAATTAATTTTGGTTTTGCCTGTTGTAGGCTTTTTTCTTTTTTCTTTTTCCCTGTAAACTTTATGTACATGAAGAAAGCAGGTCAGTGAACATGTTTGTGGAGTCTGAATAAATTATTTTTGGCAGAGCTAAATGAGCTCCCCTTTGCCACCAATGTGGGTATTTTGACTTTATTCAGGAAAAAAAAAAAGAATATTTACTTTTAACTGCCAAGAGAAAAGATAAACATTTTATCATTTCAGGTTTTTGCAGCATCACCAGAAGACTGAAGGACTCTTGGCATGTCACTAGCACATCCTCCTTGATTGACACACTTTTCCTTTTGAAGGAACACCACAAAAACGTCATCATGAAACTGAGTTCATTCAGTTGGGACTTTCAGTGACTGTCACCTCGCTGTAGCACTGCTTCACAGTTGTCCATCTCTCTTAAATAAATCCTTTTAACAAGTTGTGGTTTCAATAAAAACAACAAAATAAGTTCAAATTAAAAAAAGGGAAAAGACAGCAATGTCAATTTTCTTGGTCTTTACAGTGGATTGTCGCATGAACACAAAGGCTAGCGAGAAGCCTTAAACATCTGTAATCTGTCCAGCACAGCTATCTGTAACTTCAGTCTTTTTTTTTTTCTTCTCTTTTTTTTTGTCTTTCAGAACAGTCTCTTTGTAGCTCTCAGAGTGTGGTAACTTGTACATCATTATGAGTGAGATATCCAGTGGCTGATACCTTTACATCCAAGAGAGAATTGTTCCACACGAAGAAATATTGAGCGTCTTCCTTTACCTCTTCATTCCACCCCTTTTTCTTTACGTCTTCAAGTATTTTTTTAAACAACAGCAAAAGTTAGCAAATCTACATTTGTTTCTAGTCTACTACACTATTCTACAACTTGCTGCTAAATCAGCATCCAGAGCAAAAGATCAGCCCCTACACTACAGTTCCACTTCATTTTTTTTAATACAATATTTCCATTTTCTTTAACTTATACTTACAGTAGGCCACTGGATATTGATTTAATGATTTTTTTCCCCCTATAAGTAAATTGTAATACTTGCAGCTACAAGGTACGAGTTTTTAAATATATATTTATATATTTATATATTTATAATCTTTTAAAAAGCATTTAGTCCTTTGGTCCCTATTTCCTAAGGAATGATGCATGTAAATTATCCTGGATTCTCCACTTGTCTCTTCTTCGTCTTGTTTTCTTCTTTGATCCAGAGCTTGCCCTGTCACAGAGCACAACACCTGTGTAGGCACAAAAACCAAAATGGCAGCAGGCTGGTGTGTGTGTTGGTGTGTATTAGTGTGTGCACACGCATGACCTTGATTAAGTTCTTGTGTTGGCATTTGCACGTATTTATACATGTACAAAGTTCTTTCTTTTTTGAACATTTTTTTTAGTCCATTGTTTGTTTGTTTACTGTTTATGTTTGGTTTATTTTCTGGTTGTTTATATCGGTTGTCAGTATGCATGCTTTGAGCATAATGAGTCTATAAAGGTTTTTTTTTCCCCATTATGTCTAAAAAACAGCAGCAAAAAGTTGGTCTCTGCAAAAAATCTTCTTCCACATACGCCAAAGCAAACCAGGAAAAAAAGAGGCATTTGCAAAGGAAGAAAAACAAAACGTAGTATTTAAAACAAAAACAAAAAAAAAAGAAAAATAAATCAACTCTGGGATCCATCTTTCAGTCACCCAATCTTTCTGCGGCTTTCCAGGAGGATCAAGGGACCACCCTTCCTTCATGATATGTAGCAGAACAAGAAGTCTTTGTACTTTTACTGCACTTGTGGAAATAAGGTGTTGTGGCCCTTCATCCTGTGAGACAGAGAGGAAGAGGAGGAGAGAGAAACAGAGGACCACAGGAGAATAAGGTGAGTGGATTCAGTGAGGCTGTGGCAAACATGCTCAGGGTTGCTGGCTGCTAGTTATCACACAGACTGACAGGCACAGCCAACAGCATGAGAAACAGACGGGGAGGAGAAAAAAAACAAAACAAAACAAAACAAGTGTCAATCACAGCTAGAAATAAGTGGGCTAAGGGTGGGGTGGGAGATTTGTGTTTAAACCATATGAAACAGACATCTACACTGTGACAGAACTAATCCAAGGAAGGCCTAATTTAAACTGACTACATTTCCCTGCTTGTTGCATTTTTTTTTTTCTTTTTCATTACAAGCAAACAACAAAAGGCCAGGAGAATGAAAAAAGTAGTTCTAGAAAATAAACATGTTACAATGAGAATAATGGCAAAGGTGCAACAAGGGACAATTTTGAATTACAGCCTCTAATTAGAACCCCATGAAAGCTCAACTGCTGGGTCGGTTTGATTTCCTGGACTGTTACTAAATGCATCTGTGCCATTGAGCTGTGGATAGTATAAAAAAAAGATCCTGTTTACAGTCTATCAGTCCTAATGTGTTGCAAGCTATGCTGTGAGTGAAGAAAGGCTGTGAAATCACTGCAAATCAGTCTCTAGGAGTGAACATGAAAGGTTTTGACATTGTGATGTGAAGGCGAGCTGAGCCATACTTTGTTTTACCTTTCCATTCCTGTAAATGAGCTTGTTACTTTTTTATAATAGATCTGTTTTCCTGAATGGAGAATTGAAATTTAAATTTCAGATTTCTTCCATGTAACAAAGCCAACCCAGCCGTTAGTGACATATAGCTCAAACAGTACCAATTACAGATCTGCCCTGTCCTGCGGCTATTTTTCATACACAAACTACAAATGAAACACACAGTGGCCGGGAGTCATTTTGTTTATTTTAAAGTAAACTGCTTTAAAAAAAAAAACAGTCTCACCCTGCAACTCTGTGGGATTGAGATTTGATTAAACTTGCATCAGGCTCCCCCACACAGCAACCGCTTTAAATGCAACTTTATGAATGCAGTTTCTAACAATAAGATTGATCCTTGTAGAAGTGTTAAAAGCACCAAGAAAAAATTAACCAAACACTGCTTCCTACTAGACAATTAGAAAATGTATAGGATCTAGTTTAAATTATCTCCTGAAATAAATACATCAGTAATGTTTTTCTATTTCTTATCTGTTATCTGTGCCCTCCATTCATTGTTCATTTTTTGTAGATTTAATTGACTAGAAAGGCATGTGATCAACTTGGCCATTGCTAAGCTTAACAAATTCTTTTAAATGAAGATCATTTAGTCTTTCAAATTTCTTTTGCACCCTCCTCCCCTTTTTTTATTTAGCAAAAATTCTGTCCCTAAAGCTGCTTCTGGGACAGAAGTGTGATTTGTGTTTTTTGTTTCTTTTTCTCCTCTACTTTGTTACCATGGCGCCTTTTCTTAGATTCTAGGACAGAAGTTGCTTCTAGATCTTCTGTGACTTTCTGTGAAGCTAGTTACCAAGGGTGATATCAGTACAGTTTTTTTTTTTCCCCTTAACTTTTACCGAAACGGAAATCAGTAGTTTGGTGGAGAAAGGAGTATTGTTGATGTAAATGTGAAATACAGAGATAGAAAATACACCCATACACATGTACCGCACAAGAGAAAAGTATACGATCACAAGGGCACACAGTACAATGGCACAACAGGTTAGAGGCCACTTTCAGTTATAACCAACCAACCAGTTAGCACGTCATTTACAGGTACCACCCAAGAAGGCATCAATTACTGCACTCCACAAACTGCCATTATACAATATACAGTAAAAAATAGATTTATAGATATAAAAAAGGAGGGCAGAATATCAAGAGAAAGAGTTTAGAGAGATCACGGAACGCCACGTCATGCAACGCAGTCACAGTCCCACCACATGACGTCATCCCAAAGAAAATGACACCATGGGTTCAACTTACAGCTGTGGGAACTTGGCCCCGTGACAGTTGTCGGGGTGTGTGTGGCTATAGCGAAGAAAGGCCACCTCACACTGTGATTGGCCATATCAGGTTGCCGGGTTGTAGGGAGTGCAAATAAAAAAAAACAAAAAAAAAAACAAAGAAAACAGTGGGATTTTCTTTGCTTTCAGTCAGAATTCCGATCACTCCTCCATGATTGTACTCCATACTCATTTACGCTGTCTGACAAATCAAAGGATGTTTTCAAGGTGATTACCATGAAACAAAATGAACAGCAAGGTAACCAAGGAAGGAGAACAAATTATAGTCAGCACAGAAAATTAGCATTTTGAGCTTTGGTGTTTTAGTGAAATTCTCTCAGGTTAACAACATTCCCAGGGTAAAAGTCTGAACTCATATATTCCCAAAGATAACCCTTATGTCAGAGCATTTCAGAAACTAGTCTTGTCTGTAGTAGTAATTGGTTTTGCCTTATGCTGTTTACGATGAGGGTGGCTTTGTGTTGAGTGTTTCTTTTAACTTTCTGCATGAAGTTTATCTTTAAGACACAAAATGCAATTTTTAAGTAAAAGAACTCCAGAATCCAGACGAAGAGAACTCTGTCTGATGGTGTTTTTAATCTAACTTCAAAGCCAAACTGTCAGAATAAAAGGAAAACACAGCTTCGGGGCCTATCTGCAAATTGAAGTTTTTAGTTCTAAAAAACACAAAAGAAACTCATCATTCAGGTTCCATCAGTGTTTGTCATCAAAATGATGAAGCTTAGCAGGAATCCAGAGACTAAAGCAGTTAAATTGCATACATTTGTGGCTCAAGCAATTGTCTGCCATGGCTTAAGAATTAATGCATGTCAGACTAATAAAATAATTACTTTCAAAGGATCTGTTTTACATTGTTTTTTTTTTTGTTTGTTTACTATAAGTTTCATCGAGGCAACTTTTTTTACAAAGAAAAAGTGTTTAATTTCTCTGCATTTGCTGTAGTTCGATTATTTCCCTCAACTTTATAACAGAAATGAAGAAAGAACAGAAGAAAGACGAAAAAAAAGTGATATTGGACAAAAAATTGTGAAACACATGAAACGCATGCACTCAAAAACATGTGAACAAGAAACAAAAATATTGTTTAAAGGCAGTTGTAATTGGTGGTTTCCCAAGTGTATGCCAGTGATTGCCCTGTCATTCTGTGACACATTTCTTTTGTCCTTTTTTGTCCAAATTCAAATTCAGCCCATTCCTTTGTCTTATTGGCAAGTCAGCTTTGAATGCTTCCCTGCAATTAGCAGGGCAAAAAGCTCCCTTCAAATCCTCCCAGGACTTGGACAGCTTTAAAGTCAATTGCAGATGCCAAATTGTGGCTTTCAATGAGCGCAATTCAATACCAGTTATTGGTATTATCACTATTTTATTTATGGAAAAGTAGAAGTTTCATTATTATAATGAAAAGTTATCTAACCAGTTCAGACTGAATGTATCAATTATATTTTTCCATTGGCAGCTGTGCCTTGGAACAGATGGGTGATAATTATTTGAATCATGTGCCACAGTCAAAGTAGTCCATTGAGAGACATTGTTACTTTGAATAAACCATATTTTTGTGGTTATGTCTGAAAGGTATGACTCAATAAGGGTTAAAAATAAAGTAAATGAAGCTAGTGCATGGTGATAATGTGTTCTACAAAAGAGAAAAAAAGGGGGACAGAGAATAAACCAGGGGGTAATCATTATTATCACTATACGACATATGCACTGAGACTAAATTACAATTGGAGCTGCTGCACAGCATGCTTTTATTATGAACTTGTTTTATTTCTATCTAAAAAAAAAAAACAAACCCGCAACAAAATATAGTTAATTACCTAAATGTTAGTCAATGACATGACCCTGATAATCCTTCTTTTCTAGATTATTCTAATAAAAAGTATGTGGTTGAATTTTTTATTATTTTTTTTAACTATGTATTTTAGACCGGCTCTTCACATGATCAGCAACAGGTATGCACTTGTAAAAAGGTTGAATATTTCCGTGTACAACAGATTCCCTTTTCACACTTTGACTATTGGAACTTTGTTCTTACAATTAATGAGGCATGTGAAGCAGTTCTAGCAAATTCTGTTTACAGAAAATAAGTTAAAACATTTAGTTGACTTTTGATGGAAAGTTTTACTAAACATGATATCTAATGTGGACATTTGCCAAAGTGTAAACGCAGTGCTACATAATGCATGTACTGGGACAACACCAACTCCAATTCGCTGCTATGTACCACATCTACAGTGATCCCACGGATGATTTGCCAAAGCATGAACATCAGAAGCTGTACTGAGTAACATTCTCCAAGAATACTGGAGTGGACTTCTTTCAGGAAAACAGAAAAATAGATTTTAGAAATAACTTTAAAAGAAACAAAACACACCTGAGGTACCGGACCTACAAATCCAGAGGTCCAGCAGACTAGACAAAAAGTTCTTTGCAGAGATTTTAAAGGTGCACTCTTAGTTCCTAGACAAAAAAGAACTTTGAGCCACCTACAGATAAAACGGTATAACACTATCAAAGCATATTAAAAATCCCAAATCCTAATCATTCTAGAAAATGAACACAATAATGTTCCCAAAACAATAATCATTTAAATGGTAAAATTAATGAGAAGTCTTGCAGTGCCTTTAAAATGTCTGTAAGGTCGATGAAACTAGCTGCTAATGCACAGGACATCCAGAGTTCTTAAACTATAATTAAACAGCACTTTAATTCAACTAAAGGTCAGCATCCTGCCTCTATTGTTTCCTATGAGTGAAATCGACCAACAGCTCTATAAACCCGCTGAAATGAACTCAAAGACGTCAAATGACTCAAACATTAATATTGAAATGCTTGGGATTTTATACCATCAATAAGGCAACAACATTTTTAATCAATAATTTCACATCATTATAGAGGACAGAACTAGAGGGCAGTTCACACTTTTATGCAAGCATCCTTATGAAGTACACATAGAAGATGGTCAGTTTTCAGTTGAGACTGAACAGGATTGGTCTGAAATCCTCTGGCAGATCTTTATTAGTAGCTGCAACTGACGCCAATTCTGCTGTTCCTCCATCATCAGCCACACCTCCTCAACATGAATGGTATCTTATCAGTCATGTAGGAGAATCCCATCCGTCCACTTCCTGGTAAGGTAAATGTGTTTCAGCGGAGCACAACTAGTAGATTTCAGCCTTGCCAAAGCCCTAGATAAATGCTAACAGCTGGAGTTCATATTCACTAATGTTAGGACAAGAAATAATCTCAAATTAGGTGTCATTTTTTTTGGCTGAAACAACAAAGACCTTTAGGTACTTCAGAAAAGTAACAACCGAGAAAGAACAACTAAAATGTGTTTTGGGCAGCAGCAATTCTGGAAAGAAGAGAAGGAATCATCTCTGATATCATAGACATGTCTAGTAGACCGAAGGCTTTGCAGATGTCAATTCTCTCCAGAGGACAAGATTATAGCAGGATAAAGACAGATCCTGAGCAGTAAAGAAATGGGAGCAGACTAGAGCCTAGATATAGCCCTCACAGATGCCTCTGACACAGATTGGAGCATGACAATGCGGTTGAAAATGCAAATAGGGATGGTGTGCATGGAACAGCACAACCAAGTGCATGAAAAAGAATACACAAACATCTGTGCTGATAGTAGATGGGAATCCCTGAGGTTCAAAAAGGGAATACCTGTGGAGGAACCAACCAGATATCATACCATTGACAAACACTGGAAGAAGGTAAAGTGTTGTTATATGAGAGCATAACACTGTCTGCTCCAAACTAAGACAATTTCTGGGATTGGGACAGAACTAACATAAAAACTGCCAAAAAGAAAGCCATCACACAATATAACAATGCATGTGGAGTTCAGGACACTAGGTTTCTGCTAAAGAGCCACTGTTTGAAGCCCAAAGACCTCCAAAGAGGAAGAAATCAAATGTTCATCATGGGAAGGTAGGACTAAGATTGTATTTTTTTCCACAAGGATGTCAACTTGAACTTCACAACTGTTAAATAGCATAGTTTTTACTTATAGTAACAGCGTTGTATTTTAGAGATCTTACATTACTTGTGAAATTGTCTAATTTGAACAAGAACAGACCTGTTGATGATTGTGTAATAAGAATAGCATATTGTGATACATGTTCTGCAATGTAATCTGTAATGAAGGCACAATGCCTATTATTGGTTTTGAAGCTTAAGGTTTAAAAAATGTCGAACAACAGAAAGAAAGATAGAATATGGTAAACATATAAAATACATTTTGGATTTAATAGCATAGAACAATTATGAAGAACCAAACTGCATAAAGTCTGTACTGTGACTGCAACACAAACACATTAAGATATCACGATTGCACATACTTTTGGTCAATTAACTTAAGAAGGCAACATTACTAATTAAAAAAAAAAGTTTTCAAAGCTTAAGTTTTTAAATTTGCTTGTGTATTCATTTTAAATAGTCCGATCATGAAGATGTCATTTAAAAGTATTTTTGCATGCGTAGCTCAAAATGAAAAACATGTTTTTGTAGTTTTTTTTATTTTGTAAGAACAAAATTGAAAAAAATATGAACATATATTTTTTATCCAAAAACTACTATTTTAAACTTCCTTTTTTGTTATAACAGTGGATATTGGAATAGCTTTTACATACAGGCAAATGTTTCCAGTTTTGCAATTGTTCTAGTTGAACCAATCCAAACATGTAAAATGTAAGTAATAATGCAAACAAAAACTTGTCATTCAACATACAGAATAAGAAAATAAATCCTGTGCAATACATATTTTTGCATGCATTTATACAACTGTTTAATGCACTGAACATTCAGACAGTGTTGTGACAAGACAAAGTAAATTCACCTTTTTTGAGTGAGTTTAACATTTGAGGTATTTCTTATGGGACGTGTGTAACTGTACCTGGGTATGGATAGCAGACAAGTCAATAAGGTCGGTTGGCATCCTTTGGCCGCTTTAGCTGCACCTTCAGCCTCTTCATGCCTATCTGAAAGCCATTCATCGCCTGGATAGCGGCTTGAGCACTGGATGGGTTATCAAAACTTACAAAGCCTGACACAAGACCACAGAACAGGAAAGAGAGGAGACATGAAGGGAGAAAATGGATACAATGGGAAGTGGGAAAGACACATGGAGAAAACACAGAAAATTAAAGAAGACAAGAGGACAAAAAAACCTTTTAGTGCTCAACAATGACAACAATAGCTCTCTGTTTTTCTCTTTTCAGTGGATTAATTGAAACTTTATGAATTAAAAAGATAAGACAAAACAAGACAAAGGCTAATAACTCAGATATTAAAATTCAAACAAAGAAGAGGTATTAGTTACCCAGTTTAACGTGAACAAAGAAAAAAAGACAATAGCTGCTTAAAGATTAGAGAAAGAAAAAATGAATTAAAGTAGGGGTACTTTTTTCAAAGCAAAGCCTTGTTTGCAAATGTTACCACAGTGTTTGAGTGATCTCAGAACAAGGGATGCAGGGACAGTTTATACATGTGAAAGTGTGTTTGCAATTTGTGTGTGTGACTGAGCATGTATCTAAGTAAAGAGCAAAGGGCAGGGGGTTGTGATGAGATGCTTGGAGCAAGGTGTGCAGGACGGAGGTGCCTGCTGCTCTCAGTAATCACTTGGGTGTTGAGGCAGAATGAGCCCACAGCTTTCCCCACCGGGACTCCTTGCCTGCTCTTATCAGACACCTCTGTGATTGACAGGCAGAGTTTTCCACCTGCCAGCTGATTTGATCACAGCGCTATAGGTCCAATTTAATTTGGGAAGAGAGGGCAGGCTTTTGTCAGTACGGGTGAGATAAGGCTGATGCTTTTACAAACCTTTTAAACAAACTGAGCAGGAAGGGCCCTGTCTGTTGGTAGTGATCCTGTTCTCACACACACAGCTGCACGCACTCACTTGCTTTAATGAATCCCCATACCCCACATTTACATCTACCTACAGAAAAGGTGATTCTAAAGGTCAAAGGGCAAAGAAAAAGTGCAAACTGCACATTTTTGGTTAAAGAAACAATATATGTAAAAAGCCTTAACTTACTAAAAACATTTCTGGTTTGAATTTTCATAAATAACGCATATTGTCCACATAAATAACCACATAATTAATCCATGAGGTTTTTTTTTTTTTATGTTTCATAAAATTGCAATAGTTCCTGCAAATCTTGAAAATGCACATTTCAAACAGAAAAAAAACAATCCTGAAACTGCAAAGTGTCAAAATTTTGGATCAAACCTAAATAAAATGTTTTGAATTCTAGAAAACAGGGTGTGACTTCTATCGAACTCTTTGAAGACCCACTCAGGGGGGTGTGGGGCCTGGGGGGTTGGCTTTCGGGCGGTGGGGCCTCTGCCCTGGGGAGACTTGGGCCCAATGCTGGGGGGGGCGGGGGGACGGTTGTTTCATCATCGGGGGTCAGTTTGGTAGCTGTCCCCGACCTTCCCTCCTTCCTCATACGACCACTTATTAGGTTGGAAGGAGGGGCGTGCTTGCGGAATACCTCGAGGGGCCGAGCCACTTGGCAGTGGTCCACCCCTCCCATGGTCTCCGCACAGTTTCGCCCCCTTCTCCTGGTTTTAAATGCACCTTAGAC
>BSAI01000104.1:21095452-21237209 GCA_036245035.1 Adrianichthys oophorus | reverse complement strand
AAAAAAAAAAGAAAAAGAAGACCCACTCAGATGAAAATTGTGTTTTTGGGGTTTTATAAAATTTGTTTCTCATGATGAAAGACTTGAATAAAGAAAATTAATATTAAAATTGCATTTGAGTATTTTTTATTAAAATAATTGCAAGTCAGGAACAGATAAAAAAATATATATATATATTTTTTAAAAAGTATGTTGATATTGAAGCTACAATTGGCAGGCCCTAGCTCTTCCCTGTGCTAATTTCTGATGCATCAACTTGCAGATGACTAGATCCATGTGCGTCTTCATTTTTCTGGTCCGAGCTGGCATCTAGCTCATAACTGTCAGACTGCATAGCTCCAATATTGCTCGCTATTTTTGTTTCACCAGTAATGCTAGGCTGGAGGGGCTGTAAGCTAGTGGGTGAGGGTGTAATAAGATGGATGACAGGAAGTGGAGATGGGCTTACTCCAATGCCAACAGTCCTGCCCACAACTCAGTGGTGAATGAACTAATGAACTACTGCTTATCTGCAGAAACGACACAGGCATTTTGATTTTGCCTAAAAGCATAATATTAATACTAATATAACAATAATAATTGAAAGACTACAAGGAACACGTTTGCAATGGATCAAAAGATGAGCGGAGAGGGACAAATGCATGGAATTGTCTGGATTTAGTTATGTTTTTGCCATTTAAATGACAAGTTTGGACTGCAAAATTCATTTGGAATGAGTCTTCCTACTTATCTTCATGCGTTGTGTTTGGAGAAAAAGGTTAAAAAAAAAGAAAATCATTCAAAAAACTTCCATTCCTTTTAATCTTTTATTAACATTCAACATCAAACTATGTCTCAAAAACATTCATGGGAACAACATAAATGGCTTCTACAGAGAGTGCTGCCCCTCAACTGCTCTGATTTGCTTTGTAGGCAATTCAGGCATTTCATTTGATTAGTCATCTCTGACATTATGTTTTATATCTCGTTCACACAATTTCATTTTATTAGCTACATAGTTAGACAGAAGAGCAGCTGCTTCACTGCTTTTGTTATTTCTCTCTATTTTTCCTGTGTTTTTTAGTGAAATGAATTGGATCCCTATCAAACTCTCAGCCGCAAACTGAGAAACTGAAAAGGTGGAAAAAAAATATTGACGAGGTCTTTACAAAAACCCTTTTTCTACAATACTTCTAAAGCTGTTTCTGAACAGTGCTGATGGGAGGAGCATATTCCCTGAAACCAGTCTTTATGGACATCACTAGAGGTTGACTCATCTACAGTATAACAGTGTTTACATGGCCGATCCATGTCAACATTTCATCAGCATCAATATTGGGTTTCTCAATAGCCATTGTAGTTACATTAATTAGTGGAAGATATTAATTTAGCAATTTATTTATTCACTGGACGCTGAAAGCTCCCAAACTAATGATTACAGACACATTACAACTAACGAGCTGATGTTAATATCTTTTTAAAAATCCCCTTCTTTGCTGCTTAGATACTGCACAACTTAAATTTCCTTAGCTTGCAAACAAGAAAAACACATTGAAACAAACATTTTGCAGTGATTATATGCATTTGTGACATTTATATTTTGAATGGACTCTGGAAGCTTAAACAGTTGCATTGGCTCTTTTATCCTCTCGTGCATTAGCAGTGAATTTGCATGTCCTTCTTTAGTTTTTGTATGGTTTCATTATGACAGTAAGAGGTCAAATGAATGAAGCTCTGCATATCTATATTGCGTATAGATTGATAACACAATTACTGAACCTCTGTGTCTTACAGTTATATAAGACAGAAAATGCTAAATGCCCCCAATGACATTAACACCATAAAGAAATAAACAGCGTTTTCAGTAGCTTTTAAGGCACATTGCCTTGAATATGAAAAGCAAAATTACTTACTGTGTGTGCTATCCTATTCTCCAAAGACCTTTTGAAATTTACTTTCATGATCATTCCAGCTAATTCCACTGAACAGGGTAGGCTTTGATCACTTTTTAAGTCAATATTGAGTGACTGAACACAGGGGATTAAGTCGAATGTTGTGTCCATTGAGATCTGGGTAAAACTGAAAAGAATGTCTAATTTTTTCCTCCTTCCTATGTTGTGTAAAGTGCTTCTGCTATAAGAAACCAGGAACTTGGAGTACTACACTGCAGACAGATGGTAGACAACAGACTACAGATCAACAAAACTAATAGTTACAAAAACACAAGACAGGGATAGTGATTTTACCCATTTATTACACCTTATACAGTAGTAGTACTTGTTTGTATTTGTTTTTTGTGTATTTTTATGTAAAAATCTAGAAAATACAACCTACTTTAGCTAAAGAAAAGGAATCATGATATTAGGCACACTAAAAAAAAGATAATCAAATCAAATTCATCAACCTTTTTATCTGGAAGTTTAAAAAAAAAAGTCAATTTAAAATGAACTTCAACTTACCACGATAACAAAACCACATTTGTACAATGTGTTATTTATGATTTAATGGGATCCTAAAGTACTGTTACTGTTGGGTTAAAGTATAGAGATTTTTCAAAGAATGTGATTACCTCTTTGCAGCCAATTCTGTATTTATTTGTAAAGAGATTGTACTGTTTAGTGAGCAACAGTGCGTATGTGCACCTATGAAAAATGATATTAATAGTTTAAGAACAAAAAAAAACAGCATAGTAGTTGAGTGGTAGAGTGTCCGCCGTGACATGTCAAGACAAGGGATTCAAATCCATGTGGAAATAGCACCAGAGATGGAATATTTGTCCTCTTTGACAATTAGCCTCAAGAGCTGGATTGGAGCTGCAGCTCTCAGCTGTCTCAGGGGATGGGTCATATGCAGAGAACAAATGGGACTTTACATTTCATTGAAGCAAAGGCGCGCAACATTGTTCTACCAAAGCTGTGCTTGAGATTGTTGTACTAAAAAGCTGTTTGTATTTTTGCCGAAATGTTGGTTTCTTCCATTTTCTTTTTCAGAGGTCCTGTGGGTTGTTCCAAAGCAACTTTGTAATTTAAAGTCCCCTTTAACAGAAAGGGAGGTTCTCTTCTTCCAAAAAAGCAAACCTGCAGTCTATAGACTAACTGCCTCATGATGAACCTCAACTTTTCTTTGAAAAATAAGGCTTTTACAGTCTAGAGTGTTTTTTAAGGAGACCAAAGTGACCTTGCTGAAAATAATTTTAGATTTTTCCAAGACTGATAGCAGCAATTGCTTCTCATGTATTACTGCTATGTATTATTATTTTTTTTTATCCAATTGAAACTCATTGCCATCTGGCTAAACTTTCTACCTTAGACAAAGGTGTCTGGAGTCCTTGCAAAACTCCAAAAAGTATTTGATCCTTCCCAAAAAGAAAAATAGCCTATTAGGAAGACACCTGTGAAAACTGAGGTAAGCAATTTGTCCAGAGAAAATTGTACCAATTATTGCCAGAGATAGAAACACAAATCTAACACACAAATGAAAAGAAACAGTGGTGAAATGGAATGGCTGCATTAATTGCACCTCAATTAGGACTCACAGTTGGACTAAAGACATGACTGTAACTGCAGAAAAAAAAGATGGGAAAGGAGTGCCAAACACAAAAAAAAAATCATTTTTTTTTAAATTTTATTTTATTTTTTTTGTTGACTCACCGAAACATTTGCTCTGATTGGTTGCTCTGTCCACAAAGACTTTGGCTGAGATGACGTTGCCAAAAGGTAGGAACATTTGCATGAGCTCAGCGTCTCCAAACTCCTGTGGCAGGTGGTAAATAAACAGGTTGCAACCTTCTGGCCCTGGTGAGGTGACAGAGACAACAGGGGGGGGTTATTTGGGAACGTAAACAGGAGATGCCCGGGTTGACACACACTGACCCTTGTTATTCAGGGGATGACTATGAAGCAAGGAGGGAATGAAACATAGCCAAAATAATTCATTTTTCCATAACTGATCGTTTTGACGTTTATGTACTAAGCACATCTTAATTCTGCAATCATTTTAACAACACAGCATATTGCAATTCTTACATCATTTGACAGACAGAAATTCGACATTTCACCAGATTTCACTTAAACCCTCAAATTTACTATTTATCACAAATGTATTGGCTGAAACAACAACCTGCCAAATGTTAGCTTGGTATTGAGACATAAAGAGGCTGGGCCATGAAGCAGATCACACATTAAGATGTAAGCAGAGTTTTTGTTCCAATTTCTAGGAGAAAGTAGGACTGTCTTCCAATCTCTCTCCATCCCTCCACACTCCTTGAGCTGGCTGCCATGTGTTGTACAGGCCAATCTGGATAAAAGCAGAAATGAACTGGAGGCAGTCAAAGGGAGAGGGAGAGAGTAAACCATGGGCAAAGGGAGGAGGCAGAGAGAGGGACGTGATGGACTCGAGGACAGTAAGCTTGGAGCTGGCAGTCTGGCTAGCTTTCTCTCCTGTCTCATTGCTCGGGCTGATAGCATGACAAGATGAGCTTGGGTCTGGTGAGAAGGCTGATAAGAGGACTGCAGTGTTAGCTGGCTGTAGTGCAGTTATGCCTCAGCAGGGCTGAGGACACACAGACACAAGTTGGCAGAGATTTTCTTTTTTTTTTTTTTTTTTTTTTTTTATATAACATTAAGAAGACTTATTTTTGACTCATTTCTGTTTGCTGCAGCTGTTTAATAAAATTCTAATGTAGCAATCTGTTCAGGTTGATAAACACAAAACAAAAGTATTGACTTAATTAACTTTAGGTGTTTGTTGGGCATTGTATTTCTTACATAAAATGAACAGGTCTATTAAGTTGTATTTTAAAAGACCCACTCCATTGAAATCTTTTTTTTTTTTTCACATGTCCTTGGAGCATTTTTCTCATGATGGAATACATATTTTATACACATTAAGATTAAAGCTGAGTATTTCTATATTCACTTTGTTGTTAATTAGAAGTGGATGAAAACATATCATTGGAAAAAGCTTGTAGATGTTGTGTAGAGCCTACAACGGTAAGCCACAAGCTCCCTGGTCCGCTCCATTCTGATGCATCTGCTTATAGACAAATAGATCTGTGTAGGTCTTTGTTTTCCTCGTCTGAGCTAGTTTCTGGCTTAAAACTATACTGACTGATAGCTTCGATATTCCTCGCCATTTTTGCTGCACTGGTAATGTTAATTTAGAGTTGAGGGCGACTGTAAGATAATGAGAAAGGGTGTAAACAAAGGTATGATGGGAAATTAGTTCAAGCTTACTGCTATTGGTCAATGCTTACTCCCCATCACCTGTCCTCACCACAGCTCAGAGATAACTTAGTGAACAGCCGCCACTCTGCACAATATATGCTCTAGAAAACAACGCAGGTTTTTTTTTTTTTTATTTTGCCCAAAAGCAGCATAATCAGAAATAAAATACATATTAAACACCTTTACAATAGATCAAAAGATGACTAGAGTGAAATTTCAAATTCTATCTTATGAAGGGAAAATAGAAAAATAAAATAAGCAAACAATTGACTGAATGTGATTCTATATATTTATAAAGGGGCACTTTGGTATTTTTTTTATTATTTGTTTCATTTATATTAGAGATTGTTTTTTTCTTACAGACTAATTTAGAGTTCAATTTCAAACTTTAAGTGGAAGATAAAAAGGTTTACTATTTGTGTGTGTTCTGGTTTAGGTGAATCCTAATAAATGGGAAGAATGCACCCTATAGTCACAGTCTGAGACAAATGGGGAAGACAAGTAAGGTGATGAGCTAAAATTCAAGGAGGACACTAGATCAGCCAAGTATAGACGTGCATGTGGTCTTCTGTGTGCCTTTTCTATTATTCTTTAAAAATATAAAATGAATTTAAACTTGAGGTTTTTTCTATTAACTTAAGCTAACTTTATTTCAGTAAATAAGCAAAAGTTTAAAAAGATTTTTTAATCTGCATTTTGGCATTCACCATAACTATGCATACGATTAAAAATGTTTTGTTTCAGGATGTTGGAAACGCTCAAATTAAAGTCTATATACTGCCTCATACTGTATAATCATATGGTTGAAAAACTGACATTGACAAATGGAATCAAAAGTGATTTACCATCAAAGTATATTCCATGCCTTATTACCTTTGATGCTGTGGCATAAGAATGAAAGTACACTAGAAATGGTAAGAAATGATTATGCATGCAGCTAATTAATCTGATGAATATTTATAACCACTTAAACACATTGTAATGGACTGATTAAGCAGTCCAATGCTGTAAGTTTGAATTAGTGCAGTTTTTGAATAATGACAGCGTAACTTTCCGTCTCACTGCTAATGTTCTTCCCTTTAAAAGGGGAGACTTTTTGTCACATTTTCCCCAGCCAGCTTTTTCTCTCCATTGCTAATTCAAAGCAGTGCAGCTACATTAGAATGGAACATGGCAATTATCACCTTTTATCTTGGGTGGGCGCGTTTGCTCGCTCTTACCTTCCCTCTGTTGCTGGGGAATGATGGTTGGTTGCTGGGGGAACGCTTGGCTGATTGGCGCATAGGCGGCAGGGTAGGCTGCTGTTGCAAAGGGAAAACCAGTGATTTCTTTTTCCCACATTTCCATTTTCATATTTGAAAACAACAAAACTCAAATCATTATTCCATTGTTCATTTGCATCTTGTAGACGTTGCATAAATAAATTGCATTATGATGGAGGCTCATTTGAATGGTGGATCACTACACAAAGAGAGCTACAAAGGGAGAGTGGAGTGCAGTTCAAGAAAGCAGACATACAAAGCAACAAAGGGAGACTAACACAGTGTTGATGAAAGCTGATGTAAGGGTTATTGGAGATCTCTGTCAGTCCTTGTGCAGGAGGCAATACCAATTTTAAAACTTCAGCTGAACTTTTGTAATTAGAAATTTATGTGTGATATCATAATATTTAAATTTGAGTTTGAAAAATACAAAAGCTTTGTTGATGAAGTATTTGGCTGATCATTGTATTATTTCTACACATCAAGATGACTATTATGTGTTACAAAAAAAAAAAGGAAGTGGTCATAAGAAAAGAGACAGATGGAGGAAGGGAGTAAGTAGTGAAGGAGGGAGAGACAGATCACCTGCGTAGTGCTGGACACCAGCATAAGCCTGCTGAAGAGGGTCAGTCACCGTAGGAC
Source organism: Adrianichthys oophorus (assembly GCA_036245035.1). Classification (NCBI taxonomy): domain Eukaryota; kingdom Metazoa; phylum Chordata; class Actinopteri; order Beloniformes; family Adrianichthyidae; genus Adrianichthys; species Adrianichthys oophorus. Next base: position 21,230,101 of record BSAI01000104.1, on the reverse strand, counting down.
TCTGTGCTGTAGAGGGATGGAAAAGAGACGGGGGGGAAAAGAATGAGAGTGGCATAAGTGACAAAAATGATGGACTATTATGTGCACACTGTATTTGTTTGAAAATAGCAAGACAGACACTGGCTCTGAAGAAATCCAACAGGAGGTAAGATCACACAAGGAGTGGAAAAAATTGGGTTGTCATATCTTTTAGTTCTTCAAAATGCCTGTTTGCCCCAGATGTTTGCATCAAATATTAACAACGTGCCAAACAAACCGCTTTGTAGTTCATTACGATTGCAGCTGCTTTTGCATAATGCAAAGATAGGGAGTGAGTCTGTCAATTCTTCAGGAATCAGTCTTAGACAACATTAAGAAGCTAGGGTTTGGGCTGACACACGTCAAATTAACTATAATTGAGAGATGTGTAAACTGATGGATTCATCATTATACAAGATCAGGTTTTTCACAAATGCATTAAAGACACTGTTGAACCTTAAGCCTTAAGCACTTCAACAAACGGCATCCCAGGAGATGCACCAAATCAGAAGAAGGCTTTACCAAAAGTTACGTTAAATGACTCTTTTCTCTCTTTCAACTGTAATATTTGTAGTAAAAATGTCACAAAGTGTCAGTTACCTTGCATTGTGACAATTAGGCAGTAGTCTTCAAATCTTTGATGCCAATAATAGCAGCTCAGATTTTCAGGGTAAAAGCAACAGAATTACCAGATCCCTGATGGATCCCTTCATCCCCTAATAAATGTCTAACCTGGGTATGGATGAATGCCATTGGTGTAGATGGGCTCAGATGTAGGCTGGCCATTGCTCTGAGGCGGGAGGGCACTGAATCCATTGACCCCAATAGGAGTGGCTATGCTGGGCACGGCAGTAGCAGAGATGCCTGGGGGTGTGCTGGTGCCTGCAGATAGATCATGTGTTAAACAAACGGAAAATATCCCTTGTTAACTCATAGATAACCTAAACTGGATACAAATAAATAACATGTTGCTTCCCATAAACTTCCATGTTATGTTTTTAGAAAATTACATTTAGAAAGTGGTTATTGGTTGTTCACATTAGATGAGGATGCCACGTGACACTATGGAAACGGAGGATTTCCACTGATTTTAATTTCATTATGAGTAAAACTTATTCACACCTGAGATGACTTAGTGTGTGTTGTTACAAATATTTAGTCCCAGTTGGAAAAGTCTTGCTCTGGCTGCAGCTCAGTAAACGTGCTGCAAGTGACTGTGAAGCATATTGTTCTGATTGGCTTTGTCCCAATACCCTCACTGCTTCCTAATGCTACGGTCATAAATACAGCTGCCACCGCAATGGGGAGGCATCGGCAGACTCTTTAAGATTTCATGCCACCACCTGATTTTTTTTATTTTTGGCATAGACATGATTGTATATGTTGGCAGACAGGCGGCTGTCAGGTGTCCAAAATGGTATATACCCACGATGTCCAGAGGCACTTGATATGGGTGGCCGCCGTCCGGAGACATTTGCACGTTGTCCAGTCAGAGCTGCTGCCGGCTGGTGACTCTGCCTGCCACCGCCCTGTGGACGCCCAGCTGTCGCTAGAGTTTGTAATAGCGTCATCCCACCTGTCACTGGACTGCCATCAACACGACCTCAAAATGTGCCAGGGCGGCCAGTGACCGACGTCAACTTTTAGAGAAAAATCATACAGTCGCCCTTTATTTTAAACTTTTTCTACAAACCTCTGCAGCCATGCATGTGTTGTGATTACAAATGCAGCTGCATGGCCACCTGCAGAATTTTGGTCATAGACTAAATGTGCTGCGAAAAATTGTGAGCATGTCCTTCTTATTGGCTATGTCTGAATTTTCTCACTACTCCCTAACCTCTAAAAGACTGTCCTGGATTTTAATGTATTTTGTACACATGCTCACTTCTTTTTGTTTTTTGAAACAATAAATATGTCTTCATCCATTTGAAGAAGTAAAAAACCTAATATGAACATTTTACGAAGGCTATTTATTCATCTACTGTTGTTATAATGAAAACTTGGAAGATTTATATAAATTGTTCAAACGCAATCCATTGTGGTGTTTAATCTGGTGCGCATCGATGCACAGTAGTTTTTTGCAGGGACTTCTGGGAAATTTCCAGACCACTGGATTTTGGAATTGTAGGTTTGGACACCCTGAAAAAATGGTGTACACTAAATAGTGGCTAGTGGGGGAATTAGGACAAAACCAGTGAGTCATTGTTGTATGGACTTTGAGATGAGGGAGAACCAAGTGCAGCATATGCCGCTTAACAGAGTAGTAGTAGGAACAATGCATGCTTTTCATTAGAGTTTACAACAGTGCCAGAGAGAGTTGCTTGTCAAAGAAATGTGTGATCTTGAAGGCTTGTCTAAGAATGAATCTAAATGTCTAATCCTGTCACTTGGGGTACATATTCAATTTATTGAAGCCAAAAAATTCACAAGCACAATTAGGATATTAAAATGAAGGCAGGGACCATTTATTTTGTTGTTTTCTCCTTTTTGCTTTGCAATGATATTCACCTTGCCAGTGGCCTTTTGTACTCAAAGAATTTATATTCATGTATTTTATGTTTTTTATCCAGGTGAAAGGCATTTAAGTCATGTAAGATTATGTTTGATAGAGCTTTCGAAGTATATAGGGGCTTATGGATTACAAATGTCAGGTAGTGCTTCAAGTCACTTTATATAATACATCTGCAATGGCCTTGCCCTCAGGTGGCCTCCCTACTTGTCGAGCCATCAGAGCTCCTTTTGACAAGGGCCAAAAAAGATAGTTCAGACTGCAGCCCAGGATTATCTTGCGCAAATCTATGCTCTTATATTGTATAAGCCAAGAACTCTGCATCCAAAGTCAGTGGATTGGCTGCGTTCCCAGAAAGCACACCCTGTCAGGGAAACATTGGGAAAGACTGATAGACAGAGGAAACTTAAATGAGTAATAATGTATAAGCAGAGGAGAGGAGAATGGCTATAATGTGGGTGCTAAACAATGTATGCTAATGCTTTACATTGCCTCTCACCTTGCATCACTAACTGCAACGCCTCTTTTCAAAGAAATCTGACAGAGTTTGCGTTTACTCCAAGATGAAACATATATCTTTAAAGAAAAGGTCCTGAATGATTTAATTGCCACTATTTATTATGTGAGTCCTACTTTTTTAAGCAGCAGTCACAGTAGAGAGGGAATCTCCTGCATAAATACCCTTTGTGAGAGCCAAGTGTTAGTTGTTGAATACCTGAGGACGGTGTCATGGGAGTAGCCACCAGACCGTTGACATTGAAAGCTGCCATTTGCTGCATTTGTGCGGCAGCAATGGCTGCCATGGGGTTCAGGTAGGACCCTTGTGTTGCTGCCATCAGGGCTGCTTGCTGTTGCATCATCTGCTGTAGGATTAAAGAGCAGTGGGGTGAAAGGAGGAATGGGGCGGTGGGATGGAGGGAAGGACAGAAAAAGGAAAGGAGGGTGAAATAGCCGCAGGAACAGAGCATGTTTACTCTCACATCTCTGTTTGCTTGGCCCATGCCTTGTTTTTGAACAGAGTGATCTGTGTTGCCCTGCAGCTTTGCTTCACAGCTACTAAGACTGTTCTGGCCCTGTGCTCATTATACTGACACAAGATAAAGGCTTTGTGGTGAGATCAGTTTAGGATGCTGAAGTCTATGTACATCTAAATGTGCTGTATATGGGAGGAAAAAAAAGTGGGGGCTCTGCATCGGTGGTGTTAGTGAGAGTCTGTGTGCAAGTGGGCGATTCTCACCTGTCAGAGTGAGCTGTTAGCTACCATGTGAGTGTAAATTCTCATGGATTCCTAACTTAGGCTGTGACTTTCATGTGTGAATATGTAACATGGTAGAGTGGGATGGGAAAGAAAGGGGTAAGGGTGAACGGATCTTCTTTGTTTACATAAAAAAAAATCTATACAATTTATTTCAAATATGGGACACAGTTGTAGATTTACAGTCAGAGGAACTTTAAAAATATATATATTATGCAGTTCTGCTGAGAATATATGCTTAGCGACTTCCTTTGACACATTATTGTTTTTGTCAACCACAGTCATTTCTAAATGTAACTATCCATGTAACAGTGTGAATCCATTAAGGAGCTGTTTGCTGGGGGAGTTGCATACCTGATGGAAAAAAAGGTTGAATTAAAACCTCAAATCATAACAGTTTTTTTTTTTAAGCTCACCGTCTCCTCCCCCGCCGGGCTGAGACTTACAGCGTGAGAATAGGTGCCATAGGCCCCAAACTGGATGGTCATGGGACTGAAGATGCCGAGCTGGCCCGCCATCTGGTGCATCCTGCGCAGGGTCCTCTCCTTATCAGTGTCTGCAAATTTGACCACCAGGCTGGACGAGGCACCCTATAGGGACACATATAACATTTTACAAGGTTAATGAAGTGCAGACACAAGTGTTGGTACCCCACAGTTAATGAAAGGAAAACATTCAATCCTAACAAAATAATTTGAAAACATTTTCGTTAGACATCATTTCTTAAATAATATATATTACTGAAACAATATGTTCTTCCCCATCATTATAACATTTGTCAGAGAAGAGCAACACAAAAAAACTAAGAGGCCTAAGGTCAAGCAACAAATGACCTTTTTTTTAGGTTTGTTTGTTTTTAAAGAAAATGTAAAGAACAAAACAATGTTAAATGTGTTTTTTTTTCTTTAATTAGGAGGGACAGACCAATAACATTGTCTATGTTTAATACAGTTCAGCCCAGACATCAAAAGGCATTATTTTGCAGGCATTTTCAGTTTCTTTTTTTCCAAATTTTTATGATAAGTCAGTCTCTCAGTATTTAATTATTTCTTTCCAGTTTTTTGCTCATGCTATTTTTATCTTCTCACAACCCCAGGCTTTGTAAAAAAAATCCTTAAAAAATGTAACAAATGTTTTGTTTTGAATTAATATAACGTACTGCACTCTGCGGAATATTTTTTTTTACTGCTGTTACAGATTGATGCTTAAGTGGGCTAATGCAAATTCAAACCTGATTTTCTTGTTACAATAGTTTACCTGAAGGTGAATGGATTACAAACCCATCATTTAAGTGTAAAATCTTTGTCAGATTTCCACTTTTTGCTGATTAATTTGGTAAACTAACCAAAATATATGAAGAGTATTGTGATTTTAATACATTTGTCAAAACATTCTACAGCTTAAATATGAACAGTGACTTCCTGTTCTATTTGTAATAGTTTACCAGTAGGTAAAAGGATTCTAAACCAACTGCCTAATTGTAAATAGTATGTCAGATTTCCACTTTTTGTTGATTCATTTGGTAAAAGCTAAACAAACAATATAAAAAATCTTTTGATTTTAATGCATTTGTTTAAAGTAAAATAGTGTAAGCTATTTTTATAGCTTAAATATAGGCAGTGACTTATTCATATTATTGATGTCGTGTGCACCTTATATTCCATGTTTGAGATCAAATATCTCTAAATCCAGGGAGCTGGCAGTATTAAATAAGCACCTGTCAAGGCTGTAGTCATTTAACTGTTTGCATTGAATGAAAGAGAGTAGTGAGTGATATTTGCTTTTGTGAACTTTCTGACTACGCTGTATACACTGCGAGTGAACTGTGATCCTAAGCAGATCCCACAGGAGTCCCAGTTCCCCACTGGTAAAGCTCCACTGAATACAGCACTGGGTAATTAGGTCTGACAAAAGCCTTCAGCATGTGGAGGGCAAAGTATTGACTAATGGCTCTTCTTTATGGCAGATATAGTAACATATTGATGTCCCTGCTCCTGAGTTTGCATCCAATTAAATCATTTGAGAGACAGAAACCAGAGTCAGTTAGCCACGTGACATCCAGACAAAGAGGAGGAAGAGTGTCTGTGTGTGAGTGAGAGACAGATGCAGAAAGAACAAGGGAGATTGAGGAGGCTGCCAGGCAGAAAAAGCAGCCTCAAACATTGTCAAGAAGACCAGGCTCCTATTTAATTACAGGCAATGCATGCTGGGAAAGAACATGGAGTACCACCAGGACAGAAGGACAGAAACAGCCAGGGGCCAGTCAGGATATGATTAGTAAGATCATAAAAGCAAAGACACTGGAAGAGGAGGTCTTCATAATCACAACTTTAAATTCATTGTTCACAAAGTGTCTCATCTTGACAGGGTCAGAGCAAATTCTGCGCTGATTAAAATTTTCTTCTTTGTTTGATGTGTTGAATTTAAAAATGTCAGAACCACATGACAATGCACAGCTACAAATTAACCCAGCCAGTGTGTGTGAAGCTGCACGTGTGGAAAACAGAACTGCATTGAACTGTTCTTCACAAATCTGGAAATTAGTTGTAACAACAAACTGTTCACCTGGAACAATGACAAAACCAGACAAACCTGAGCCTAGCTAAACTAAACAAAACGTTGTAACTTCACAGTCGGAGAGTGCATTCATCCTTGAAGCAGTGTCAGTCTCAGTGCAGTTACATATTTATTCATGCAAAAAGTACATGATAAAAACGTAGTTTTGTTCAATAACTAGTGATGATGTAAAAATAGAGGATTAACTTTTGATTTTTTTTTTGTTCAGATTGTGAACAAAATGAAATTTACATGAAACTGTTGAAACTCAGCCTTGCAACATGCTTAAAACACATTTACTCTCTTATGCTATCAAACGTTTTGCACAAAACTGAATGAAATTTTTTTTTTTTTAAAAACGTGTCAATTTTCAAAATAAATCAAATAACTTTTTTTTGTACTTTCAAATAACCTGTGATAAATGTGTCTCATTTACATTCTATTAGGAATAAAAGGAGGATGTGTTGGCTGGAGATAACTATGAAACAGGAGCTGGAAGAAGTAAAGCATCAGCACAGACCCCAGGGATAGAGTGTCTCAGATGGGAACCTATCAGAGCCAGCCAGCTCCACACCTCAGGCCAGAGCAGACCCATCTGGTGTTTTCTCCCTTGGTGCCATTTCAATTAGTTAAATCAATAATCCAATATAAAGGCGTTAACAGCACATTTTTTCGTTTTCTAATTTAATTTTGTTCCTCCTTCTGACCATTTTTCTTTTGTTTCTCAACTTTTTGGGCCAGTTTGAAAGGACCAGGCTGCTGGATTTAATGAGGCTGGCACAGAGCAAACATCTTCCCCTACCGTTGTTGCTCAGTTCTGCCCACAGCACCGAGGCTGGCATTTAGATTTGCTAATTTCTCTGCTTTGTGTATCTGTGGGTTCTTATATTCATTTAATACCACACGAAGAATGCTTTCAGAGCATTGTGACTGTGAAAGCCTGAGGCTGCCTGTAGTCACTGCACCGTGACTCAGATGAAGCGAGTCTGGCCTGGTCTGGTTTTCCCAACAGAGTGTTCTGCTTTAGACATCGCACAGGAGGAGACCCACAATGTCTCCAATGAATCGTTTTGGCAGCAACACTAAACCAGCAAAACAGCCTTTGCAGCTGTTGTCAACATTGCCATTTATGTCAGAGCTAAACTGCTGCAAAAAAGACCAAAAAGTCATGAAAAAACCAGTTGTATCCCAACTTCTGAATTGAAGAACTTTATATCCTTTATAAACTTGTGAGATAAACAACCACATACATGGAAGGTCTAATCAGACAAGAAGAACCCGATGTGTCAGCCTGTCTTACAGATCAACAGTTCCTATTTCGCATAAAGAAGAAAGTTTTCAGTCAGGTAATGAAGGAACAGGTTGGGGCAAACAACTAGTGCTAAAGCAGCTGTTCCTCACTGGCTGGAGAAAATCACAAACTCACAAACAAACCGAATAATAACTTTCAGCAGCACGACTCCCATACCTGGAGAGAAAACGAATTTGCTGAATTTGATAAGGGCCACCAGGGAGCCATCATTTTTGACAGCTACAACTAAGGAATTTGTCACAGGTTCAAAAACTAATCTCATTTCTTGAACAACACACTTGACTTGTGAAACTCTCCCTTATTGGATTGTGTATAGGGCACGGAATGTGCAGATGGAAAAATGCACACTGGTAATTGAGGGATTAGTATTCAACTATAGCCCTGAAGTAGCATAATGCTTTTATCTCAGCATTACTGTGATGGAAAGACACTGTTCTGAAAGTTCTACCAACAGGTGAGCACTCCCAATGTATCTCCCAAACAGACTTTCAATATTACAACAATGTGGCTGAAGAAAGAAAAAACGAAGTTAAAGGGAAATAGAGAAAAATGTTCAATTCAAATTTCGCATGGCAGTTACTTTCAAATGTAAGTTGCACTGTAAGAGTGCTTTCTCTGTTTTCCAGAGCTCCAGAAAATTACAATTATCAATTGAAATTTGACAAGTTCATTTGGTAATTAGCTTAACTCTTTAGGCTTTGAATTCAACACTCAACCTTGTTGTATCTTTGCAAGCCTCATGGGAAGACTGCCTCTCATTAGCGACGGAGGATGCTGCCTTGGTCTGACTCGACTTCCTAACACGTGGCTGCATCTGCTCAGTACACTGCATAATACTAAAAGGCACAAACACGCATTCAGTCATCCGTACATGTATCTTTACTCTGTATATACAAAAAAAAAAACTCTCATCTTCCAGTTTTGACTCTAATAAGGAGCACTGTGTAAAACAAAAAAAAAAAAAAAAAGAAACAAAAAATGACTACATGTTGAATGGAATACAATAGTGCTGAGATCTAACAGTGGTTCCATGTGTCACTTGATGAACGGTGTTCTCTGGCTTGGCTTTACCTGTCATGAATCTGCAACTACAGTATCACATACAAGCATGCTCTTTTTGCTGCCAACTCTGGCAGGCTCCACAGGCCCTGTCAGCCACGCTGTGACACCAAACATGACAATGTCTGCAAATTTGCTGGGTGTTGTGAGTACCTGCCTCTGGCTTTGCCCATCTGAAGTTTTGCCACCTGTGCCTCTGCAGCCTTACAACATTTCACCAGCTAATCCTGTGGGAGAACTTGCTCTGCACTCAATCACCTTTTAATTTTGGAAGCGCCTGCAGTTTGCAATAAACATCAGTTAAGGCTGTGACCTAGTCTTTCAGCACATGCCCTGTGGTGACATCTTCTGCCCTTGAGCTTCGTTAAATCTTTTTTTAAATTTTATTTTTATTGTGAGCCAGAGTATGTTGGGGACGGGAGTTATTTATGTCACATATGTGCGAGTGTGCCAGGTAACACAGATGCCACCGACAGAATATTAAGAGAAAAAGACAGAATGAGAAAAAACTATGTTCAGGTTTCGTTCAGACCTCACAGCTGGCAGTGTGCAAGGCAAACCACTCTCTGTATCCTGCCTCCTGTTAGTTTGTTTTTGAAGACGTGGCCATGATATTATCCAAATTAACTTCATCCCCCACATCAGTAACAGAGCTTTACTTGGAAACCAATGGCCACCTTGCTTGTTAATTTTGAGAGGAAGCTGGATTTTGGAAGAGTGAGATAACAGGTGCAGGAATAAAGGGAGAGAGCTATGGATATTGTGGATTATTAATGAACTTTTGGCTGGCTTTTAATCTGTCTAAGGTCGCTTTTGGGCTCCAAAGGCTGCCTTGGACAGTTCAGCTGCCGCAGACCTCAGGTGGCTCAATGACCCCTCCTTAATACAACTGCTTGAGCTTTAGGATGAAGCTGAGAAAACAGTGTTATCAACAATCAGCACCAACTTTATTTCTGAGCAAAGGAGAACTCTAAACAGGCTCTCAATAGTGTCAATTATGTAAATATTTGTCATGTAAACATATTCTATCGATTGAGTCAACAAGATATTTTGAGGAGAAGATAAATTTGTTGATTATTCTCAACATTTACTAATAGGCTTTGAATAATTTGATCAGTGAGCGGCATGATTATCCCTCAGCTCTCAGTTTACTCCTCATTAAATTTTGACCCTTGTGGTTAACCTTCTAGAAAAGTTTGGTGTCTGCCGTACAAAACAACCCCAGAAAGTAAACTAATTCTACAATGTGTCTTTCCTCCTCACCACTTCAATGTAATGCAAAATGAGTCGGCATCAAAAAGATGTGTAAATTACATCTGGCTTCCAGGACACTATCTGGCTGCCAGGAAGCATCCGTAAATATTTATTGCGGAACATCAGTGAAGTGTGTGAAGGTGCGGATGCCTGCCAGAAAGAACTGGGTGTTCGTGTGCGTTTCCAGCTGTGTAGTACTCAACACACACCCACCTCTGGCATTAGACACTTGGTAAATCATGATTTCTTTCACTGAAGTCTTTTTGTTGGCCTCATTCAAGCCTATAAAAGCAGCATTTATTCACAATGAAGTGTAGTTTGATGACAGTTGTGTTGCTTTGTGCGTCAACTAATAAAATCATCATCATTCAGTGCTATATCCTACATGATGCATTTCTCATTAGGATTGTATACCAACCCATGTTTGATCATTGTCTATATTGCTGACTTAACTTATGTTTAAACACTGTAGGCATCAAGCATGTCATTACTGTGACTCTTTACGTATTTACAGAGTTAAGCAGCCATATGCTGCAACTTAGACAGAACGTGAAACGCTACTATGCACCAGGATAAGTGCCAAATTTGAAATTGGTTTTTGCCAGGATTTAAAAAAAAAAAATGAAAGGCAAAATCTGATATAAACTACAAGTGTCTTGGAATATTATTAGGGACTTATATCTGAAACATCAACAAGCACTTACAGAAGCAGAAACACAGTATTATCAGTCTGCTTTTGAGATTCCTGCTAACTCAAGGAAGTTTTACAATATTATTAAGTTACTTGCCAACCTTTGTCAGGTTTTTTAGATGCTTAAAATTTTGTCATCAAATTGTCACGGCAAAAATTTCTCTTCTCACTCTGGTCATTCTTTGATCTATTGTAAAAGCGTTCCCACTGGTCTTTTAATTATAATCCTGTTTTTAGTGAAAATACAAATGTTTTCTAGGACATATTTTCTACAGAGCGGCAGTAGTTCATTAGAAATTCCCCTCTGAGTTGTGGACGGGACCATTGCTACAGAGTAAGCCTGCTTTTATTTCCCATCATCCCTTTATTTACATCTTCTACTTCTAGCGCACAGCCCCTTACAACTCCAACCTAACATTACTGGGACAACAATAATGGCAAACAATGTTGGAGCTATCCAGTCGTACAGTCTTGAGCCAGATGCCAGCTTGGACGAGGAAAACAACGATGGACATTTCTTTGACATCTATTTGTCTGCAAGCGGATGCATCAGAATGAAGCAGAGCAGGGAGCTTGTGGCTCGCCGTTGTAGGTTCTAGGTCAAATCTACAAGCTTTTTCCAATGATGTTTTTTCATCTGCTCCTGATTCACAATGATTTAAATATATAAATACTCCGAAATGCAATTGTAAGCTTAATTTTCTTTATACATGTCCTCCATCATCACAAGAACATCTTAAAAATAGCAAAAACAGATTTTTTTTTTCAGAGTGGGTCTTTAACTATTACTTAACTATTTTTTAATGCTGATTGTTTGAATGCTCCAAACCAACAAACTACCAGGATCTCTGCATTTAAACAAGCTAGAACACCTCCTGATAATTATTGTAGGCTGGGGGGGCTTGGAGTTAGAGCACACTTAATGATCTGGTGATGATATTAAGTTCATACCAAGACCGGCTGTAGCTATATGTTTACACTGTTGCAACAAAATAACATGATTTAAGAATAGATGACAGCTTTCACAGTGATGTATTTACTGATTAGATTAAAAACAATAAATATTTAAAGCGACTATTTAATTTAGCATTTCTTCCAGTAAGCAGACACAGTTTGTCTTGACACAGATGCTTAAACCACATAAAAAGATGAAGCCTGAAAGTTTTGTATTTGGAAAATTGCACTCAAACTTCTCAGGCAGCAATCAAGTTTAATACAAAAGCTGAAGGACGGTAGTCAAACCAGGCTTTAGACAGCTCTTTTTTTGACATTTTTTAAAATTCCACCCAGATAATAGCTAGTATGGACAGTGGACTGACATCACATCCATTGGAAAAACAGAACTGGCTTCAACTAGTAGGTTATAATGACAGCATTTGCAATGAATGTAATACTTACAGGCATAGTTTGTCCTCCATGCAAGCTGTTAATTGCAGCTTGCGCTTCTGCATGGCTGGAAAACTTGACAAAGGCACAGCCTGTGCACACAAAAACAGACATGCACATCATGAATTGTAAGGAAAAAACATCATTTTCTAATCATTGTTCTGGTGTTATTTGGTTTGTAAATACATTAGACCAGTTGTTTGTTGCCGGCATTAAACCATAAAACTGCCTGGTTTTACCTAAAACGTTTGCTTCTTGGAACATCCTATCTCCTGTCTTTTCTAATTTGACCTGTTCCGCTTTGGAACACAGCGCCAAGTCATGACTTGTTTGTAATTACTAATTATTTTGATATTTACACTTTGAGATTTGTGCACAGTCACTCACAAAACAGATTATTATGACAAAAGCACACTTTTCTAATCAGCCTATCTAAATGAATCTTTGCTTTAAAGTAATTTCAAATGAGGAAGGTTCTCTATTACAAGGAGCTTTCATACATTTGAAAGGTTTTATGAAGTTACTGCAAAAAAGCAAAAGTCATCAAACTTTGACGATAAAGCGAGATTGAGAACATCTGTTGATTTTTAAAAATCCAGTTTAGGTTAAAAACGGTGCTTCTTATGGAAGCGTAAACTGTGATGTCATAACCTGACAGCATACTGGTGTACATGTAGGAAAGATCAGGAGGCTGATATGCTATAAAGTGATTGATAGTGACTTGAGATGCTGTAGAATTAAAATATGGTAATTTTGCTAAAGTCGTTAAATGAAAAAGGAGCAATTTTTCTAAGCTTTATTCAGTATCGTACTATTCTTATCCTTGCCTTCAGGTAGCTCATGTGTTAAGTCAAGAGATATCTCATTAACAAAGTCAGGGATTAATTCTGCCCTCTTTTCATTAACTGAATACCACCGGTGACTTGGACCCACATTTTTTTCCTTCCACTTTTTTTTTTTTAGTTGTCCTACAAAAGGCTCACATCTGGTTACTTATCTTGGAATAGGAGCCGTGTAGTGTGAACCCTCACAATTAGATTAGATCTAACAATGTAGCTAAAGAAAATTGTGTGATGTACTGTATATTCCAGTATCTTGAGGTTGAGGTAGCAAATGAACTTTAAAAAAATCTTCCTTTGGCTTCCTTTCTTCCTTTCTTTGACTCAAAAAAAAGAACATTTTAAGTCCAGTTGCTATGACTCAACCTCAAGACTCTGCCACCTGGATGAATAAGAGCCTTCACATTCCATACACTTTGTATTGATTCATGACAGCTGCAAACACTCTTTAATACAGTAGAAACATATACTTCTACTATTTATTAGCTGTAAACTTTTCTTTTTCCTGAAAGTAAATACAATTATTTTCTGCCAAGCATGCAGAAGGTTACACTGTGTAACCTTCTGCATGCTTGGCAGAAAATAATATATATATTCTGTCCAGGTAAATCTTACAGAATTTTGCAAGCATTTTAAGTTATTGCAAGTTAAAAACTGTTATGAGCAATTAAGGTATATGTTATAGTTAAATAGCATCACAGCTGTATGGATCTACAGAGATAAAAATGAAAAGTTTTTGTTTGTCTGACCAAGAAGCATCAGCCTGCAGTCAACAATTTGCCTGCAGCTCTATCTTTGAAGGACCGGTCACCTCAGATCTTTAAAGACAAGCTGATAAGAGTCATTTGTATTTCTTTTAAAGCTTTTTGATTTTTTTAAACCATAATTACTTAAGATCTTGCTTCCCCCTTGTTGTCACAGATAACAGTTTCCAAGTTATGCCGAGAGCCAAAGAGACACTGGCATCCACAACTGCAGGGCTCAGTTTATCATCAATGTCATACTCAAGCTGAACAATTTGCTCACATTTCTCATCAAATGCAGCTTTTTGTGACTTAAAAAAAAGTTAATGGAGAAGGAACACAACATCTCAAACACTGAAATTGCTATAGCTTCATAAATTACAGTGCACATTTGAGTTTTTGAATTTGATGGCCTAAAATGACTTTGGAAAGAACAAGAAAAAAGGAAATTGTATTGCTTTCAAGCAAGAGGATCGGCATCGGCTTTTGAAATCCCAGGGTAATAATATGTATGCATGAATTCCGTCCTTCTGGATGGGTGACATTTATAACACAACTTAATTAGAGACCTAAAAGCCATCTCTCCATTCTTCTTGACGATTCGCCGCTCTATTCAGCTCTGGCAGCAAGTGTTGCACTTTCAAAGTACTTTGAGGAGCAGCACCATAGAGAGACGGATGTTAAACTTCTCGGCCTTTTTATTGGGTGAAGAGGGGTGCTGAAAAGCCTCTGAGTAGCATAAATTTACATCAACAGGGGACAAAGCTTCAACCATGGAACAGATAGCACTGTCAATTTCAAGGTCTGTCTCATTCAAATTATGGGAACCTTATCCCGAGTGGGGCGCCTGGCAAAATAATTTGCCTTAACTTTCTGTAGTGGTTGCGTGAAACTCTTGCCAGGGTTGTGATAAACGATGATATCGACATATATGAGACTCTTTTTTTTCAGGTGGTTCAGATTTTTTTTTTTCAAATTTTCATTTCACATCACGAAAACCTGACAAGAAAAGAGTGATCGAGTCGGTGATAATATGAACAAAAGAAATGACTGTATGACAGGTGATGAGAGAACGAAAAAGCTTATGTGTGGGCCAAAAGAAGGTGAAAGGAAGTGAAAGCTTGAAGAGTGGATAAAACTAGTGTTTGTTTGACACGGCAACATGGGGCTGCCTTTAATTTTGTTTGCTGTCAATCAGCTAGAGGCATTTGAGAAAAAACAGACAGGAAGCCAGACAGGAAGAGTGAGACAGCAAAAAAGAAAACAAACCATGAAGAAATAAAGACGGCGTGCATGAGGAATAAAAACACAGCACTGCATCCAGCAATGAGAAGGGGAAGGGACAAAGATAGGTGTGAATTTCAGCAGAACTAATGTCTTAGGCACATGCACCAGCATGGCTGCTGTGGGTTTTTGTGTTGTCCGGCCCATGCCGCTGCATCTTGAAGGGAACAAAGATGTGTCTTGTAATTCCCTTAAGGTGGCTCATGTGGCCACCTTAAGGGATGTCATGGAAGTGAAACATACAATTGTTATGAGTGTGGTAAATGTATTGCGAAATATTCGTAAGCAAAAATGTAAGTTTACATGCACATATGAAAAATGGTTGCTGCTATCGTATGGTGTCCTTTTGTCACACCCTAGCCTTGAGCAAATGGCCGCACTGGCTCCATGCTGACCGTGGCCAAATACTTTACCCACAGGTTGTGCATGTGATATGCTAGTCTCTGTTGGACGCCCGTATTCGAATTACACTCCAATTGTCTAATTTCCTAATTTTTAACAACTAGGCTGCATGGAAAGAGCACACACCTTTCCCTTGAACATCACAGCTCGTTTGCGGGGGGGTTGAAAACAAATGAAAAACCCATACAACTTGCCTGCATCTCACCTACCTCCTCTTTACTTACCCTTACGTGTTGCGAAGTGTTTACTACAACTGGACGCCTGCTGCATGCCCGTAGAAAAAGATGTGCATGAAGATTTTCGCCTCACATTTGGCTCACTGAGTTGTCTACGAGCCTAACATTTTGCACGGGTCACCTGTGTGACATATACAGATTTGTCCATTTTTCACCGGCAGACAGCCTGTATTCCACCCGTAAAGGCAGTTGTGGCTAAGGCTTAAGCTTTTTATGCATTCTCAATCAGCCAGCACAACACGTTATCTGCTCATGTTTCTTCCCTACTTGCTAATCTCTGTCACAGCTCTGAATGCTCGTCAGAGAAAAATAAGTTGCAGTAATTAGAGCAACAGAAAAGGTGGATCTAGAGCAATGAAAGAAGAATTATCACTTCAGATGTAAAGGAGACAGATATCATCCTTCTATAAATTGAAGCTTTTTTTATTCAAAAAATTCTACATTCAAATTGCAATTTTACAGCTTTTTAAAAAAAATCTCACCATGCTTTACTAATCAAGGACCACGTAACCCAAGACAAGAATTCAAATTATGTTTGTTTTATGAACAAACGCAAATCTGCCACCTGGTGAGTGACAGCAGCAAACCCCAGAGCCTGGCTGCTTTATTTACAGTGGAACATTATCAGCCAATGATGTCTCTCGGGAGGGATGATGGGAATGTGGGAAACAAACACGATTACACCCCTTTGCTTTTCAGAGGGAGAGAGAGGTGAGGTATTATGTGATGCTCAGGGTGAGAGAAGCTGCTGTGATGGAGAGAGAGGGACGATGGATAAAATCAAGAGGGAAATAAAAGAAAAAAAAGGAAAAGAGTTAAGTGATGGGGTGAAAACACAAAAGGAAATGAAGAGCAAAAAGCAAAGAAAACATTTATGTGGGAGGAAAGAAAGTGCCAGAGTACTGTGACAATGAGGCACAGAAAATAGCAAGTGTGAAATAAAAAACTGTTTAAAAAAATTGTTTGAAGAAGGTTGAATAAACAGTTCAGAAAAAAGTACATCACAGAACGTGTCAACGAGTGTGCCGCAGGTGAAACAAAAGATAGAAAGATAATAATCACACATATAGCCATGTAGGGATTAAGGGAGAGAAAAGGTGAAAGATGTGTGGGCTCTGACCCTTACTGGCCCCATCAGGCCCTCGAAGGACGGTGCACTCCTCGATCTGGCCGAAGGTCTCAAACAGCCGCCGCACGTCGTCCTCGCTCTGCTGCTTGCCGAGCATCCCAACAAACAGCTTCCTGTCTTCTGCATTGCATGGGGGTGGGGGTGGGGGGTGGAAGAGGGGAGAGAAGAAGAAATGCTACAGCTGATGGCACCATTCTGCTGAGCTAAAAAGAACCACCTTTGCGCACCCTTCCCACCCCCCAACACACCCAGCTTTCTTTATCAACACTCTGCTGTGTTGTTGTTGATATTTTTCTGTGGTGTTCTACCCCGCCTTGGTATAATAGTGACATATTCCAGTATCCAGAGAGCGATTGAAGTCTCCTGCAGTGATTTCTTATGTACATAAAGTTTGGATGCTGCGGATTTCCGGTAAGAGTAGAAAGGAACGATGGAAATATTTTGCCCGTGTAGATAAGCTCTCATATCACAGTTTGTCTGAAATGGAACACAGCACAACAAAATGTGTATTTTTATTACCAGAATAGTAGGCATTCATAGAAACGGTAGTAAAACTTCAAATAGAAGGCAATATATATATATATATCTCCCAGGGATGTTTTTAAGAATACATGACTTAAAACTGCAAATTGCATTTTTTTTGCATTCATTATTTACCACCTGCTGTCCTTTGTTTTATCGACAACCTAAATAAGGGATTCTGTCACACACAACTGATGCTCAATTATTCACAGAATAAATGTCTGCCTTTGACAATTCCCAAAACTCTTTTCTTCAATGTGTCAAAATGTAATTAAGTCTTTGGTCAGGTTAGAAATGATACATATAAGATGCTAGGACCACTTAAGTTAGAGTACCTGTTACAAATTACACATCACCCTAACATTCCCATTTGGCACCAGATTGAAGGACAAACTGTCTTTTGTGAAAGACGTTTTTTTTTTTTTTTTCTCCAAAAAATGTCATTTAGTGGGCACTGTGACATCACAGACCCAGTTTAAGAGTAGTTAGTCTTTCAGTTTCAATCACCCAACATCACATCCTGCTGCTTTATCTTCACTTAAAGGCATGCGGTGTGCAAAGCTCCACCAGTTCTTAGAGGTGCACCTAGAGCAAGACATGGCCTAAGTGGACTCTAGTGATTCACGTCTCACTCACCATCTAAAACACCTTTGAAGAGTGCTTTTTTTATTTAATGCTATGACATTTTTTGGACATCATATACATTTCATTGAGCTGAGATAATTTGTCAACTCTTGGTGGAAAATGTAAACAAACAAACAAATGAATGAAAAAGTAAATACAACAAAAAGAGATTTAAAGTAATAAAAAATAAATGTGTATAAAAGGGGAGGGAAAAAATCCACAATTTTCGATTCCAAATAAACTATATTCAACTTCTAAACTTTATTGTCTTTGAATACATCAGGTATTGTACTATAGTAAGTAATATTCTTTAAATGATTTTACATTATTAAGATCACTTTAATAGCTCATAATTTGAAAGAAACAAACATTTTCTGTTAATCATGATTAACAAAAACTAAGACCCTATTATTTATAGGTGTCAATAAGAAGGGTTAATAATGAATGAGCAATAATTCAATTGATTTTTTGATACTATCAATTTATTGATGCTTTTTTTCAGATCAACAGAAACTGGCATTGTTGTGCTAAAAGGATATTTTGTGAATGTGAATTTTGGGAGGAAATAGTAATCCTTGTTAAGTTGAAGGACACGTGTATCTAAGTCCCTTCTAATACTTTATGTCCTTGCCTTTTTTTAAGTTTAGCAGGGACAAGATAACTTTAATGCAAAAGCTCTATACTGCACAAACTTCAACATTCAAGCAGCTAGATTTTTCTAATTAATCATCTGACTGCCTTGGTATTATAGAGAATATTCATCTTCTTTACATCTTTTACATTATGCATTTCTTAATCCTTAGTGTTGTGGAATGAAATAGCTACTAGTACGAATCTATCACTAGGACTGATGGAAAGTGGCAGGAAGAGGAAGCGGGTTTATTGGAAATGACACTGTTGATCTTCAGTGTGAGTCATTTAGATGGTGGGGAGTGGGGGAGGAGTTGCGGGCAGGAGCATCACCTGGGCCTCGACAGATGTGACGCCTCCTGTACCTGCCAGGCCCCATTAGACGCAGTTGTTCTAAAAATAAAACATCAGGTCCTCCTTTTTGCAGAGAGAAAATGGGATCCTGCTCTGTTCCTGTAAAGTTCAAATGAGACACGAACCTGCTTCCTGCTTGGCCACACAAATAAACATCAGCATAATCAATAGGACCATGCCGCCTGCTCTCTGCTGCCTGGCGTGGTTGCAGCAGTGTTTTCTCTATTCCTGTTGTTTTACCTCACATGAAAAGGTTTCTTAAAACCATCTACTAAGCCTTGACCTATTCCTTCACTGGTAACAGGGTTGGGTAAATCCCACAACGATCACCACTGGCAGTCATATTGATGAGATTTAGCACAGGCTGGTTGGTAAACAGACATCTAGCTAGATTTTGAGCATCAGTGGCCAAGCTATTTAACTGAAAAGCAAGCAGATGGCAGACAAAAATAACTCTGGCTAGTGTTTGTGGTACCAAAGGTGAAGTGAAGCAACAATTTGCTCAAACCTTGCTTTGCGCTTCTTCTTAATTCTTCAAGTTTACATAAGTGTCAATGGATAGAAATTAAGAGAGTAGAGTTACAGGCCCTCTACATCCTGTAAATGTTTTGGGACAAAAGTCTCATCTTAGTCCTGGCCTGAAGAGATCTAATGGTGGCTTTACGGGGATAATTAACAAGCCATGAGTGAGGTAATGAACTTTCCAAATGCGCTGGCAAACACAAAAATAAATCACACCCCAGCGAAGGCATTAAAGGAAGTGTGAGTGTACTTCTGAGCCCTCCTTTGGGAGAGCCACAGTGAGAAAATGAATTTGGAGCTGCTATCTTTTCATTGCCTGACCTAAGAGCGTCTCAGTCGGCCCACTGCATGCCCTGGCCAGTATATAGATTGCTATTAATTAGTCCACTTTGCACCTGTCTCCCAACCTCTTATTGGATTTTGCAAGTTCCCACTCATCTCCTATGGCCACTTGGAAGCTTTAAATTGCCATTTTACAAATATGAATTAATATTTTGAAAAGCACATTCTTTACAAGGATTCCAAGAGAGATCAATGAGTTGGAAACAAAAAGGGCACACTTTTCTCAAGAGTAACCATGCATTGTATTTGCATTCAGAGGGGTTTGACTCTTCCTCTCGAACCTGTTAAAGATATGGAGGTCTGCTGAAGTTTATTGAACTGCCTGCTTGATCTCTTTGAGGTTATCTTTTACTGAGAATGACTCATTTTATTCAAAATGCAATTGCTGAGCTGGAGAACATTTGAGTTTTGCAGAACTTTTCTCTGAAAAGATTTTTAGTCTTAAATAATAACATGATTTAAAAAGAATAATGTTTGAGTATGTGGATATGGGAACTAAAGTCAATTCATTAATAAAATAGTGACACTTTGTTACAAGGGAACAGCCACTCCAAACCAAGCTTGCATGCTTTTCTTCTTTTTTCTCAAATGTGTCATTTCCAGGCTGAAGGTGGGAGCAATTGGGTGGAAAATGGTTCCATGTCAGTCTTCAGCCATGTCCAAACTGAGGTGACATGTGGACAGCCCCACTTTGTGAATGCAAATAAAAAGGGAGATCAAAAAAGTTATCAAAACACTACTGACATCTGACAATTGCTTGTCTCAGGAAGCCTTTTCATTTCAGTGCCCGGTATATTAAAAATTAATGGATTTTGCACAGACGCCATATGCTGTCAAGACTGATGCTTCTCCCTCTGGAATAAAGTGCTACTTGTGTTGTAGGCTGCAGTATATGCATATATATTGCGCCTTTCTTTTTCTCTTCTTCTCCTCTTGTGTCTCTTACTCGCTGCATATCTTTGTTTCTACCCTCAATCGCCATTCCTTGCGCTTGCCTGTCCCTGGGAGCAAGAATCAGTTGTGATTTCTACTTTCCAAACTTTCTATTGTTGTTTGGCAGCGATGGGGGATATTCTCTTTAAAGTATTGTTCTCCTGCACCAGTGTCGTGGTAAATATTCGTTTTTTTGTGGTTTTTATCACTTTATTTCCCGCTGGCAGTGTAGTCAGGGAAGCTTAGTGGTGGTAAGTGTTCAGAAACCATGGACAGCTGCATTCAACGATAAAAGATGTATACTACACCGCTGGGTGCATTTCATATGCAGAATAATGTTCCAGCCAGCGCAAAAAGAAGTTGTGTTTATTACGGACTCATTAGAAAATCCTGATGTGGTACACAGCTGCCTGAAAACTCTGCCACCAGACACATGTGACTGAACCAGCTTAATGTTGTGCTAAAGACATTTTTTTTTTTTTGCTCATGCCATAGGTGTCTAAAAAGAAAGTAGACAATGGATGTTCTCAGTCATTGAAGTTATGTTATCACAGGATTCTGTTCTTCAGGGCAAGCAAAACCAAAAGAAGCCCTGAAGAACAGAATCCTGTGATTGTGTGATGACTGGCAATCTTCACAAACACAACATCAAGCACTGTTGAAGGAAAACACTTCAGCTGTTGTCGGAATATGAAAAGAAATTATTAAAAAAAAAAAAAAAAGTATGGATGACTGACCCCCCTCAATGCAGGCAGGAAAGAATCCCAACAAACCAGCCTTTGACTAGAAGCCTCAGTGAAAGAGCACAAAACTGAAACTATCATTCAGACTGCATAGAAAATCCTTACAAATTAAATGATAAGGCGGATCAATTTTACCATTGATGCTGTATGTTTAAGGACTGAAAATAACCTGCCTTACCAGAGGAAAACAGGTCGGCTTTCTTATCAATACAGCACAGACCAGACGGCACAAAGGTGAAGGAACAGACAAAAAACGAACTGAATAGGCTACTTGGATTAGCAACAACATGCCTTCTAGATTCACCTTTTCAAGGCCAGTTAACTGAAGAATAGAATCCTGTGACTAGAGATAGAAAATGAGAGTCGGGACTGTTGACGATACTTGGAACAAAAAGTGTTGTATTTTTCTGACATTCACTTTTAGAATAGATGGGAATTCCCCTTATATTAACTCCTGAGACCAGCACACTTTTTATTTACTGTGCAAACAATTTGTTTGGGCATGGAAATGGATGGATGTGGAAAAATGTTTTGATGAGGCGATTGTCAGTAAATTAATTAACTGTGAATGTTTTATGGCATGTACAGTATATGCAAAATATCATATTTTTTTAAAGTGTTTTGATCTGCCTATTCCAATTTTTTAAACTGGATTATGTTTAGAAAACTTAACTAATGCTTACTGTGTTTTTTTGTTGTTGTTGTTTTAGTAGAAATTTTAGTTGAATAAAAACAAAGACTGTGAAATATGTGTTTCCTTGTTTCCTAAGCTGTTTTTAAGCTGTGGTTTTCACACCACATTTGTGGATAGGAGACTAATTGTTTAAATGCAATCCTTCCCAGAAGTTCAAACAAAATATTTCCCAAATGTTTGCTACAAAAGTGGCTGCTGTTTTGGGACTAGCTTCCATCATGTTATGTGAGAGGCATGAAACAAGATTAAACAATTCTGGTAAGGAAAGATGCCAGGGGTATCTCCTACTCTGAGCTGTATATTTTTGGCTGAATTGGATCACATTTCCTCAACTACAGAAAATGCCTGATCATCCAGTGCCAGGAAACTACAAATTTTCACTCATATTTTTTGTTTTTTTCCGTTACTTAGACCAGTAATGGATACAAACTATCTTACTCTTAAAGTGTATTGGATTGTGGTACGATCATGCAATTATTTAAATAATAAGGAATCTTTCTGATACAGACTGGAAAAAGAGAGCCTCGTATTGCTGTGTTCCATTAAGCTCTGACAAATGTAAAAACAGCCCTGAACTCTCAGCTAAGTTTGGGCTAAAATGTTTGAAGACATCAACAAGATGCTAACATCCAATTATTTTTCTGGTCTCCAGTCTTTAAAAATGTAAACTTAATCAAGAGCAATTTAGGATTCAGACAGCCACTATGATTATTTTAGAAAAATGTATCGTACAAATTGCTTAAAAAAGTGCAGAAATTCCTGAATAAGAACTTGCAACAAAATGTAGTAAGCTCTTCATGAAAAGCTGATTACAATGTTTCCTTAATATTGTGGCTCAGTACCAACCAAGAACACACAAGGACACAAATAATGGGTAGAAGTTATGCTGAAGAACATATAAAACACCGGTGCAAACATGAGGGATAACTTTGTAGGCTAAATGTAAGTAAAAACAAACACAAAGTGCCCTAAGGTGGCGTAACCCAGGGAGTTAACCCAGTTTAGTAGGATTTTTGATTCGGACCAAACTGGTTTTCTTCAGACCACACTTCTAGGACAAGGGCAGTTACAAAACTAGTTACAATAAGCAGGAAACAATGCATAAGAAAACACTGTGCTAGTAGGTTCACTGGAATGTTATACTCCAAACATATATCAGGTTGGTTCCACACAAGGACAGTTCTGTAGAGCTGGTATTATTGGGCAGGGAATGCTGATCAGCTTTACACTTTATTTTGTTTAGTTTGCTTTTATGACATTGCACCACTAGGAGGGCGACTACCTGGAAAAAAACTACAGTTTTTATACCTATGCATTTAGAAGCGGTATTGTTCAAGACAAATTCTGATCACAACACAGAAAAAAAAGCAAGACCCATTAGTCTTCTGACATCACATAATGCGTGCTTGCACTTTCTCACTGCACCACTCTAACTTTTATGTTATTTGTACTTCTTCAGAAATGGGCTGCAGGCTGTGTGGTTTTTTTTTTCCTACATATGTTTTGTGACACTTACAAAAATTATTTACTCCACTCGGTGAGTTGGCCTCATTATGAAAACTAAGACAAGCGACTAAAGAATCTGTCATATTTTTCAGGTAGATTATCTTGTACAAACAAGAGGAAAACTAAATAATTGAGAATATTATTAATGGTTTTAGACTTTTGAGAACCAGCCTGGTTGAGAGAAAAATTAAGTTGAAAGCAGTGGCCTACTTTAGCTTGTTCAATTTATTTATTTTACTTTATTTAAGTTTAAACTTATTTTAAAGTTCCTAACAGGAAAAAAATGTTGGTAAGTCCCCATATTCTATCTGTGTCCAAGTTATAGTATACACAGCATCTTCCAGACATTTCTTTATTTCTTGTCTCCAGTTTTTACCAGCCTGACCATAGGTCAAGGGGGATCTTTTGGCCTAATTTGCATGCAAAGTGAGGCTGTCCCCTGTGACCTGCCAGACTGAAACAGCCAGTAACTTTCACTCTTCCCCACTTATTGACGTATGGGATGACAACATAGTGCTTAACACCTTACGGTTCTGTCAATCCTTTCACTTCCCAGTTTAGGTCAGCCTACTGAGAAGCAGCAGGTTGGCAAAAAAAATTAATAAAAAAAACTGTTAAACAGACATCTGTTAAATAAAAGGTGCAGACGGACGTGAAAAAGGTTCAGATAGGGCATCTAGTCATCAGTTATTGAAGTTGCTGTTTCGTTGGGCAAAGAATGTCTAGTGATGTAATAGTGAACACATAAAAATACTTTAATATGCATTCCAGTATTAAAGTAAAACTGTGATGTGATTTACTGAACCCTTGAAAACACACCTAACATTATTATGTGAGCATATTTTCTGGGGTGGTCAAACTTTTTGACTCGTGGGCCACAAAGGGTTCTAAAATTTTACAAGGAAAACACATCAGAAAAACAGCAAAATCTTCCAACACCACATAAATGCACAATAACTTTTTGCACCTAAACAAAGGTCGATGTGTTTTTAGTGCTCCATCAATGTGTAGACATCAGAATTAAAGGGAAAATAAAACAGTATTAAGAATTATCTATTTAATTTATTCCAGTTTGTAGTTTGCCCACCCCTGAAACATGTATATGTGACTCTTATTGTAATGCTCCTTATGTCTTGGGCTGTGGCCCAGAACTACCCTGGGCTCAGAACCAGAAAGTTGCCAGTTCAAGTCCTTTCCTAGTCTCAGTCTGTTTGGGACAAGAAGGGCATCCCATGTAAAATCTGTTGAGTCAGTCCGCAAATGACTTTGTTGTGTTGACCCTTGTAATGTGAGGCAGCCAACAGATTAGAGTCAGTAATGTTTCTCAAAGAACATCACAGAAACTTAAAAAAAACATGTCCTATTTTTCCTTTGAATCATTTAATGATCCAAGAAATTTTTAAAAAGAATTAAAGTCCAAGCCTACACCATACATCTGCAGTCTGCAGTCCTTCTTCAGGTGGTAGTGGATCTGAATCTAATTTTTGAAGTTTTGGCATGTAGAGCTATATCACAAATACCAATCATTAAATATCCAAAGCAGACCCTGTAGGCATAATCAGAGATTTGATGTAAGACTGTGAAAAATGATGTAAAAAATAATCCGCTTAGATATAAATCTGGGTTGATCATAGCAAGCAAAGGATGGCGTTATGACTAATATAGTGAAAAAAAGTCAATGATGATGAAGGTTGCTACTCAGGACAGAGGTAAAAACCATCTGCTCAGAGATAATAAAATGAGAGGGTGTTTCTGGCTGAGTCATCGTCTTTCTACTCATTAGTAGTGGTTTGAGAAGTGGGACCTGGTTCAAGATTGTGTTTAGATTATAGCCATCTCCAATCATGGACAATCTGGCCCCATCTTTCCTTCACAGACACAGCAGCAGACAAGGTCAGGGGGAAAAGGATTCCTGGCGAGGCAGAGATAGGGATAGGGCGGCTCTGAGATGATTTACTGCTGAGATTCACTCAGCTGCCTCCATCACCCTCCGTTAACTTTCTCATCCTATCATCTCTTCCCCTTTTGCTCTTTCTGTCTCCCATCCCTCACTCTTTCGCATTCCTCCATGGGCCTTGTACTGAATCTCACTTCTACTCACAACCACTGCCTTTCGAGTCCAATTTGGTGAATAGTGTCAGTGAAGTTGGAAAGGACAGAAGAAACTGAAAGCAACAAAACCAAAAGTAGGTATGCTGGACTAAATACTATAGCTAGAAAGAGATTTTGTGGAAGAGTTTAGTTTAGTTTAGTTAAGGAACAACATAGAAATGCAGTGACAAAGAGGCCTCCAGTAGTGGTTTCAGCAGTGCCTTTAAAATCTGAGAAGAAAAATGAAGTCAGACATGAGTCACTGTAATAGACAGTCAGAGAATCAGCTTTGTGATCCACAGTGCCAGTTCCCCCTTCACTCACTTTATGAGCATTGGCTCTACTTCTGCTCCTGACAGTCCCATATCCCCAGAGATACGGCATCTCACGGGTACAGAATGGACAAAAGAGGGGCTACTGAAGCCTTCAAATGGAGTAATGGGCCTTAATACCTTCACAGGCACGTAATCTGAGACCCTGCACAGGCTTCCATGACAGATAATTGCATATGTCTTTGTAGTGATAAATGTTACTCCATTTGAGAGGTGCAAATGTCCTGGCTCAGTCCTAGGTTTGACAGCCTAGTGGCCCCTCTGGGATTGGTGTACCTGACTGGCCCTTAGCCGTCCACAGATGAATCCTTGTCTGGTTTCTCCCCCGTAGTCAACCCTAGCCAGGCTGTCTATTTTCCTTTAACCACAAGCCTTCATAGTAAATCTCATTTCATTGTCAGCCGTGACTGTGGTTTACTTCCATGACCTGTCTGCTGACTTCCTGTTGCCATTAATGCTCAATATCTCTGTTGGGGCTTGTCGACTTGGTCTTATTTCACTCTGCGCTGTGCCCCATCTTGTGCTTCCACATGGAAAGTTTGTCTGACAGACTGGCAGGCACTGTGCTAATGTTAAAAACTCTGTTTTTCATTCATTCTGTCTGTTCATCGTCTTTCCCTTTTCTACAGAAAAGGGTAGTAATTGATATTGGGCATCACCCATCCTCCTCTCTTAAAACCAGAGATGCAATTCATCTGGGTGAGAGTGGCGACTGGCTCTCTCCCAGGCCTCGTCGGTCAGACTTTTCCTGTTTTTAGATGGCCGTTAATTAAAGTGCCACCATGACAAAAATAAGATCTACACTGGGGTGTGTGTGGCAATGGAAATAGACCATCCGAATCACACGTGACCACATAAATCAGTAAAGTGGTTCAGACTAATCTGACCTAGCCAGTCTAAATCACCACTCTAAAATGAAAGCACAGGGCTGACACAAAACAGTCCAATTAGATTGGATCCAGTCCGTGTAAATCTTTAACTGGCTTAATCTGCATTAACCTCAGTGATGTTAGTCACAAATCGCTTCAAAATGATTTAGTCAATCACTTTGTCAGTCAGTGTATAGCTGCTGAAAAGAAACTGTGCAACAGATTTAGCACATAGAAGCAGATTTGCATAAATTAAAATTATAATTTCCACATAAGTAGGCATCTTTATGTAAGAAAACAACAGGGTCCATTTGTCTATTGTGTTTATCTTGGAATTTAAAATCACAGAATCGTTGTGTAATGATGAGAAACGGATACACAACAAGTCTGTTATGTTTAGGGAAAGAAAACCAGATTGTGATGAACATAGATCGTTGTTTGTCTGTCAAACAGAGTTTACCTCCTAACTTTGGGTGAACAAAATATATTAATTTTTCAGTAAATCTCAGAAATGATTATTTATTAAGAGCTTTTAACCAAGTTCTATCGCATGTTACATAACACCCAACAAAGTTTGCTGTCAAGTTTTAATTGTGTTATAAAATATAATTGGTACGATAAAATTATAGTGAATAAGTCATTTTCTTTTTCTTTTTTCTTTGAGTTAGTTTTTCTTCGGCTTATGTTAATGTAGGTCACTTCTACAGATGTCTTAGAAAAGTTGTGTGAAAAATGTAACAAAAAACTTGAATTCCTGGTGTGTTACACATTTACACTTGATGTCCTGTAGTGTTCTTATGGATGAGCCTAAATGAAATCATTTGGGTCACGTGTTGCACTCTGTATGGCAGGCATGTTTCCACTGAGCTCAGTATCAGAAAACATGGTTTACAGTTTCCCTGCTATCCTTACCACCTCCCACTATAACAGACTTTGTGTTGTGCGTTATCTCTTATAGTACAGCATGTTGCCAAATATCTTTGCTTGATGAATTTTATTTGACTAATTAATGACTTGTTCATTTTTCATTGGGGCGTTCTCCCTTACTGCACCATGTCAGGGCGTGTGTGTTCTGAATTAAAACCCAATTTAGATACTCCAATGCCTGATTTCCACGGGTCTGTTTGCGGTGAATCTCCTTTACGTTGTGTGGGGAGTCCGCCTACAACCATCTGTCAGTTTATCTTGTCTTTGTTGTGTTTCCTCTCTGTTCCCCCTCTCCCCTGGTCTCCAGAGAAGTGGTTTGTCCAGCCACCCTCATGTCATCAACATTCAAAACTTTGGCAATCAGGCCCCTCTCCTGTCTCGCTGAATCCTTGTTTAATTTTTTTTTTTTTTTGTCATAAATGATGTTTTTTTGAGCTTTCAAAAACTTTCATTGTCCACTGCAAAAATGGACAAGTGTTATGCAAAGTGTTAACGTGCATTATCACATGGGCACGTCACCTTAAAAAGAAATCATAATTTCTAAAATGTTGTTTTGAATGTACAAGAAAAAAAATTATTTTGAAACATGGACCTGTTTCCCATTTCTTTGGCTTTTTGCCAAGAAATCAGCCAGTCGACTAACTGGAATTAAGACTCTGGCAAAAAGCTTAAGTTGCATTGTAGAGGGACGGATGTTAGACGCAGACATGATGGAGGCGTGTAAACATTTCGATTGATTAATGAATGCTCTATTTTATTGTGTCAACACAATGCAAGGGAGACACACCTCAGACAAACCAGTATAAATCCAGCAAAACAGTGAAGTCAAAAGAAGCATAAAAAAAAAAAAAACAAAAACAATGTTACTGTATGTTTGACCCTAGAGATAGTTGTGTCCTCACCCCTACACAGTTTCTGGTGTGGGAAAGCCCTTATGAAAACTAAAACATGCATTACTTTCACTATGGGAGCTTGAATGCTCTCCCCATCTTGACGCAAGGATTTTTATGTGTAAAAAAATAGTATTTCCTTATTTGAAAGTCTCTTACCACTACCTCACTTTTAGCTTTAGATGACATTTGCAGCAACAAAGGTTTTTAGAGGCGCTGTACTACTACAACAATTCATTTCTCATGTAGCTGACTGTAGAAAAGCCTGACGGGACTGATTTGGATCAAATACCTGTCTGATTTGGAAAGAAGTATAGTCATTTGTTGTTGTACCTTTGTGCCACAAATGAGCTTGTCTATAAAAAAAAAAATACAATGGCTTATGTAGGTTCTTTAAAAGACTATGCGGCACCAGGATGGGCTACTTCAAAGTAGCCTATCCTAAATTGATTATTGATTTTACAGTCACATAGTTTCACAGGCATTTGCCTTGGACATTCAGGTAAAGAGAGAAGCTGAGAGTCAGATGATCACTTCCTGGTAGTTAATTGGATCCAAAGATCGTTAATTAAGATGCTTGCATTAGATGGAATGGAAAGGTGTTTTACAGATCTATTCTACTCAGGACTGGATTAGGATCCCTGGAGTCTCTCACATAATTCCTTCATTTGGCTTCATTTAACAAAAAGCAAGAAAATGGAAAGTTTTTCACTGCAGTGCTATAAAACCAAGATAAGAACCAAACAAAACAAACTCAGACCCAATGGTCTCTGGATTTCTGAGAGGCACCGCAATGTAAAGTGCATTAAAACGAGTCAGCTGAGATGGTTTGGACACATGGTCAGAAAGCTTTCTGGAGGCCACCAGTATGCAATATTAGTTTTTGTAGACTGTTAAATTTTAAGATATGACTTAAAACAAAATGGTTAAACTGATGCCAGAAAGCCCAAACAGAATAAAGAGTGCTGACTAATGAAACAATGACCTAAGTTAAATATTTTTAACACAACACTGCTTTGCAATGACATGAACATTCCTTGAATTGATAGAGACCCAAGATCTTGGGTTTGTGTGGCTGCGCTACTCTAAAACAGTGTAACAGTCTTTGTTTATGGAGTATTTTACGCTTGTCTGTAAAGAGACATTACTGTCTCTGTGAAGATTTCAGTTTGGATCCCCTCCACTGCAGGACTTTTCCTTACTTTTTTTGTTCTCTTTTCTTTTTTGTTCATGTCTGTCTGCCATGTCTTTGCACTGCACTGAGTGTCTGAACCTGAGACAGCCCCTCTGCTGGCACAGATGGGAAGTCAATAGAAGCAAGTGACCTATATTACAGAGTACTCTACTAACTCCCAGAGACTCTCGAGAGAACGGAATATTAAGAGTTGCATGAACAATGTAGTGTATTTGTGTGTTTGTGAGAGTGCACGTGTGTTTTTAAGGGAAGTGTTCACCAGAGAAAAGAAGAAGGTTAATTACCTCCCCGTCCTTCGCTGTCGGCTGGCTTCACCTGGATGGGCCGGTTCATCTGGAGAGAGAAAAGTAAAGGGGGAAAGAAAGAAAGAAAAAGGGGAAATCCCAGATTAGATTAAATTATAGTAAAGACCACAAAACAAAAGGAAAACCTAAAATATAAAGCTTCTGATCTCTGTGTCTGCCCTGCTCTTTAAATATCTGCAAGCACCAAAAAAAAGAATCGGCAATGATGTTGTTAAGACACAATTCAGCACAAGATTCCATGCCAGCATGTTAATTAATCCAGGGTAATGTCTCTAGAGATGCCTGAATTCCCCTCACAGTTCAGCAGAATTAGCACTTTTCAATGACGGAGCCACACTGGGTGTCAGATGGCACGCAGAGATTAATGCCATTACATCAGCTCCTCCTAGTCTCACAGAGAGAGGTCCTTTCTGCCTGACCCTTGCTCTTCCTGGCCCCTCTTGGCTCCAGACTTCTAGTCACCGGCTGTAGCTTTCTCATCCCTGACCCTTAGCAATTCCTCTCTCACAACCTTCTCTCTAGCTACCTTATACAAAGGATATTTTTTTCCATTCAAACCAGTTCAATACAACAGTGGTTAGACAACTCCATCTAACTCGGGTGCTTTTCTCTGAGTGATTCATTCACACCGGGCTTCGAAACACGACTTCAAGCAACCACTTCCATAAAAAAAGTCTAGGTAAATGTGCATATATGCGCATTTTGGGCTTCCGCGTTCAAAACTGTTGCGTTCACACGTCTCAAGCTTTAAGTTAATCTTCACCCTTTACGTACAAAATGCGTGACCATTGAACGCATGCTGAAAGTTTAACCAACTGGACTTTGATCAATCAGGGACTTGACTGATTATGACACATGGATAGCATCCTTTTCAAAACACGAAAGTGCCAACCGTTTGAAAATCGATCAAGAAGGAGAAATTAATAACTGCGATTTGTGCCCGGCCGAAGCTGTATGACACCAAGTCTTTCATATATCAGAATGGATCTGTAAACGAAAAGCCTGGAGCAAGATTAATGAGATTTGCACTGCTTTGACATTTCGCATAAAGCCTCTTCCAACTGTGGGTGCATGCGCTAGTATTGGGTAGCGACAGACCAGTGTGAACACCGTATGCTAAAAATGCATTCAAACATCCATGTTCAGCACGTTCCTGAACACACCACACATGCCCGTGTGTGCGAAGCTTTTTAGTAACTCTTGTAAATAAACCAAATTAAAAAATTCTAGAGAATGGATACATTTTCTTGGTAACCATCTTGTTTTAATTAATTAATTTTAATTAATTGTTGCAAAATTCATGATCATCAGACAGTGTTCCTCTGATTCCTTCCTTTTTGAGTTTGGATGAGAAAATCTAAACATTTCTGGACATAACAGCAACTCCGGAAAAGAAATGTCTTAGTGAGAATACCAGTTTCGTCGCATTTGTCATTGTGCTTCACAGACTCAATTAGTATTTCTAACTAGGTCATTAGGACAGGTCTAACTCGAGCGTACAGAGTCTGACACACCGCACTACCCACTCATATCAGTCAGCCAGGCTAACACAGTGGGATTTGGACCCTGAGGGAAGGCAGCACTTGACAGCAGTTGACATGAGCTCAAACCATGGCTAAATATAGACCTCAGAGTAGTGGACATGTATAGACAAGCTCATACATGGTGACACCCTGGGGACATATTGTAGTCCCGTGGCAATATGCTGCTGGTACATTGGAACCACACTAAAATGACAGATGCAGGGCAAACCAAAAGAAAGATACAAGAAGTAGCAAATAAAGTCATATTTGGAATTAACACTAACAACAAAATAAAAAACACACATTTTACCTATAGGAGTCATATCCTGTATGGAACTTAAAGTAAAGATTAAGCATTCACTTCAAATCGGTACCATTATTGGGTCATTTATGTCATTTTGAATAAAGAATTATCAGTATTTTTTCTAGAGGACTCACAATAACTCATTCAACCCAGAAAACAAACTACTAGAAGTTCTTGATTAATGTGTAGCAAAACCGAGCTGTGTTATGATCTTGAATGATTGCCAAACTATTTCCGTTTTGACCATTACTTACTTGGAGGCTGGCTTCGTGAGATAAATGGACTAAATATGTAATCCTGTAATTTTGTCTTTATTGTGTGGATCAGAGGGTAATGGTTCTCTTATTGTTGCCATTTTTCTAAAGCCTCAAATGGGCAGCGGTTTTGCACCAGAATTTATGCTTGGATAACAGTCATCGATATTGCACTGATGTTTACATATGAGTCTTAGATAAAGCCCAAGGAGGGTGAAGCATTGATGTATGTGAGCCTGCTGTGGAGAGAATTAAGGTCAGTTGGAACATTTTAGGCGGTAAGTTAGGAAGTGCAGAGTGTGCATTTTGCATCTGTGTGTGTGTTGACAGCTGTTCGGGTTAGGGACAGAAATGGTCCCACATAAGGGGTTTATGATGGTCTGAAGTCCCAAGACCCCTGTTCAGTGATCAGTCAGCTTCCAAGTCTTAAACGGCAGGGACTGGTTAGAAGGCTTCATCAGGAGCCCCTGAGCCACTGCAGCAACGAGAGTCATTTAACAACCAAAAAGTGCACTTGGGGTTGCTAAGCAACAAAGTGGAGGTGGCCGGCAGGCTAGTGAGCCAAGCTGGTCATCGGTCCACAGGCTGCTTGCCAACCAATTGGCAATCTTCACTTTCTTCTTTTTTTTTTCCCTTTTACTTGGTCCAAGGAGGTGACTCAAAAAAAAAAGAGAGATTTTTTTTCACTCCCACCTCCAGCATGTCCCACTTTCATGTCCCTTTTTGGGGATTGTGAAAATGAGTTTTCAGAATGGGTCTGCTCCAACTTCTGCTTCATCTTCTTGCCAAATTATGGCTTTCAGTATGTTGCCAAACGATGTTCTTGTAAGTGGTGCTCGGATGCATAAAGTTGGCATTAAGATCCTTCTCTGAGCAACTTTATGTTCTCCTTTACATACATTTGCATGACCAGACAGCTGGAATGTCTAACTAGTGGGCTTGTGGCATGGCCATTTCTTAAGTTCACTTTACTCTTATCATTTCTCTGGCTTCCGTCTCCTTCTTTGCTCACACATTCTGATGCACACACAGAAGCACAAAAGTCTTGGGGCTCAATAACAGCAGGTGGCTTAGGTGACATTTTAATCCCTTATTACTGAGTGCAGGATTAGCCAACAGATCAAGGCAGAGTTAATTATATGAATTCATCAGAGACTAGGAGAAGAAACTGCTTGCTTTCCCTTTGGGCAGGGACTCACCCCCACTCTTCCAACCGCCCTTTGAGCGCACACACACATTTACACACATGCTGAAGAAAATGACAAGTGACACTCTGTGTCTGAGAAACTAGCCAGCTTGTTATTATTATTATTGCAGAGACAGAAAGCCATGGTAACATATGCAGGAGAGCCTCAAGAGACGCTGTAAGACAAATAACATCTACTACCTTCCATTTGGGCACAGTGAGACGAACTGCATAGATGCTAGCGATGAGGACTGTGGGCTTTTTCATCCTGCAGATGTGTAGCTGCCGAGAGTTCAACCACCCCCCGTCTTGCTTTATCTTTGTCTCCCCCTGCCCCTTTGGCCCCCAAAACCAATATGCTTCCCACCACTGCTCCTTAATGGGTTGATCAATGCTGACAAATAGGCAGCTCATGCTGTCTTGCCGGGGAACTCACAGCTCTGTGCCCCTGTGCAGCTGCACTTAGATAGGCCATCTCTCTTTCTCCTCATCTCTCCTTTTTTTATGTCTTCCTCATTCTTCCCCTTTCTTTTTGTCTGTATTTTCTGTTTCTTCATGCTCTATTTCTTTTATGTCTAAACATTCATTTTTTTTCTCTCTGAATTAGTCTCCAGGGGGGAAATCTATAGTTTTCAAACTGTTTTGATGGCAAAAAGTTAGCTGGAGTCAAAGACAGATGGTGAACCAATGGTGAGGAAGAAATAAACTTGGTTTGTTTTTATCATAAATTGTGGTGGGTAAAATTCAGAGCATACACACTTCTGTTTATGTTTTCATGCACTTCAGTCTGTGGGACTTTGTTGTGTTTGACTGATAGCAGATAAGCAAAGTCAAAGACAGAAAAGGACACTCTTTGACTTTGACCATGTTTGACCAAACTCCTCTTATATGGGGTTGCTGAAACTGATGCAATGCTAAATGCATAGCAAGTTAAGGGATATATCTTTATCATGCTACTAGACTCTGGCCAAACCTGGTCTTGAACCAGCAACTAGGTCCAGTGTTTAGTAAGATTTTAGATGAATCTGCATTGAATCAGCTTTTCAAGTTTGTTAACTGACTTAATCATAATCACACAGGTTGTTCTTGTTTCCATAAATTCAAAGATTACTCCAAGCAGTGTATAATGATACATTTCAACTAATACTTGTGTCTTTTTGCAGCTGCTACTTTAGTTCTTCACTAAGTATCAACTAATCAGCTGTGATGGTAGATGAAGACAAAAGCTGCCACATGAGGAGATGAACCGTAACTGTTTCTCTGTTACTTTATTTTTGGGTTGATAGTGATACCAGTCATTGATACACAATAAATACACTTGGAAAAAAAAAAAGTATATACCAACACAAGGAAATATTATACACATTTTTATACAAATATGTAAAAAGCAGGCTGGAAGACAAACGATTTCATGATATATTATATAAAATATATCATCACGTTATTTTGTGTATTATGAACATGGGATCATATCCACGAGCACCCACATTTTCTATTTGTGCTTAGTGATAATAGTAAAGAAAATGTAGATTAATGCATGTGAAGAAGTAATTATCTCCACACTATTGCCTAAGTTAAACTCATATTTGCCTTCTTTGATGAACTGTATACTATTTTATAACTGAAATAATTACAGCCATAATTCTGCTTTACCACATCATCTTGCACATCATTAACGTTGTCCTTGTTATTTGATCTCAGACCCTTTCAAATAATCAGGTATCATTGTCTTGATTAGCCATCCATTGTTTGATGCCTCTCATTATCATTCAGCAGTTTCACCGTCAGCGCATTCATTAGAGCTCTTGATGCCATTAACAGACTTTTTTTTTTTTTAGCTCAATTAAAGATGGGTAATGCCGAATGACTCTTGGTATAGAACCAACAACGATCCATTAGCAGCAGTTGAGACAGAGATGCATCATTCCAAACTGAGATCTGATAACGCTCTGACCTTTGATCATTACAAAGCTATTAAGAAATCCTTTAACCTCTGTCATTCCTCACACTGTCATTTGAGAGGATTAATGATTTAATCTCTTTCTCGCAATACAAATCTGTCAGAACTTATTTCCTTAAGGGTCACAGTAAACCTGCAAAACCAAAAGTTTTTTCTGAAGTTACTTTTTGAGGCATGGACTCAAAAAGTACTATCTAATTGCATTTCAAAATGTTAATACTCAGAGGTGTGGACTCGAGTCACATAACTTGGACTCAAGTCAGGAATGAGTCAAGAATTTGACGACTTTAGACTTGACTTGGACTGCCACTGCAGTGACTCGTGACTTGACTTTGACTTTAACATCAATAACTCCTGACATGACTCTGACTTTAGCCCGCTGACTCAGAAAGACTTGCTATTTTCCCCAAAATCCAAAGATTAAAGGTATATTTACAAAGCCCGTGCTGTGATCTCTCTGCCTCTGTGTTTGTTTACATCCGTAAGTGATTTCAGCATGACACCCAATCAAATAAGGTTCACTTTGGCTTGATCCGACAATCCAGCTAATCAAATTGCAGGAAAACCATGAATTGAAGCACAAGTTCCTGTTTGCTGTTGTGATTATGTTCCGGTCTAAAAGTTATGAAGTTGTCAACATAACAAAAACTGTTTGCAGATTGCAGAATATGCATATATATGACAGAAACTCAAAAATGACCAACTTCATCGGACTGCCAAGTTATGTAAAAGCTGACGCTTGCTAATCGGCTAACAGGGAGCTGGAGTTAAATCACTGAGACGGTTACCTCTCTGTTAGCATTACATGGTGTGTGTGTGTGTGGGGGGGGGTGGCTGGATGGGTGCAGACAGCTCAGTGAAATCAAGCAGTGGCAACAGATGATTTTGACATTTCCACTGCTCTGATCCTCACCTGGAACAGGAAGGATCTGGACGGGACACCAGAGATCATAGCGGAAACAGTGGCTGGTGCCCCAGGCTTGGTTTTTCTCGGTTGTTTCCTGATAGAAATCCAGCAAATGCTGTACAGAATTCACAAGCTCCTGCATGAGTTGTTCTTTTTTTCTGACCTGCTCATTTTGCTGTGCTTTGTGATCTTTTGTTTTGGTGAGGAACCCCCTCTGGGGGTCACAGTCCTTTAATATTTGCTGTTTTCATTTTTTTTTTTCTTTTTTTTTTTACTGCTTTAAGGGTTGGTAATATTCTTGTGTGAGCATGTATATGTCTGATATTTAGTGTTTCATCTGCAATCATGAGATGTGTAAGTTTGATAAAAAAATACTTGTATGTAATATTTGTCCACTAAAAATGTGATTTAATTGATCTTAATCAATGTAATCACATTTATTCTTAAAATCTTGGTATTCTGCATATTCCCTGTTCAATAACATTGTGAACAAAGTAATTCCTTGTGCACAACTTTGCAAAAAAAAAAAAAAAAAAAATATATATATATATATATATAAATACAACATTTAATTGTACATTTAACATTTCTGTTTGAATCCTACTTTCCTTTGTCTTAAATACAGAATTTCTATTGTTAACTTACTGTCTATATATATATATATATATATATATATATATATATATTTGTGACCCTGTGACATATTTTTGACAGTTAACAGGGGGAATTTCATATTCAAGGCAAAGAAAAGTCTTATTAAAAAAAATACAAATCGTATTCACAACATAATTATTAAACTTAAAACTATGTTGTTTTTTTTTGTTATACTGCTGTAGATTTGACATTTTTCCTCTGTCTAATATGTACGTATTTTATAAAAAGGTGCTGATATGAGATATGAAGCACAATCAGTAGTTGATAAATATATTGGGTACATATCTTTGTAAATCTGTTTCTGAAAGAGCCGGTGCCTCATTAGCCACAAACTAATCTGCACATCACTGGTCTGTAGAGAGGGGATTTAATTTCCAGACTTTACTCTGGTTACCTTCCATCTTCGAGTTACCACAATTGCAAACGAGGTAAATTGGGTTTTTGTCAAAGATAAATCATAAAGCAATTTACCTAAAATGTTTGATACATTTTGATAAATAAATATAGTTTCTAAAAGCACACTCGGTCTGCAAACAGCATCACTCTGTCGTTGAAAGGACTTGAAACATTTCACAGTAGGACTTGGACTCGAATTGAGACTTGTTGATCTTATTGATTTGTGACTCAACTTGGGACTTGACTTGAGGACAAAGACTTAAGACATACTTGTGACTTGCAAAGCAATAACTTAGTCCCACCTCTGCAAATACAAGGAAAGAATAGACCCTTTGTTCACTTATTGTTCAAGTACAGTCAGTTTTTTTTTTTAAATGTCCTTAAACAATGAACATAATCCTGTAATTTATTTAGGGTTCAGTCAAAGCTTTTATCAAACAGAATTGCAGATTTTACACGACCTATACTGTAGCAGTCTAAATTACTGTTTGCATCGCTCACACGTCAGGACATCCTGCCCCTCATTTTTGTGTGGAAGGAAAACAGAGCCGCCACTGTGGGAACAAGTCTTTCCTTCAAATTGGTGTGTGAGTTCACAGCGGCCTCCCTGTGAGACCAGCCAGACGGGAGAAGCTGACTCTGCTGTGTGTGTGTTGCAGGATATGGCATTGAGGTGGAGTGATCACACTCTGCCTATCTCCCCATAAAGCACATGAAGGAAGGCTGCGCCTGCCTCACTGTGAGGAGGAGTGAGAAGGGGTGCTGACAGCTCAGCAGAGGGCTGCTGGCGGCAAAATGCAGCATGTTTTAACTTTGAACCCCAGCTCCTATTTAAAGACCAACTACTGAGGGTCGGTTTGATTAGGAGTGAGGGTTAGCAAACAGTAAAGAAATAAAAATAAGGAAATAAAACATTCTTGATATTCAGCTGTGACTGTAATCCCTTGTGGGATCACCCTGTTTATTTTTTGCCTCTCTAATCTCTTGACATTTCTCATAATTACTCCTTACCTTCCACTATTTCCTTTCTTTCTTTTAGTTAATGTCTGCGAACCAAGAAGTGGATCTCTGGTTTTGTGAGGTCGAGCTCATGCACTGAACAAATCCATGCATACTTCACTCTCAGTTTATTTTTGTGGACTGAAGTCCAGCCTGCATTCATAATTGTCCTATGCTCTCAACCTTAATTTCTTTCTATTGCATCCAACACAGCATTCCTTCTGTGGAGGTGGGACACAGGAGGCCTCAAAAAAGGCAAAAGTGGATGAGCCATCAAACTGTTGGGTTATTGTCTGCACCATAAAGCCTCTGTTCCTCCTCCAACTGTGGATGGATTGCTGTGTAGATCACTGAAACCAATGGGCAGTGCACTTACATTACTTTTATTGTTGTGCCTCTACCCGTCTGTCTCCCCTCTTCTCTGTGAATGTGGGGGTGGGAGGAAAGACGGGGTGAGTCGGCACGGAGGTGCATCAGGTGAAGGAGGTTGTGACGATTCAACACAGTGAGACAAGACTAACAAATTAGTCAAAGTGACAGGGAGTTTTATGAGGTCTGTTCTTGTGAGGCACGAGCTGCTCTATCACTCTTTCTCTGGGCCGCAGGGACTCCGTGTGCGTGCATTTGGTACATATTTGTACATATTTGCTCATTTGAAAACAGGAAGGGTAGTGAAGAGAAGGGTTGAATAAGAAATAAGAAACAAGGCAAAAGGAGCAGTAAGAACACATGCAGAACAAAAAAATATATATTTTTGTTCTTATGTACCCTATGCATGGCTTTATGTTTGTTCTCAACTCAGTTTTTATACATTTTTATAGTTTAAAGTCAAAACTAGCTTTTCAAAATTAAAAAAGCCACAACTTCTCTTCTGATTCAATAAAAGTGGGCTTATGTTGATAACTGACTATCCTAAACTTCTATCCATCAAGAAGTTGTTTTCTTTTGCTTGAAAACTGTTTTTACTTTGTGCAGTTTTGACTTTGTCATGTAATAGATTTTAAATCCATATATTTTGCCCTCTAATTAAGTAATTTTAAAGTCTCACTCCAATTATTTTAATGATTATGCAAAAAAAACTTGTGGACAGTTTCTGCAGAGCAGCAGTAGTTCATTTGAAATTCCCCTCTGAGTTGTTGGTGGGACCAGAGTAAGCCCACTCGTACTTCCCAACACCCATCTGTTTACACTCTCTCCAACTAGTTTACAACCCCTTACTTCTCCAACCGAACATTGCCAGCACAACAAAAACGGCAAGCAATATAGAAGCTATCCAGACGTAGTAGATCTAGTCACCTACAAATGGATGCATCAGAATGGAACAGAGTGGGGACCTTGTGGCACGTCAAATGTAGTTTCTACGTCACAATCTTTTTCTAATGGTATTTTTTTTTATCTGTTCCTGATTCACCTCCATTTGAATTAAAAAATACTGAGAAATATCATTTTAATCTTAATTTTCTTTGTATCTGTCCTCCATCATCAGAAAAACAGCACAAGAACATGTTAAAAATGCCAAAAAAAAAAAAAAAATGTCATCGGAGTGGGTCTTTAAACATCGTTAGCTTATTTACTTATAATTCCCTATAGACATTGCACCAATTTGTAATAACTTGTAATAAAAAGACGAAAACATATTATATAAAATATAACTCAGTTAGTGTAAATAACAACAAACAACAATATTTGAACTTTTTCTTTGATGCAGCAACAGCTGTTTCTCAGCTTATCAGCCGCTAAGCAATTATGTCACTCTCTCATGGACTCGGTGGAAAGCGATGAAATCAGCTGAGAACATAACCGCTCAAGAGGACAACAAATGCTGTTTACATTTAGGTGAGAATCTCATTTGCTTGTGCAGAAGTATGCCCACATTTGCACAAAAGCCAGAGAAGAAGCCTCAGAGATAACACAGTGGCTCCTCTGCAGCATCTATCATTCTCCACGGCCTTAGTACAAATTTAAATGAGCCGGTCCTGGAAAGAAGCTTAAGTGGCTCACAGTATGAGTTGTGAGAGAATAGTAATAAGTGGAAGGTGTATGGTGTACCTGCTGGTCGGGTCTTCACTTGAGCCCGTGCACACCACTGTGCTGATGAGGAGTCAACAGTAAGAGATAACGGAAAAGAGCATGAATCAGATGCACCTGTTGTATCATGCCATATGCTTTACCTACACAAAGGTATTGTTTTTTATGAGGAAAAACCAGTGTATTTAGAACATTTTCACATCTTAATGTTAGAATAGAAGTAATAATAATAATAAAAAAAGCTTTTTTTAAAAATAAAAAGATTAACCTATTTGTAGGAAACTGCTCCAATCACATAATTTTATCAGATATTTCCAATTGCTTTTGCATAAAGTTATTCTGGAAAGAAATGTTGCAGTGCTTACAGGATGTTCCTAAAATTCTGACTATTTGCAAATTGATTTTTGTACTCTTTTATGATCAAAGCTTCAATGTTCCAACTAGATTATTGTTTTTTCTCCCTTAGCTTCTGCTTTTAGTCATTACTTTTGTATTATATGCTTAAATAAACATCTCTTTTTGTCCTATAAAACAAAAGAGGCTGCTACAGGGGAGAATTTACATTCAAAATGTCCTGATTAAACACATACAAAACATGACAAATTATTTATTGCTGCACATACATTTACTTGAATAAAAATTGATCAAATATTTAAAAAAGTGACAACATTTTCAAATGTTCACATTCACATATTTAGGCATGCATCCTAACAAGCATAAATATGAACATATGCCAGCAAATCTGCACAGAAATGCTTTTATACACATCTGTGCACATGTGCGGCCCTGCAAGTGTGCTTCAAGCCGCCGTTAGCACAGCAGGCTGTTTGTGAAAATGATCACATCAA
Organism: Adrianichthys oophorus; assembly: GCA_036245035.1. Classification (NCBI taxonomy): domain Eukaryota; kingdom Metazoa; phylum Chordata; class Actinopteri; order Beloniformes; family Adrianichthyidae; genus Adrianichthys; species Adrianichthys oophorus. The sequence continues at coordinate 21,188,890 of BSAI01000104.1, read as the reverse complement.
TCGAAGTGATAGATAAAAGACTGGGAGCTATTGATAAAGTGCCACAATTATTTGGAAGATGAATGGCTGAATTTGTTTTTGAAATTGGACTGGATCTTGGTGCAATGGAACAGAACTCATCATCATCAACGAGGCTGCCGAGAGATTGCTTTCTGTCACAACCAAATATCAGCACGGACAATTGGATCCATCTGCAAAATGGGATCAAATAGACCTACTCACAAAACATCAGAGGTGATGTATAGTGACCATGTGTAAATCATTTTACGCTGAAAATGCCCAATCTATCTTTGTTCCGTGAAGCGTCGACCATCACCACATGTGATCATACTCTGAAATAATTTGAGGCACATTAAAGAGCGGCAAGTACAACATGGACAAAATTGATAGTATTATCAATGAGGGGAAACAGGATGCTGAAATGCCAAACATGAACCTATCAACTCCTATAATGTGTGTGAGATGATTGTAAACACAAGTATTGAGTGGATAGCTTCAGACTAATGGGCAGTCAAATGCAGCCTTTACAATGGGGAAGGAGATTATTTTCTCACATCTTCCAAGATATTTGTCTTTTATTGTTATTATTTAAAAGAATATTTGCAAATTTCCAACTCATAAAACTTGCAGTGTTGTATCACATAATTCATTTAAGCCCATAAATCCTTTGGCTTTTGCAGTTATAAGCCTCATAATGATGCATTGGTTAATAGCCTGAATATTTGAGCCACATAAAAATGGTAATAGATTAAACCAGGGGAGTGTGTTGAGCTGTAGTTCAGAAGTGTGGGTGCATCTGTGTGTGTGTGGGGGGGGGGGCTGGCTGAAGGGAGGGGGCTGGCTGAAGGGAGCAATCAGTAAAGTATTCCTGCAGCTTCCACAGGCCTGAGCATACAGAGGGGGACATCAGAACGGATGCACAAAGCCAACGAAGAGGGACAAAGCAGCAGGGGGCTGGAGGGAAACACACTAAGTAATGTACTGTGCTAGGAGGGAGGTGACCGGGGTCTGACGATGCAGAGAAAAAGCGTGTAAATGGGTCGCTATTAAGGGAAACGCATGCTGAATGATGGTTTACAGCCACAGATCTGCCCAGAGAAAGCATCCGTCCAACTAAAATTACATATTTACTTTTGCTCTCCTTTTTGTTTGTGTATCTGTGCCAGACGTTACATCTGCTTCACATAAATCAAATTCACATCTGCCTCTGACTATAAATCTGTCAGAAAAGATGACACTGGAGCTTTGTCTTATTTATTTTTATTTATCATGACTTGAATGATCTTTGGCATTTTCAGTGCTGTTTTGTTTTGATTCTGTGTACTGTAGCATGTTGTTTCTACCCACACCGGCAGAAGCTAACTGAATTGTAATTAAACTGTCTTGAACACAGACATACATATTCATAAACACACCCACACTGTATATATTTTTGCTCACATTTGCAAAAAATAAAAAATACAGTCCCTTTATTGCTTGCCTGTGAGGCAGTATATGTACACAGCATCCTGACATACCCTTCACATTCCCATCCTATCATTTCTAAGAGAACTGTCCCCTCAGTCACAAACAGACATGTAAGCATGCATGCACATGGACACATTGCCCACACACATTGTTTCTATGAGGCCACTGTCTGGCAGGGTCCTGCAGGGACTTGTGCTGTCAGGGAGCAGTCCACGGAGTGTCCCCGGTCCCTGCTCCACCTGCTGTGACAGCTAATTAGGCCTGGCCACAAAGGTTGTACTGTCTGGGTGCTGAAGGGGGTGTCATGGCTTGGCATGGCAGAGCTTGGTATGGGATGGCATGAGAGGGGGGAAGCCAGCTTATGAAGTGCCCTGCCATGTTGTCCGAGGACATGCTTCACTTGGTAACAACCCCAACAAAAAACCTAGAAACACTCCCCTTCTGTCATTAATTACATTCACTCACTTTTATTAGTCTTCCATTTGGACAAATCAACAAACAGGGCCTCCGCTGACATCATTAGCTGTCATAACAAACAGCTACAGTAAGAAGGGGGTCGTTTGTCAACATTAACCCTTCCTTGAAAGTAATGAGACATCGCTATCTTGCGGCCTACCTCGGGGCCTTTTGTCCTGCTCCTGCTGCCCCCCAGACTGTTCTGTCATCAGGAGACGACAGTTGCTTGCACCAAAGCTGTGGATGCTCCAGGCACACAAGGAAGCTTAAATAGCATCGCAGCAAGTTAACACTGACAACATGGGGGTGGGGGAGTATATTTTTGGGAGGCTTGGGGATCAAAGGCACTGATGAAATGGGATGAGACAGGGCAGCCTAAGCCCCTCGGTTACGTGTGATGCTTTGAGAGTGTGTGTGACTCAGATATGAGGCGAGGAAGGAAACACAGGTTGGAGATGGTGACAGGGAGCTCAGCCGTTTGCCTGGACCAGCAGGGAGCACGAAACGACAAACAAGACCCTTGAGCGACTGCACACACTCGTCGAGTTAGAGCTGTTTGGATGTAAATTTAAACACACACGTACATTCATTTTAATAAAACAACTTCACTAAAATTCACTATTTGTCCTCAAGGTAAAAACATGTTGAATTTAAAGGTTAACTCGATCCTCCTACTTTTTCATTTGTCATAACTTCTTTTAGGTACAGAAACAAAAAGAATGCCTATGTTCTCTCCGTTCTAAATATTTATGTCTCTGAATAGTAGAAAAAGGTGGTCTGTTTCTTTTCATTTAACTTGATGCAAGCATGCATGAGAAACATTATACCGTGTGTTACATTATGCACTGTTTGTTGACTTCCAGACTCACCAAAAACTTGAAATAATAATTTTCAGAAAATGTAATTCAGACTTATCTGTACTGTTTTTTTTGTTGATTTCCATCTAAATGCACAATATTGCCCCAGCATATGAATTAGATCCAGATCTAGGCTTTGAATTTGCCCCAGTAACATTTTGTTCCCCCTCTCTCTCTCTCTTTTTTTTAATTTAATTTAATTTTATTTTATTTTTCTTGGAGTGCCTGGGACCACTTTTACAGTTGCATACAGTTTCAGCCAGAACGTGTACACCTGGAAAAAATGCCACACATTAATAAACTTAAGAAGATTCAGAATGATAGCTAGAGCCCACATCCAGAGGCTGCAAAACAGACCTAAATCATTAATTCTCCACCACCATGCTTGACAGCTGGCATGAGGAATGTGACATGCTGTGTGTGGGTTTTGGCAAAAGTTGCTATTTACATTGAAGCCAAAAAATCCCTGTTTGTCTTATCTGTTTGGAATTTTTTGCCGTAAAGTTTTGTGGTCATACACAACTGTAATTATGAGCAACACTACAGTTTTATTTTTCTCTTTTGATTGTTTCCTAAAAAAATCACATTTTGTGTTTTGATGTCTCAACTTAAACTATTACAAAAAATATAATGAACTTTTTTTTTTCTTCTATATCTGCTCCTGGGATGAATTCACTGCCACATTTACTATCAAAGTGGCTTACCATCTGAAATACATCAAGTGAATATTTTTAGATCTTTGCTCACTGTATTCTTACACTGTATTAGCTTTACAAATTGTTTAGAATAGCTTTATTCTCTTCAACAGAATGATTGGAGGCAAATATCACTTTTGTAAAATCTTTTTCTATGTCTGCCCTTCTTGGCAAACTGCTTACACATATATGAATTCTCCATACCTGCAAACTGACAAACCTCTCCTTCTATAAAAGTTGTGCAAATATTTCATGGACATGTCTGTTAGTGTCATCAGAAAGCACAGCTCTGTTAGCCTCAGATCTAGCTGAGGATGAAACAGACTGTTGTGACCTGTGCAGCACTCTGGATGCTGTGGTGAAGCTTTTTCAACCTCTGCCATGCATTCAAAACCCAATATGTCTGGAAATGTCTATGGAAGCTGTGCTGGTAAGTGTCAAACAAATATGGCTACGAGCACAGTAGAAAAAATAAACAAAACACACTTTTTCTCTATCCCGTTGATGAGCAGTTTTCATTTGGTTGAATATATAAAACAATTTTTAAAAAGCGGTTTATTTTTTTTAAATGCACTAACCACAGATCTATGGGTTATTTAAGGAGGAAACATCTATTAGAGAAAATATTGTATTCAATGATGTACCAGGTGAGCACTATTGACATCTCTAGAAACAGTAAAATGTGTGAGAACGCTACAACAGCAGCAGCGGAGTAACCTTCATTAAGCTGATATGCTTGGCAAGTTGACTCTAAAGCTGCAATCCCAGCCAATTACTGAAAGGCAAAACTTTTGCCAAGGGCAATTGGTGGCCCTTTCTGTTCTTTACTTATTAATCCCTGCAGGGCTTTCTGTAGGATGCCCTGATTGACGGATCATGGTGAAAAATTGATGTACCCTTGCTTTTTTCCTCAGTTTTACTCACCTTCATAGCAGCCAAAACTGGATGAATAACTAACTGAATTTCTTGTCTTCCAACATGCAATTGAAATTTGTACGAAAGCACCGCAGCACCCTGTGGACTACTGAGGCTAAACCACGTGCAAAAGACTTTAAGGATGTTGATGAATAATGTAACCATGTTAGTGCATTCTATATAACTCATAAACTGTTGTAAAACTTTGATGTGCAAGCCATTTTGAACTTGCTGCTAATGATAAAAGCCTGAATGTTGCTTGGACAATAATGTACTGGAGTTAAACAATCCACAAAAAGCAGTTTTCACAAACGTCCAGTAGGAAAAAAAAGTTTATTCTGTTTGCTTGTTTTCCAAATCGTTTGTTGGCCTAATTTTCCTGTCTGCAAGTGAAAACAAACATACATGTTCATGTGTAATTTGTGCCAGAAGGGTTTATGTGGGAGAGGGGTTAACATATTATTTTCTCGCTCTTATCAGTCCTTGTAAAAGGATTAGATGAGCAAAAGTGAGAGATAGACATAGAGGAAGCGAGAAAATGCCATTTGGGGTGAGTGCCAAGTGGGTCTGCTAAACGAGTGTATTTGTATGCAAATACATGTAAATTTATGCACACAAGGCAGTGGCAGCGCCCGGGGCTGCTTTGATTGGCAGTTGCAGGTCTGTGTGTGCTGACGAGGGACGCTTGGCTCAGGGTGCTTCTGTAAAGTTGGGAACGACTACCTCTCCATGTTATACATGTTCTGGATCCACCGACAGCACACGTCTGCAGCCCAGCCTCTCTGCCGGACCATAGAACAGCAGGGCCCGCTTCCAAAAAACTCTCCACACACCAAGAGCTCGGCTCAGCCAGCTCCAATTCCTCCATGGCTAGAAGCAGCCAGGGCATCATTATAAAATCAATGCCCCAACTTCATCTTGCCTGGCTGTGAGTGTATGTGAGCAGGAAGGATAGCATTCAGGGCTTGTTTGTGTTTATTCTAGCGGGTGTTTGTGAGTGACAGAACAGCAGAAGCACTGATGCAATACTGTCCACACTCTCTAATGGGCTGACAGAGAGGCTTTAGGTCAGGGCTTCCCATTACTTCTGGAGGGAAACTTGCTAAATGATTAGGAACCAGCACCTAGCTGCCATCCAGAGGAAATGTAAATGTCTTTATTTCATTCATTTTTTTGTGTTTTTGTGGCAGAATTGTCATGAAAAAACAGTGCATCATCTCAATAATGTTAGCAGAAATTCCTGATGATGCTGGCATAATTGGGTAGCTGCTATTTATAATTCTTTTCTCCTTTATTTTTTGTATGTACGAGGTACAAAATGGAAAAAATAATAATAATAGGTGGGCGAGGATGAAGCCATTAACTTTTCTATTACTCATTCACACAGGCCTCCAGGCCAGTAGTAAAACACTTGGAAATCACCAACCAAAAATACAACTTGTTCCATAAAAACGTGGAGCGTTTTGCACAGTGTCATAAATTTACTCTGCCATGATGACGTTCCTCAGGAACTTGCTGTTTTCCTTATGCCACCCATTCTATAAACATCTCAGTCTAATGGGCAACCATGCTTGTCCCATGTGTAAACAGATGCATACAAAAAGCTTTGTTTTCTTTGTTTTGTTTTTTTTGTCTGCTCACAGGACTGATAATTCCGATGCACTCCCTCAAGCTTTTCATATGTGCCAAAGCAGGGTGGCTATTTTTAAGGTCTGCAATTATACTCTCTGCAGAGCACAGGCAGCAAAATTACTCAGTTGGCACCAGTACCACTCCAATCTCACACTCACTGCAGACCCAATCTCAATGGGAAATAAAGCAAAATTTGTTAGGTTCATACACAGCAGCACATCCAACTTTTTGTTTGTCACACCTGGGGACCACAAATGGATTCTCATCAAACAGGAGATTGAAAATGTATGCTTATTTACACCAGCATCTTTTCTCTACAAGTATTCTGCTTATTTTGCCAACTATAAAGGGGACCCCGAACTGCCTGTGTTTTTCCTCACTCATACCCCCACCCTTACCTTTTATAACACGAGAGTCTCAATGTGATGTTCACTCATCAACCATCACAAGTCGGAAAATGCCGGCTGTTGAAAGAGCACGTGGCCTGTGCACTTTTCATCCCTCCCTTCCATCACTGTAGCAGCAATGAATAATACATATTTTACTATATTATTGCAAGAGATTTGTAACACTTGAAACAGAATGCAATATGCAGTTTATCTCCATGCACGGCAAGCACAAGGTGCTTCCGTAGCGTCTGTCTATATCACTTGGCGGGAGGGGAAGAAAAGAGAACAGAGGAAACAAGTTTGTGCGACTCTTGACAGTCCATCAACTTCCAGGAGCAATTATTCCCTCAGCCGATTCATCCGATGCAGACGCTGGTGACTTTCGTTTCAATGCTCTTGAACAAAGAATGTGCAATTTTCAAACATGTCTGTGTGCTTTGAGTTGCTTTTGAGCACAAAAGTATTCATTAGCAGCTCATGTTGCCGTACATTCACTATTAATGACAGCGGCCAAAAGCTCAGTAAGCTGTTGTGACAGTTTGGTTGTTAAAGTGGCCAGATCACTCAGCAGTATCTGGTCTCATGCGCTACAACAACAATAGATACTACATGACAGCAACTTCAGTGACTCCATTATACATCCTAGATGTCATATCAGATAAAGTTCACTATCCCACTTTCATTGTTGTTTTTCTTTAATTCGCCAACCTTTCAAAACCTGGGAATTACATCATTCAGCTCCCTTATTTTGCAGACCTGTGTAGAAAATCTGTCATTATTAAAATCCGCCCTTAATCATTAAGCGCCTTTGTTTTGCTGGCATAACCACAGCCCATTTTGAAATTTAATTTCCTGAAGTAGAGGGTCGAGAGCTGGGGCCATTTTATATGGAATAATTGAAGTACAGCCTCCATGCACACACAGAACACCTCCCCACCACCACCACCTCCACATGTGAGAGCGATGCAGCAGTGTTTGTCATCGGCCTGCCTCGTCCTCTTAGAGATGGAAGGGTGAAAGCGTGCTGAAGGCCCGCAGAAAGCCCTCCAGTCTCTATCGTTTAATTTGATGAGGAGGCGTGAGGTGAGCTGGAAGAGGAAATGCATCTCGCTGCTGTTTGCCACTTGAGAGCTCATTCACTGCCTCAGGCTGTTGACCACACTATGTAAGGTTCTTGCTACAAACACGTTGCCACACAACACTTAAATTGCATTTGGACCTCGACTGGGGTGAGCAAATGCCTGGCCAGAAATCAATGGGCTGGATATAAGCCTCAGTGGACATGGGAGGAGGTTAGCTTTCATTGCAGCTATTGATAAATGCCAGGTACATTTCATCAAACAACTGCAGCTCATTGAGTTTTCGTACACATGCAGAATTTGAAATGGAAACTAGACTTACATGAAGACATTCATTGTCATTATTTAGGAAATCTTAAAGCTCCAAAAAAAAGTGTTACCAAAAAAGTTGAATAGATAATGAACATTGTATCTCAGTTTTGCTTCACTGATCTGTGGCTAACTGGATAGCCATTAAGGTGTAAAAACCCCACAGTGTGACACGGACTGGAACGCATTGAGGTTCGGCACGGCAGAATAGATTTTCATTTCCTTAATCAACTTCCTTATCCATCCTTTTTTTCGTGGAATTAATATAGATCAGTGTTAATGGGAGCCAAATACGTGAGTGGCAGCATGCAGGGAGCAGACTCAGTGGAGGAGAGCAGGCTTTTCTCCTCTATCAAGAGCAGCATCTGTTGCTCTCATGCTCCAACACTATTTACAGATAGCTGTCATTATTTACACTTGATGAGATCCTATCTAATTTGTCAATCCACTGTTTCCAGGGACAGGGACAACTTAAGCATATCACCAGGAAGTAACACTGCAACATGTTGCATTCATTTTCTGTACCAGCCATGGGTAAATAGTTTTTATTAGAGCAAAACGAAAACCTTATTTCCTGTCATCCTACAATGCTGCTCTTTGTGTCTTGAAAACAAACAACAGCATAAAGACAAATACAGCCAGATACACCAGATCCACTGTGAGCTTAACCCCCAACATTTCATGCTTTTTTTTTTTTTATATAATTTATATCAAACGAAGAGAACCGAAGAAGAACCATCAGTTTCATCTGCAATGTCCAGTTGATCCTATCCCAAACAGCTTCTCTGACTGAAATCAGATCTTAACTGCATTTTTCTACAGTTCTTTGAGACACTAATAATATATTTATAGGTGTATTACATAACGAGTGAAAGTAAAGAGGGTGGAACCCAAAGAGGCCCACTATGTGTTGAGAATAAATAGAGCAAAGGTTTTTTTTTTCTGTGTCAACCTTAGAAAAACAATTTTGAAGACATGCAAACACATTTATTTATAAAAAAATCTTCAATATTTTCACTTTCATTTTCAACACCTAACACTGCAAAAACTGAATCTTTAGTAAGTAAAAAGACGTTTAAAGTAAGTAAGCCATTTAAATTAAAAAATGTCTTATTTTCTGTCTCGCAAGAAAAATGATCATATCAAGAACGTTTTTTTTTTTATTGAAATTGATATTGAAACAACTATCTTAGTTTAAGAAAATGTGTCCTAATAGGGTTAGTTATATCTAGAGAGCCAGGTTTTACAGTGTAGAAACAAAAACAACCTAATCAAAAGATTTGTTTTTATTTTTGTTCACTCCATTTCATAGAAGCTTATTCAACCATTGGACTTAAATTGATTTCTCTTTTTGACAGTATTTAACCTCCTGAGCTCCCATTGACACATATGGAGACAAGACACGTCTCCATAATATCTGACTTAAAGAAAAATGCACTCCAATAAGAAGCCCGGGTATCAGGAGAATAACCAACATTTCAGAACAGAAGATGCAACAGCAGGTGACTGGTGGACTTCGACAAAAAGCTCAGGATGAATATTGAAATTAACTAGATATCTTTATTTATACATTTTTGTGATAAAAGTGTCTGCTAAAGTAAAAACTTTACATGCGCTATATTGTTCTTATGAAATTTAAAAAAAAAACAAAGAACATTTCACACTGAAAAACCAACAGCAGTGCATCCAATATAGGTTTGCTTATCTTAGCAACCTTGGTTGAAAACACAAAAGTAAGGAAGAGAAAAATCTCCTTTCAATGTAGCATCACGTCACAATGAAATAAATCATTTAAAATCACATATTGAAGAATGCACACCTCTGCCTGAAAACTGTATTTAAATCACAGATGAAAACTTGGATGTGTCAGCTTTCAGCTCAAAGCTCGATTAGTCCTTCTTGTTTTTCTTTCATGGAAAAAAATGGATTTTAAATGTTTTGTGGAAGTCACTGTTCACGGGTTTTGGAAATTCTTCTACTGACTTAAGGGACTTGACTGTGGGAACATATATTTACGCCTGTGTGTAGGTGCATTTCTGTGTGTATTAAGGAGTGTAAAAAAGACAGGAACAAAGAAGGAAATGACAAAACATGTTGCACGGAGCTGAAATGACAGTAAAATACAAGACCAAGAACAGAAGAAGAATGACAAATGCGTGGAATTAAAAAACATAGTAAAAACTTGAAAAAAAAAAACATTATTGGTATAAGGAAAGTTAAAAATACTGGACAGCTGGGCGAACTTTTTTTTTTACCTGAAAAAATAAACTTGATTGACTGTTGCAAGAAAAAATCATCACTTCATGATTGCAATCCTTTTTGCACATGCAGTAACATAATGTCAGTTTTAGTCTGCGCCATGCAGCAGATGGATGGTTCTCACGCATATGGATAATTCAGATGCCAGGACTTGAAAAAAAGACGCTGAATTGCCACCAGAAAAATCAAGGAGACCCTGCCACGTGTCAATCCATGGAACAGCAAGGTAAATTAAAAGAAACCAAATATTTGAGAGAAATTGAAACACTTTCTCTCAACAATCTGCAAAATGATAAAATCGCACTTCATGTCCCACAAATATTATCATTGCTTATGTTTAGTGAACATGGCAAGTGTTTTCTGTTTTCAAAATATATGCAGATACAATATTTTGCATGAACATTTTTTTGGAACTCATTTCTGTTGAGATTTTGTGTTCCAGGAGTTTGAACTTGGTTTGTCCAACTGCCATGTTTTCTACTATATAGGATAAAATCAGACAGACGCTCTAAAGAGCCAAACATTTGCTCCCTTGCTCTCAATCACTGTAAAATCCTTGTATGTCACTACAACAGGAACAAAAAGACAAAATGCAGTCCCAAGCGCATCCCTCATATCTCTCTCCCTTTTTGCAGGTGACAACTCGTATGAGGCTACATGAGCTACTTTTTTTTTTCTTGTCTATAAAGAAACGTGTTTCACTCCGGTAGATTACGGTCAGACACGATTAGGATCTGTGCCTGACTGAAGAAGAAAAGAGACATGCACTGTGTAACCTCAAAAGGAGAGGAAAAAAAGACAGAAGAGATAAAACTGATGAAATCCTTCCATTGCTTTACAGTTCCCAGCTGCTCAGTGGGTGTGGCAACTGCCTTGTATGAGCAACATCATTAGCTTAAATACATCTGTCTTTCTCCTTGCCTCTTGTTTAGTGCTATTTCTAAATATCCTTGACTGTTTTTCACCTTGCTCCTTTATAAAAAAGAAAAAAGAAAGGAATAAAATGTATGTTTTGCTTGTTTGTCCTTTACTTTGATCTTTCCGCAATCTGGAAATGATCTGCACACTGTGGCACCAAAAGGTCACTTTTCCTGATGCCGAATGCTTGAATGTAAGCCTTTCATTGCATTTATAATTCAAAATACTTTGACAACACACAGTTTCTGCACCAACTGCTCTTTGAATCTGTTATTTGAGTAGCTGAGGAGTTGTAAAAAAAAAAGATATGTATTCCAAAAAAAAGTAAACAATTTGGAGAAATGACAGATTTACCTGTTTGTTTTCAATATTAAGTTACTCCCACAGAAAAAAAAACTTTTATGAACAAAAAAGTTGTCAATTTGAATAATGAAATATTACACATGAGATAATCTATCAACATACAGCTTTGTATTTTCATTTTGGTCAGCTATTTTTACACTTTTTAAAAAATGTTTTTCTGGTGAAAATTATCTTTTTTTTTTTTTTTAAGAATAAATTCATTTATTAGGATTTTGGTCCGTAGATGAAATTGACATATATTGAAAATGTTTAAATACTAAATAAAGTCATTGTTTTGCTAAAAAATAGCAGTATTGTAACTTTGTGCTGCTAACTAGTGCTGTCAATTGATAAATAATCAGATTAATCACACTTTTGGGTTGTGAATAATCTAGATTGATCCCACTGTTTTCCTTGGTACATTTTTTAAGACAATATGCAGCTTTTGAAAAAGAAACAGGCAATTTTTTAACTCAGAAGTGTAGTTTGTATGCACAAAACACATCAACAGTAACAAAAGCAAAACTATAAAGATTTTTATGTTTGCAGTATTTATGTATGCAGTAATTAGCGATCTAAACCGAAAAAAATAACAAGAATAAAGTACTTAAAATTGATTGAATATTTATTTCTTTTGCAAGTGACCATGATATAAGTGGAATAGTGCCCAACAAATTGTGCATTTTCAATAATTAATGCACGCCGTGGAAGCCAGAACCAGTCAGCATGAAGCGGAAGACAGTTGCTTCGCGAAGTGCATTTAATTTGCAGTAAATACATATTTATGCTTTAATTTTTTTTGTATTTATCGCGTGCGTAAATTTGTTAACGATGACAGCCCAAATTGTAAGTCAAACATATAATACAAGTCCTATCCTGCAATAGCTTGTCATTATTCCTCTGTTTCTAAATAGGTTCTGTTACATTTAAAAATTTGGCATTTGTCCTTTTTTTTTTCACTGAAATCTATGAGTTTTGTTTGTCCATCTGAGTTTTGTCCTTTGTTTGCAGTCTTTATTCCCCTTCATTGAAACTTTTTTTTATCTTACCGTTTTGTCAATATATAGTCTGTGTGTATTTGTTTGATTCACATTTGTATTCTGAAAGACATATCAGCCTTTCTGCAACTTTGTTTTTAGATGTCACGATGTATGTGTTTTTGTCCTGAGTTTTTCTGGCTGCTTTAGGTTCATCATGTTGAGTCCCTTAGTTGTGTAACACCAAAATGACATTAGTCCCCAAGGTTGTGGCATTTACAGATACAAAGAATTAAAAAAATAGTTGCCTTTATAGTACATGTATGTGGAAAAAAATACTTATAAATACAAAGGACATTTGTGTCGCAGCTTTGTACATTATTTACCAGTGTGCAAATAAATGCATTTTTAAAGTATAGTTTTTGGTCATGTGACAGGCTGTCAACTTTTCAGAACGTCCCCTGCCTCCCACCTGCTGACAGCTGGAATAGGCTCCAGATGCCAGTGACCCTGAACAGGATGAAGCACCTACAAAAAAATGTATGAATGAATAAATAAATGATGCAGAAGTAGTATGCGGCCCAGCAACATAAGCCAGCAAAAATATAAATAAATAAAAATATCAGCCTTGGTATCTGAATCAAGGTGGTAAAATGAGATCATTTGCCACTTGGGAATGCCACTTAAAACACCACTGTGCTTTGCATTGTGTTTGGTATCACACAACAAACATTCAAGTATTAAAAAAAAAAGTTAAAGTCATCTTCATCTGTCAAAGCTCAGCTGGTTTCCTGCTGCCCCACATCGTAAGCTGGGTTTTGTGCAGGCATTATAGCTTCCAGGCACGTTCCTGAAGAGAGGGAGAGATGGCAAGATTAAAGACCTTTTTGTGGCTCCAACCCTCTGCTTTCCTCTCATGCCCACACTGCAAAAAATAATCATATTAACAATTCAATTTAACCAGGGTTCAGCCTTACAAAATTCCTTGCTGGTTAATTCCCCCTCTGAGTCTGTTACAATTGTTTACCAATTAGTTTAACTTAATTGCCAGAACTTGTTGGGGTTGTTTTGTTATTTATGAAAATGTGGCAGCCTATTCAGAAAGAGACCGAGCTGGATTGCATTGTTTTCAATATCATTTTATGAAAGTGACAGACTTTCTCCCAATTTCAGCATTCTTGGACAGTGGTTCCTTCCCAAGATAAGCCCCCTCTCTAATAAACCATGTAAGATTGAAACAAATCATATCATCATCTTCAATTAAAACCTTTAACAAGACTTGATAAACAAATGATCATGAGTAAATCAATAAGTATTCACAAATATGTACTTGTGCTTTCTGCAAAATGTATCTGCAGGACCAGCTTGATTAAAAACAACAATTCTAAAAGGGTGTGTGCAACAAACAACCTTTTAGCCTTTTTTTGTTAAAGTTTAAAACTCCCTAAATAAATCAAATGTTTTTTCTAATAAATTATTGCATTTTTCAGATTTCAGAAAATTGTGATGAATATTCAAATGAATGGCTGTAATGCACAGCTATACCGAGTTGAGACAATGTGGTGTTCGATCCAAACGTTTAGTTCAACCTTTGTGGTCCCCCCGTGAAAGTTTTCAAAAGGAGATATTCACTTTAGTGCAGAAAATAGTTGATATGACTTGTAGAAAATTGACATTTTCATTGCATTTTTGTCTCTTGCTTTCTTAACTCAGCCCAAACAAGTCGTATGGCAAGGTGGTTCCTTAATCCTTTCTTTCCACCGTCCATCTCTATTCAAAACATAGTGTAACAGGAAAAAAACAGAAGAATAAAGCAACGAGACGCTACAACTCCTGGTGCCAAAAGGCATAGCAAGATTGTTGACCAAAGCAGATGTTTGTACCTTTTCCTCTGTCTTTTTCATACCCAATTGTCATTGTAGTGCGTGTTGTCAACCTGGGACAGAGAAATGCTCCAGGCACCATGACACCCCACATTAAATAAAATGTATTCATACAGAAGTTATCTTAGGAGATTCAGCATCTTTGTGGTGTAGGCAGGATGGGGTCAGAGTTGGTTGGTAACAAGGAGCAAAAGCGCAAATGCTGGGTAGACAATAAATCTTTCTGGTGTACCAGAAGACCGATGGACCTAAAGCTCACTGAATACTTTGTTTTTAAAATGAGCTGAGTTGACCTTAGCGATGCATTAATGCACATTTCAGATGCAAAGACATTCTTCCACACCAGAAAGAAAAAGCATTAGCATTCTGCTTCAGGCTATATGACAAAGAAAAGAAAGGCTGGAGGGATAAAAGAAAGGCTTTCTTTATATGACCATTCACCTTTTTATTCTATCCGCACAATTAATTTTTATTTTTACAGGACTACTCTGATGTTTGACTGAGAGATACTGACAGAGCAATGATCCTCAGAAAAAGAGCTGAGTGTTCTACAGAGAAAAAAAGGCATTTGCCATTTCCAAAAGAAGGTCTTTTGGATCACAAGCTAAAAGCACTTGGGGAAGGAGGTGGCAGTAGCACTGAGGCTCTATGGAACATTGGGGGCTTGACACAACAAAAAAGTAAACAAAAATAGCTCAAAATAGGTTGGAAAGCACTGTTCTTCAACAAAATATGGACGCCTTTGTATTCGTTTTGGTGTTAAATGGTGTTTTGCACAAACAAAGAAGCAAAGCGTTGAAAATGAAATAAATATATAAAAATAACTGCACTTTTATAGTGGAGCTGAAATTGCAAAAGTCTTTGCTGTTGCAGTTGGCACTGGTAAAAGGCTACAGTATAAGGTCTGCACTGCAACCCTTTCAGGACAGGAGCTTGAAACAATTTCCCTTGCAAAGTTGACCATGAAGGTTAGAGTATTTTAAATGTTGTTTCCTCCTCAGGAAATTGTAAAAATATTTCTTTGGTTACATACTCTTCTTCCATATTTTTTATTTCATGAGAAAAAAAAAAACCTTAGTTTTAGGTGCTTGGCTGATCCTGATAATATATCAGTCAGAAAATGGTCTAAGTGCACATGTTGACCTGAGGCAACAAATCAAAAACTGCCATTTTAGTAAATAAATGAAGGCAATAAGTGTCTTTACTCAATCAAATATGCTCCTTCATATATTCATGCACGTCATAGAACTTTTTAGAAGTTATTTAAATTTAAACATGCCAAAAAAGTGACAGTAATCTTACTTTTTGCATGCAGTCTGTTCCAGTTGGCTGTGGTCCCAAAAAAAGATGGTTTTTAACCCAAGCCAAAAGGTCAAAACCACACCCAGCTTAAATGTATTTAGTCCCAGCCTTTGCATAAAATTTTCTAACGTATATTTGTAAAAAAAAAAATCAAGGGGCAGTGTGAGCCAAAATAGTGGTTTGTTGCCTGAGAGCAATGCCATGTCACAGAGCAGGGGTGTCAGAATTCAGGCCTCAAGTTCCAACGCTCTACGTGTTTTCCAACCAATTTGCCATTGAAACTCATTTTTGGCCAAAGACACCTGATCCAGATGTCCAACAGATGAGACAGGATTTCTGGAAAACTGGAGTTTGACACCCCCTGCCATAGAGGGTTAAGGGGAATATTAAAATAATCAGCCAGCCATCTTTTCTCAATCCTATCAAAGTTTCCAAAGATGACCACAAGCTCTTATATCTGAATTGTAAATATGCACCATAAAGGAAGGGGACACCAATGAAAACAAGCTACAACAACAAGATAGTTGTCTTTATTTGCCCCACATGGAGGCCAAGGTCAAACAGACAGCCAGTCACAGCCGGGCACAAAAACACTAAGGCATCCCGGGGGTAAACGGGCAGCCTTTGATCAGGTGTGTTATTTCTGTCACAAAGGTGACCCATGCACTACGACTCTGATGACTCACCAGCGCTTTGGCTGTGGCAACAAACGATGGCTATCATTCATATTTTCCACTCAACCTCTTGAGTAAAGCTGGGAGAATTCTTCATTTTGTACTCAGGGTAGCCTTATTACATGAGGTCATTCTGTGACACAGATCTAGAGTCCTTTAGTCTATGAAAAGCTTGCTCCTTTTGCTTTTTTGACCTCTGCTTTATGAAAGTCTTCTAAAATAGATGGAAGATTTCATACCGAGAGATGGAGAGCAATAAAAAGGGGTAGAGGATCATTAGACAAAGCAAAGAAAGAGACACAACCTCACAATAGTAGTGCTTCGTGCAACAAACTTATAGGTCCATCAACATGATCCCATGTGCCAAAGACCTTTTTGCTTCAGCTCTTCACCCAGAAAAGCTGACACTTCAGTTAATTGAGATTTTAATCCAGGATGAACATGTCAGTGAAATATTGTGCAACAAAAGCAAACTCTGCTTATCAACACAGAGTTAGAAGGGGAAAAAGAAGATTTCGATGTGCACTATAAAAAGTTCAATGTCAAAACTAGCATGCCCTTCTAGAGGTCAGCCAGAGTCAATCACTTTTGTTGCGCTATCAAAAAGTAGCTTTAGATCGAGTTTATTTTGCTTGGGCAAGAGTTCAGTTCAATGCCAGTCCATAATTAAGATGACGAGTTAACTTCCAAATGCTAAATCTCCAACCCAAAGCCATTTCTGATGTCGCAAAAACAAGAAAACAAATCCTTCACAAAGGTAGAGCTGTGACAAGCCGTGATAGAGGAGAAGAAAAGGAAGATGGAATTGAGTTGGAGACGTTTAAAAACCTTCTCAAAAGTCTCCCTCAACTTAACATAAAAAAAAGACGGCTTGTCACAGTTGAGACGTCAGCAGATGAAATACGAACTTTTACAAAGGCTGATTCATTCCCTCATGTTTTTCCACTTAGTTCTGAATCAGATTTGAGGACCTTTCTATATCGGTGTGTCCCCGGGTTCAGTATAGCCTCAAGTAAGATCTTTTGGGAAATGAAGTTGGAGTGGAAAATACGAGTGAGCCGTCCCACTGGCCTGATATCAGATCAGGCAGCAGGTTGCAGAAGAGACAGAGGCCTATCCCGTATTAGGAGGGTTCACCTACGTGGCTGGTTGTGTATGGTGGAATAAGTGGGCCATCTCCCAGCAGGCTGTGAGAGCACCGGCCAATAAATGATAAAAGAGTAGGACTAGTCCCGATGCTGCCTTATTGAAGTTTACCTTTGTACATTTACACTGAATCCCAATTTGCCCTCTTTGCTTTTTTTTTTTCAAGTCATACTATCCCTCCACTAAAAGTCTGGGGACCATCAGACACATCCAGAACATTTCTACCTGCCTGGCTTTCATCAGTGAAGATAAAGGAGATCAAAGTGGGATGTAGGATAACTAAAACTGTTTAAAAAAAAAAAAAGTATTTCCCTTTAGACCACATGAAGGTTTGTCTTTAAGTTGAAAACTGCTTGTAATATGTTTTGTCAATGTCTACCTGCTGGTTGGGTGGAGTCATATGTATGAAAGAAAACACAGATTATGTAAATTTTTTCAGAATGCATTTTGTTGTCCATATCACTTTAATCTGACAGCGCCCATTATACAATTTTATTTAAATACCTACTCCAATAAAATGTTGTTTTTAAAATGTTCTTGTAGGATTTTTTTCATAATGGAGGACATATATAAAACAATTTCAGATTAAAACTGCATTTCTGAGTATTTTTTATTCAAATCGTGTTGGATCAGGAGCAGTTGAAAACATGTGGCTTGAAAAAGCTCGGGGTTGTGATACAGCAACTGCCATTGGAGCCTTAAATCTTACAAGAAAAAGCCCCCCCCCCAGATATTAAAAATCAACAAAGTTTCTGTCATTCATTTATTCCAAGTGTAACAACTTTTTTAAAGCAACAAGAAAATGTTCAAATTAGCTGCCCAACACAAAGGAGACAAGCACATTGCAAGTGAGGGCTGATGTAAGTACACATTCTTTCCACTTCATTAGACCTGAACAACCGTAAGCCTGATAATGCTCTGCCCTACTCAGCTGACCCGAAAACTTTAATCATATTTGCGTCGTTTCCCAAACATAAGCACTTTACTCAGATATGCAAATTTGACCTCATAACAGTGCTTGCAAGCCAGACTTTCAGTGATGTTTTTTTTTCTCCTGTTCTATCTAGCTCAATACCTTTCCATTTAATATGCTGGCAAGTTAATCAACGCCGGTTGAAATCCAAGAGATCACAGGCTCTTTAGCTGCTGATGCACCTGGCGTTCCTCAAAGGCAGTGGCTGATGGATCTCCTGTGTTCATTATGGAGAAAAAGAGTTCTCTTTAATCAGGCTGGGAGTCACTTATCATAAGGACCTCCTGTCATATGTGCACGCACGCACAGAAAAATACACATCCTTGCCTAGAAATGCCCATATGAAAATGTTTGTAGTAGTGAGGTGCAGAAATAACACACACACACACACACCCAAACACTGAGGTGCCTCAGCACTCATATACAGTGTACTTTGAATACAATAGCATCCAAGCATCCAAAGAAGACAAATTAGCCTTGTATGATCACATTGTGGACATGCACATCTTCAGAAAATGTCTCACACTTCACACATACAGACACTTAAGTCCTTTTGAGCCTCCCATTCAACAGCACAGAGCACTTGGAAGATACGCGGACAGTACTTATAGGATCTGCTTATATGAGCATGCTTAATTGCTGTACTGCACCGAACACATACAGCCAGCTGTGCCTCAGAAAGTAAGCTGCATTATACTGTCCAAACACCACAGGGTGGGAGAATCGGATCTTGTGGCGGAGCACTTTTAAGACTCGATAAATATTGGGGTGTTTGTGATCAAGTACATGTCGGGGGTGTAGGTAAATACATGTTTCTGCGCATTTGGGTCTGAACAGTACCGCTCTTCGCAAGTCTGTTAAGAGGACTGTGTGAGTGTTTGTGGTGTACATGTGTTTGTGTGTATGTTTGCATGCCAATTTCTTTGGCTTGTAGACAGACGTACACTGATTTAATCACTCCCCAGGCAGAGTGTGGGGGAGGCAGAGAAGGCTGTGAGGCAGATAGGAACAGACAAATGTGACAAGGCAAAAGAAGAAGGGAGCATACTCGCCCTGCGGACCAGCTTCCCTGCACAATAAATAGAGTTGTGCACAGCCAACTATAACGCACACCTGCATGGATACATAAACACAGTACATCTAGCTGTAGCTGCATTTTTACCATCCAAACGTTTTATATTTATATGTAGAGGGCATGTTTTTCTGTTATAATAGCTGCTTAAATAGGTCTAATGTTGGGTCTATTATATGTAACCTTGCCACTATGAGGACAGATGTACCTTTGTGCATTCTGGAAGCATGTACTGTATACATTTAGCTCCAGCCAGAGGTCACTAATGGAAAACAGGGTGGTAATGGGCCTGGCAGTTGAGGCCACTCTGTAATCTCATCATGGTAAACTCAATGAGGTAAAGGTCAGTCTGCCCCCAGTAGACTTCCTGTCCCTGCTTTGACCTGCTGAGCAGTGCGAGACATGGCACCGTACCTCTGAATCTGCATCAAAGCAGTAAAGACATATAAAACTTTCTAACTGCGAATGATTTTACTATTATGCAACACAAAGCCTTTTTTCTGGAAAACTTTTTGAACTTAATTTATTTTAACTTACTAGTTTTGGCTCTTGTCTCACTCGTCACATGGAATAGAAGACTTTGTGTTAAATCGTGTAAGAGCGAAATCCGTCAGCAAGCTATTAATTTTTTAATTTAAAAAAAAAAAAAAAAAAAAGGAAGAGCCTCTGTGTTTTCTTTAAAGACCCACTCCAATGAAAATCTTGTTTTTGGTTGTTTTAACATGTGCTTGTGGCATTTTTATCATGGTGGAGGACATGCATAAAAGAATGTAAGACTTTAAAACTGAGTTTCTAAGTATTCCTTTATTCAAATTTTGATGGATCAGGAGCAGATAAAACATGCCATTTGAAAAGGCTCTTAGTTGTAACGCAGCAACTGAAATGGGCGGGCCAAAGTCTCCCTGCTCCACTTTATTCTAATGCATTCTACTTGTAGACAAATGGATCCGTGTACGTCTTCATATTCAAAGGTGGCATCTGTCTCAAAGCAGTACAGCTGGATAGCTCTGGTATTGCTCAACAATTTCTTTTTTTTTGCAACTGCAATGTTAGCTTAGTGTTGTGAAGGGCTGGAATCTAGGCGAGAGTGTAAACGAAGGAATGATGGGACATCAGCAAAGGCTTACTTCTGCGCGAATTTCTGATAAACTCCTACTAATCTGCACAAACCACATTCTAGAAAACGACACAGTTTGCTTTGTTTTGTTTTTTTTTTGCCTAAAAACTGCATAATTAGAACAAAAAAAAACGCTAGGAAAGCTTTTACATTTGATCATAACATGATTGGAGTGGGTCTTTAACCTCTAAGCTAAACCTTAGGGTTTTCAAAAACACTCTACCAGTTAAGCTTGGTTGACATGAAAGCCCACTTTAGTTATTTTTGAAAGATACAATCAGTAATGCATTTTAATCATAGTAAGCCATAACTTACTGGTGAATATAGAAAGATATTATATATTGCCCACCTATTCCATCACATATTTAGTCTTTTACTTACAGGAAAAGAGAGCAGAATTAGTTGCTGCAAGAAAGCTGCAGAGGTTTCTTTTCATTGGCTATCTGTCAAGTTTAGATTGGATTGCGTTAAAGTTTTAAGAAGCTCATTGTCGAGACGCCTTGACAAACGTCAAGCACATGCAGTAGAATTTGTCAAAGTCCAGTCTTAGTTGGATTCTCTGGGATTTTTCACTTGAAAATAAATTCTTCATTGTGCCTTGCTGGTTTGTACAATATTAAACTGTAACATGTTAGCTCTGTGCATGTAAAAAAGAATCATCAGTGCAGAAGAGTCGAAAGACTTAATATGTAATTTGATCTGAAGTTTTCTTTTATTCCTACTTTAGTTTTGTATTCCCTTTCTGTACAAGGAGGAATTTAATTTGCACATTAATATTCTTCTCATGCTGTCCAGATGCTGTTATCTGTTCCACCCCTACATAGTAATTTTCACCATTACATCAAGAATATTATTACAGTAAAGTAACTCAATACTCTTCAGCTTTAAGATGAAATTGCAATGAGAGAAATTAAAGGAAAAATAACCCCCTAAGTCTTTTGTCTCTTGCATTTTCTGTTTTCCTTTTCATTTTTTCACGCTTTCGGTAATTTGAAGATGAAACTCGCAAAACAGCTTTTTTTGCTACTAAATCCAAACCACACAAACCTCGGATGATTAGAGGGCAACAGAAAAATTAGGAAAGCACAAAAGAAATCCATAAAAAAATTGTGTCCCTCATCTGCCTCTCTAGCAGCAGTTAGTGGGTTGGTCCCAGTGTTTGACAGAATCAGACCATGAGATCAATTACAGCACAGTGGTGACAACAGGACCAATGGGTGAAAGATTACATGCACACCCAAACACACACACATTTAGTTGAGAGCTGTGCCAAGATGAAGTGGTCTATCCATGATCACCGTAGCAAATATTTATGCATTACAAAAAAAGAAGAAAAAATATTGTAATGGAAAGGTTAACGGCTGAATTTCTTTCTGTGTGAATCATTTCCCTTAGTCTCAGTTTTTTTTGACATATCAGGCTTTCAGGATGAGGGAAGACTTTAAAGATTGACCTGAGATCTCTTGGTGAAATACCTGTAATCAGCCTCAGGGGATTTAGCATCCTCTGTGGGTTCTGGCTGAGCCGGGAGCCGCGGCCAGGCTCTGACAGACTTTCTTCCCAGAGATCAATACCCTGACTTCTTTTAAAGTGTGACATGTTGAGATGTAGACAAGGAATTCTACTTTTGAATTCCCTTGGGGAGTTTTTCCTTTTCTATGTGACTTTCTGGTAAAAGTACATGGCATATTCTGAAAAGTCTGAACATCATATGTAGATATAAATATGTTGTCTTGCTTTGGATTACATCAGACAGATGAGAACACAGATTTGGGGAGTTGTGCTTGTTTAACGTGTACAAACAGATCAAATCAGGAGTTCTAATGACATTGAAAACCTGTTTCTGAACATTTATAGCTATAAGTTTCCTTTGCAGATTTAATGGAGTGTTACTGTTTTAGAGGGCATTTATTTAAAGAAAACACTAGCCAGTAGTTGGATCTCACTATGCATTATAAACCAAAAGAAAAAAGACAAAGTCAATGCTTCTCTTGGCTACAAAATAATTTAAAACATTGGCAAACGTAAGAGTTCAAAAGAAACAGTGCAACCCTTTAATATTCTGTTTTATTTTAACTTGAAATAGAGCCATGACTCATTTTTATCTTCAATAGGATCTTGTTTAAAAAAAAAAGAGCTCAATTATAACAGCATTTTCTTTCTTTTTGTGTGTAAATTTATACTTTTATTGATTTATTTTAGATTTCTGCATAAATAATTGTAAAAAAAATAGAAAATACATGTTCACTTCTTCCTAATTCAGTTTCCATGTCAAGAACATCTGTTTCGGTGTTTCAGATATTTCTGCAAGATTTCAGCTGCTGTTTGGAGAAAGCCCTCAAGACAATAAACTGTGTCATGATTGATCGGCTAGGTTAAAAGATAAAACGGCTTTCAGATCATTTCAGGCCAATGCTTTAACATCCGGATGCATATTTTTATTTTATGTTCCACATAAATGGCATCCATCTGGCACCCCAGTAGGCAAGCTTAAAAAATGTAAAAAAGAATTAAAGTCTATGCCAAAACTACCAGTTCCAGACGGGCTTCTGTTTTTGCAAAACTATCTCTGTCATCCATCCCATCTGACATCTGGCATTGGCTGACTGGGCACAGCTCAGCCCAGCTCGGCTCCATAGCTTTAGGGGAGGTCAGCAACTCGGGGCTGAGCACTGGGCCGTCAGGGAGGTTGTTCTGCATACTGAGCAGCCTGATTAGGCAGAGGGGCACAGAGGGGCTACAGCATGAGAGGGGCAGAGGGGGGACAGGCGTGACAGTACACTTCCTTGCAGCTTCGTGCCACCAATGACTAGGTACCCGATGAGAACTCACAAACCATCTTGCCCTTACATAGATGTTGAATAGGGAAAGACTCAAGTTCCACTGTGGCATTTAGATAAAAGTGTCATCATAAGGAAAAAAAACACACTATTAACATTCCACCCTAACTTCCATTCTCAAAATATTGGCAGATAATAAATATATAAATATGTATATATATATATATATATATATATATATATATACACACACACACACACCTCCTACTAAATGCGGTCCTTACATTAAAAGCAAGCTGATAAAGATAATGAGCTCATGACAAGGCAGGTTCACATTTAGTCCACCACAGCAGAATGCACAGAGCCATGCATCTCCTGCTCTGCCTCCGCAGAAACATTGCTGGCTTGACGGATAATTTGGACAATACCTCTCAATTCTGTCTCAACCTACTAATCAATTTAATCGCACCACCCTGCCCCAGAAATCCTCCCCGGCTGCATGGAACATGCCCAGGTGCATTATTGTAACTGATGACTGTTATTAGAGTAAAAAATAAAATCATAAGGACGTAAATCAGGCAGTGATTGGGGAAATATTTTGCTGCAACACGAGAATGGGGTTTATGAAGTGTCCCCAGCGTGCACTGATTACGTCTGATTCTTTTTACCGTGTCTTCTCTTCCCAGTTTGGTGAACCCCAGAGAACAGGGTTGTGGGACTGGTGATGAGGACTCATATGTGATGGCTGGATGAAGAATGAGTGCAGAGGGATCGATTGAGTGGTTTTCTCACATCATAGAGTGGTGGCTCAGAAAGGCTGGCCAAGAGGAAAACATGTGTACAACTACACACAGCTGCGCCTAACTCAACAACCTTACATTTGGCACAAAAACCACCATAGACTTTAAAGTGCATACAAAGGGTGGAGGA
The DNA here is from genome assembly GCA_036245035.1 of Adrianichthys oophorus. Taxonomy (NCBI): domain Eukaryota; kingdom Metazoa; phylum Chordata; class Actinopteri; order Beloniformes; family Adrianichthyidae; genus Adrianichthys; species Adrianichthys oophorus. The sequence goes on along the minus strand of BSAI01000104.1, from coordinate 21,164,718 downwards.
GAACTGGAGCCAGAGGGGTAAAAGGGTCAGCCATCTACTGAGATAAAAATGAAAGAATAATAACAGAGAACAGGATAAAATTACTGAGCTTTACCCACAATATCCTCTCTCATTAGCGCCAGCACTAATGTTGCCGTTTATGCTTGTGTTCTACACCAGCTCCCCCTAATTAGGCGTGGGCTTCTAAAAATAAACAGCAAGCTAAATAGTGGCGTGAAAGTACATGCAAATCTGTTGATGTACAGGAATAATGGCGCCAGGGTGGAAGAGGGGTGGGGAGGAGATTAGTGGTGCGCTGCAGACTAAAGTAATTGAGTTGGGTAGAGCTGACATCCAGGCGCAGTCAGAGTGCCCATGTTGTGGAACATGCTGTGTGCGTGTGCGCTACAAGGCTCAGCTGGCATTTGTTTTGTGTAGCTAGTGTCATGGTAAAGGTGTTAGCTCTGGATAAAAGGCTGGAAAGATTCTAATCCCTGCATTACTTCAGAAGAGGAGAAGGGTGGAGTCTTCCTCCTGTGAAACAGCATGGACAATCTGTTGCAACACCTGAGCAGGGCACAAAAACGGCCACGGCCAGAGCACAGGGCTCGGCCCCGTATGGACCCGGGATTGTTAGATGTTAGTCAGGAAAACATTATTTAGGGCATGGAAAACCTGATAAATATGACAAATTGATAAAATAAAAGGAGTTATCTTTGTTTACTGCATATATAAATGATGTAAAAGCAGTCCTGCTTGCCTGGTGCCATATTGGTATTTGTGTTTAATTTATATGACGCTACATTCAGTCATCCACAGAACAATCAAATAAGAATAAAAAAATAAAAAACAATTCAAGATAAGTTAACCCTTTTTATGCAGAAAAAACATTTTTTTTATGTTTTAAATGTCATAAATCAAATTTTAAAATTCCATTATCATTCTGAGCACAGTAGAAGACAAAAATCTTTTAAATCAATGAAAATCCTGACATCATCTTCTGGTAAATTCCTTTCCATTCAGGCTGAATTCTCAAGATTTAAATGGAAACATTATCTTGTAGCTCCTTTGAGGATTTTCAAAGACACTTTGAAGTATCTGTAAAAGAGAATCATTTAAACCTCATGATATATCACAGTTATTCAGGAGAAATAAGTCATTTTGGCTCAAAGTCCTCTTTTTCTTTTTTTTTTTGCTAGGACAAAATGAGGAAAACTGGAATTGTCAGGACAAAGATTCTCTCACCACAGGAGCAAATTTGTCCTGGGTTTTTAAAGTTGATTTGACTTTTTTTGTTTGTTCTTTTAGGGTCACAGCAATTAATAACAGCCCCAAAAAATGTTAAAAGAAAATAAATAAATATGGAGAAAACGTGAAAAAAAAAATGTAACGACAGCCAAAATTCTCCAGGGTTGAAAGGGTTTTACCAATTACTTATTCTGGCGTGGAGGAAATGTCATGAAATTATTTCCTTCCCAGTCATTGCTTCTCAGAATTAGAATAGATACTAGCACAGACCTCTAAAAAGTTCTAATAATGCTACAGTCACAAATACAACTGCCGCCGCAATGGGGAGGAATTTGGTAGAATCTTCAAGATTTCATGCCAGCACCTGATTTTTATGAAAATTGTTTGTCATGAATGCAGATGGCAGCTAGGCGGCCGTCAGGCATGCAGAATAACCTGCTTTTTCTATAGTCCTGGGCTACCGGGCGACTGGCAACTGGCAGCTATTGGCACTTGATATGGACGGCAGCCATCCAGAGACATTTACACATTGTCCAGTCAGAGCTGCTGCCGGCCGGCGATCAGCTGGTGTCCGCCCAGCTGTTGCCCAATTTTGTAATGACGTCATCCCCGCCTGTCACTGGACTGCCACCGCGTTACCTCAAAATGTGGCAGAGCGGCCACTGACCAGAGTCAACTTTTAGAGAAAAATTGTCCAGTTGCCATAAAATATGAACTTTTTCTTCAAACTGCACGGCCACCATGCAGTGTATAAAAATGCCTCCCAATTTTTCATGCCAACAAGTGGCCACCTGCTGAAGAACTTGCATTTAGGTCACCGCATGGTGGCATGTGCGATATGTAGTCCTAAGAATGTGCTTTTTAGTCCCAGCATTGTGCACAACAGTTGTTGTAGCACCATGATGTGTTCAAAGTGAGAACAAACTTCTGTCATGAACATGGCCTATTTATCCTCAATCCATTAGTGCAGCTCCTGCTTACAAACCTCCAGACCTGAAGTCACTCTGCTTGTAAGTTGGCGGGTGAGGACACATTTTGACATACTGTAACTCCTCAACTGCAATCAGTGTAATTCCATCAAATTCTGAAGCATAAACGGTTGAAGAGTCAAAGAACATGAAGACAAAAGCTCTGCTGTTAAAGGGTTAAACACATTGACCAAGTGTGCATTTCCAATCCATGCACAGACTTTCACAAATGTCCTGCTTGCTTCTCCCACCGTTACACACATGTATTTCCCTCTCCTTTCTCCAGTCCTTACACACAGCCGTAATCTCCTGAAATCAAATGTTTTTATAAATCATGTGTGTTGACGGGGCGGCAATGTGGCCGGGCTTTTTCACTCAGCTCAGACTGGATATCAAATCAATATCCTGTTTCCCTCACCCCGCCCCCCTACAGCTGGCTAGTTTAGGCTGGACAGACTGCCTTTGAAAAGCTGCCCTTGTTATCTCGTAAAATAAAAAGCTGGTTATTGAAATGCCACTCGATACAAACATGGTTGCCGTTACATCTGTTGCTTAAGATATTGAGGCTTCAGGGTATGATATCTTTGTATTACTTTTTATGCTTATATATTTCCTTCAAACTGTCTAAAGTGCAACACTTAATGTTGCATTTATGCTCGCGATCAAGTATCAAAAATAAGCACGGATTAAGATTACCGACTGCTGAGTGCTCCTTCAAACTGTTATTGTTTCCAAGCCCATTTTAAGTGGCATGCGTTTGTTTTTTTTTCCTGATAGTGCTGTCATCAGTGTGTAAAACTATCCATTAACCTGTCTGTCCGTGACATGACTGGAAAATTATACTTTTCCTTTTCCATTAAATGAAAACAGAATCTTACAAGAACGTTTTCATTGCACTTTTCACAGCTTCCATGCTGGCTCTAAATTAGCTTTGGATTTTCATCAAATCTATTTCATAGAACTTTTGTGTTTAACTTTGTGTTTAAAGACCCACTCCTATGACAATCATGTTTTAAATGTTTTTAACATGTTCTTGTGGCGTTTTTCTCATGATAGAGGACATGCATGAAAATATTTTGCTTAAAATTGCATTTATTACTATTTATGCATTCAAAATGTTGTGAATCAGACACAAAAAATGTAATTCAAAAAAGCTCATAGGTGTGACATAGACGCTACTATGGCAAGCCACAAGCTTCCTGCTCCGCAACATTCTGATGCACTCACTTGTAGACTATCCATGTTCCTCTTTGTTTTCCTCCATTGACCTGGTATCTGGCTCAAAAATAAAAGACTACAGCTGCAATTTTGTTCGCCATTTTTGTTTGGTTGGCATTGTGAGGGGCTGTGCAGGAGAGTGTGTGAACAGATGGATGACGGGAAGTGAGAGAAGGCTTGTTCAGCCCCAACGGTCCCCCCATAACTCGGAAACAAATTTCTAATGCACTCCTGCCACTCTGCAAACACTATGTCCTAGAAAACAACACATTCTTTTTTGTTTTGGCTTAAAACGGCATAATCATAGTTAAAAGGCTACTGGGAACACTTTTACAATAGATCAAAAGATGATCAGAGTGGGACTTTAAAGTCAAATTAATACTGGCTTACAATTCAACAGAAAAGCAGCATATTTATAAAGGATCAGAATGTCTACCAAGGAAAGGGTTAAAGCAAAACTCATTCATTATCACATAAATCTTCAGAAAATGTCATGGTTAACAACTCTGTGAACACGCTTAGTAAAGCAAACTTATAATTAAAGTTTTTTTGACACCTTCAAATCCTCATTTGCAGCTTGAAGTTTGAATCGTTTGGTGTGACTTTTGAGAGGAGTAATCTCTTCTGGCGTTATAAAATTTTACTTGTGAAGGTAGGATATATTTGCATTTAATGTAGTGTTTTTGTTTTCTTTTGGTTTTTGTACTTTTCAAAGTGCAACATACTGTATAGGTTTAAACTTTAATGAAAACCAATCACACTTTTACCATCCACTTCTGAAATTATTGCAAGAAAGTCCAGTTTTTAAAAACTTTCTTTATCTAACCTACAGTAGCTAATGCAAAAATGTGGTTCAAAAAAAATCTTAGTAGTTTATTCAGCAACCATTTGTTTTCGTTCATATTTGCAGATCAAAAAGAATAGTCAATTACAGGCTAAATGGTGAAACAACAAAAATACTTGATAGGATTAGATTTCTTTCAAAACTGATTAAATTAAATCATTTGTTATCCTTTCTTCTGAGATAAAAAGGTAATTTAGGACCAATTATTAAAACCAAGGCAAGTAAAGTCTAACTAATCCTGCTAGCTTAACAAACAAGAGTCCAGTTTAATTAGAATAGAGCTCAGTGTTTGATAACCCATGAAAACACAAGAAATACCCAAAGAAAAATGAAAAATTGCTACATTTTAATTTATAGAGTCATTGTATGCCAATCTTTTGAAGTTGCCAACATGATGTCTAGAGCAAACTCTCAAATCCCCACCCCTGGGGTGTGGGGTTGACTAAGTAGATTGTGCAGCTACTGAGAAGAGCTGCAAGGATCTTTGAGGCTGGGGTCCTTTTAAAAACCTGCCAGCCGCTGACGGCCCTTCATAATCAAGGTGACTTATGGGGGACCATTTGGCACTGTGACTTTGTGGTCGGAATCTCATTCCCTGACAGATTACGGTGTTGGACAAGCTGCCACTCACAGCGGTGCAACAGTGATGGCTTTGATAATTGAAGTGCTCAAAGGTGGATGGGGTGGACAGATGAAGCCCAGCTAATCAATGGATCAATAGTGTAATCTGGAGCTCCAGGTGATGGAACTAAATGTGCCAGGTTGACTGAGACTGAGCAGAGGCTAACTAACGAAGGTCACAGAGCTTTTCGTGTCCACATATTGCCTTTTTTGTTTAAAAACCATTACAAACTAAACAATTTGCCATCATAACAGCAATCAAATGCTAATAAACTTTTCCAAGTCACATACACCCTACATAATATGTGACGAGGACAATTTTTCCGTTGAATGTGCTTTGACAATATCTCATAATCTTTGGAAGACAACAGGAGTTCTGCTGAGGATTTATCTGTGACGTCTTTGCTGCTAGTTTGTCTTCTCACTCTCATTTCACTGATGTAACCACCTATTTGCCAACTGGATTCCTGGCAAATACACAAACAGACTGCTCAACATTCATGGTATTGCAGAAAACAGATTTTGCAATCATCACTTGCGTTGCTCAAAAGTCAATAGTCAAGACTTTATCTTCAGGAAAACACGCAGACAGTTTGTACATGGACTTAATTGAATAGAAATAGCTGAGCTCCTGCATCAGGCACTCAAATTCATTTTAATAACACTCAAATGTCACCAGCCAATTGGGGTGACAGGCTGGTCTGGCCACCTGTCAAGCCGTCAAGCCTCCGTCTGACAAGCAAAAAAACACACGGAACCAAGACTTACCAACAGACTTAGGTACAGAATTTGACATCAAAATCAGACTAGACCTCCACAGTATGTCTGCTTTTCTTCATGAAAAGTTTTAAATTCAATCACCAAATAAGTGTTTAGGTAAATACTTGGCATCTCCCACAGTTTGGTTTGATCGGGTAGAAAAGTATCAATCAATCAATCAATCAATCAATCTTTATTTATATAGCACTTTTCATATAAAACATAACACAAAGTGCTTTACACAAAATAAAAATAAATAAAGCAAAAATAATAATGATACTAAATAAGCAAATAAAAAACAAATAATAATATAAAAATAAGCATAAATTAACAAAGTCCCCTCCCCCAGATCCGTACACAACCCCCACCCCTGTCAGAGCTCCCACCCCCTAACTGATAGAGATTGGCAATAAGAAACAGGCTGAGCATGACAGTTTGTTTTTAGAAATGCAAATAGTTGAGACCTCTCTCTCTGTGAGTAGCGGCACAGTCAACCAAATGCAGCGACACAAGCAGGGACCTGCCTCACCACAGCTAGGCAGCGATGCAGTTCCCCATCCAGAGCCGCCGCGGCTGAACGGCAGCTGACCTAGAGAGAGAGAACCCAACTGAGGAAGCACCGGAAACAAAATAAAATTAAATTAAAAAGTAAACATATTGATAAAAGCAAAAAAAACAACAACAATAAAACATTATAATGAGGAATTTAAAATAAATAAATAAATTATTGTAAACATTATAAAATATATAATAGATAAATAGGTAAAGAGATACAAAGTAAAAATTATATGAAAGCCAGGTTAAAAAGGTGGGTCTTTAGCCTTTTCTTAAAAACATCTATGCTCTCTGCAGCTCTTAGATCCCCTGGCAGACCGTTCCACAAACGAGGGCCATAATACTGAAAAGATGCCTCTCCGTAAGTTTTGGTTTTCACAACTGGAATGGTTAGAAGACCAGTGCCAGAGGATCTCAGGGTCCGCGAGGGTTCATATTTAACTAAAAGATCTGACAGATAAGAAGGCGCAAGACCGTTAAGACATTTAAAAACCATTAAAAGTATCTTAAAACCAATCCTGAAGCTTATGGGGAGCCAATGCAGGGATTTTAAAATTGGAGTGATATGGACCTGTCGCCTGGTCTTGGTAAGAAGTCTTGCAGCAGAATTTTGGAGAAGCTGAAGATTCTTAAGGTTAGTTTTTGGAAGACCGGCAAGCAGGGCATTACAATAATCAATTCTACTTGTGATAAAAGCATGCATCAGCATCTCCATGTTAGCGAGAGAGAGTAGTGGGCGGACTCTAGCCAAGTTTCTAAGATGATAAAAACACGTTTTAACCACATGTTTAATATGTGGGATGAAAGTTAGCTTAGAGTCAAAAATAACGCCAAGGTTTCTTACTGTTTCTGAATAATCTAATGAAAGTTCTTTTAACTTCAAAAACTGTTTCTCTCTCTTAGCTTCAGGACCAATAATTAAAATTTCAGTTTTCTCCTGGTTGAGCTGCAGAAAATTATTTGCCATCCATGATTTTACCTCTAAAATACAGTTAAAAAGTGCTTCTATTGGCCCTGTGTCATCAGGAGACATAGCTATGTACAGCTGGGTATCATCAGCATAGCTATGAAAGCTGATGTTGTGCCTCCTGATGACATTCCCTAGAGGAAGCATATAGATGTTAAAAAGTAAGGGGCCAAGTATGGAGCCTAGAGGCACACCACATTTAATTTCGCGGACCCTAGAAAAGTGAGTGTCCATGTTTACCATAAAGTATCTCTCCATCAGATAGGATTTGAACCACTTGAGAACCGTCCCTGATATGCCAAGACTTTTAAGTCTTTTCAACAGGATCAGGTGATCAACAGTATCAAAAGCAGCACTTAGATCTAGTAGGACTAATACTGAGATCTGACCTGAATCCAAGGCACACCTGATATCATTGACTATCTTTAACAGGGCTGTCTCAGTACTGTGGTTTGTTCTAAATCCAGACTGGTTTGTCTCAAAAATGTTGTTTTGTGCGAGAAACTCATTCAGTTGAATAAAAACAAGTTTTTTCTAAAACCTTGCTTAAAAATGGCAAGTTAGACACTGGTCTGTAGTTATTAAAAACTGAGGGGTCCAAGTTAGTTTTCTTAAGTAGTGGTTTTACAACAGCAGTTTTAAAGGCAGCAGGGAAAATTCCCGTCTGAAGAGAGTAATTCATTATATTTAAAATCTCACTCTCAAAAGACCCATAAAATGTTTTAAAAAGGGATGTGGGGATGGGATCTAGAAAGCAGGTTGTTGGGTTAACTTGGGAGAAAACTCGACCAAGTGTTGCAGCTTCAACCAGGTCAAAACTGTCCAGTGCTTCCCCGGGTAAGATCAAGCCATCATTTTCAATAAAAAGGCTTTTTTGTTCATTTAAGATACTGGATCTGACAGAATCAATTTTGCTCCTGAAGTGGTCAACAAACTCCTCACACAATGACGCGGTAGCTGGCATTGTGTTTGTATTTACGTCGGGGTTGATCAAAGATTCAATTGTGGAGAAGAGAACTCTGGGATTGTTTTTGTTCTCAGAGATGATCTTTGCAAAGTATGCGTTCCTGGTTTGTTTCACTGATTGATTATATAGTTTTAGTTGATTTTGGTATAATTGGTAATTTATTTCAAGTTTCTGTTTTCTCCAACGTCTTTCAGCGGATCTACATTATCTCTTCAATTGTTTCATTCCTTCAGTTCTCCAAGAGGGTATGGGTTTAATTCTTATCTTTTTAGACTTAAGTGGAGCAACTGAATCGAGACTGGATTTTAATTTGCTGTTAAAACTTTCTACGATTAGGTCACAGGGGGCTGGTAAGACAAGTGGAGCATTAGTACAAACAGTTGAAATACATTTTCTGACCACTTCAGGAGTTAAGTAGCGCTTCTTCACCGTTCTCACAGAGGTCTGTTGTTTTATAAAACCAGTGATGTTAAAAAGCACACAGTAATGATCAGATACAGCCAGATCCACAACAGTGGACACACTTGTTGGTAAACCATGACTGATTACCAGGTCAAGAATGTGCCCCCTGTTGTGAGTTGGCTGCAAGACATGTTGTTGAAAATCCAGAGAAGCAAGTAATTCCATAAACTGAGTAGCGCAATGGTCAGACTCCTTGTCTACATGCAGGTTAAAATCACCAGTTATTAAAATCATGTTAAAGGAAATGTGGACAGATGCAAGGAACTCAGAAAACTCCTCAATAAAACCAGTGTTTGGTTTTGGTGGTCTATACACTGTGATGCATAAAACTGGAGGGCTGTTAAAAACAACAGTAGACACTGCAGACACGTTGCTCAGCCATCAAGTGCACTCAGATGTTACAAAGTACATCCGAAAGTGACAAATACTGAAGATATTTGCCTACAAAGACAAATGTGCATCAGAAGAGCAAAATAGGGACTCAGGGGAATCAGGACAGAGTGATAACAGGAGCAGTGGAAAGACAGAGGTGGTGATTACTAATATATCAACACAAAACTAATAGCTATGTGACACAACTGTCATAACTGGTGTGGCAGAGATATACAGTAGAATGACAGCATACAAGACTGGTGCCAGAAAGTGAAATAAAGAGGTAGAGGAAGAAGGAACTGGACAGGTTTAGATGAAGATAGATGTCAGACACTGAATGCCAGGAATGTGATCCAACTCTGCAGGAAGACGGAGCCAAGAGCAACTATAAGGTAGAGCAAAAGGAGGATTTTAGCAGAGCAACAGAATAGAAAGTGGGAAACTAGATTTAAAGTGGACAGGGAGCAGCACTGTGGTTGAGAAAAAAGGGAAATCTGTGGAAGGGGGTAAAAAGTTAAAGTGGAAAAAGGCGAAAAAGGGAGAAACCAAAATAACCAATTAGCAGAAAGTCAGCAGGTGTGTTTTTTCTCTCCAGAGCACCATCCCGTACTTCCTTTTTTTTAAAGCCCCATCTTAGGTATGGGGTAAGGAAGGGGGTGGACCAATGCTGTGTGGGCATTAAAGTGCAGAGTTGCTATAGCAACCGCCTGGCATGCTCTGTCTCCAGGGAAACGGAAATGTCACAGCTTAAGAGGTCTAACAGAAAGAGAGTGAGGAAGAGAAAAAGAGAAAAGCAGGAAAGTATAGGTAAAAGTGAGGATACAGAGCGACGGGATCGATGCATTGCTCCTTATCTTTGCACCAAGGCATATTACATTATCGACTCAGCCTCTGTAAAATTATATTAATCATCTAGCCTCAATCCACCCACTCACTCTTTAACTTACTTTACAGGGAAAAGAGATGACATTGTAGAAGTTAATTTCAAGATTGTTCCTTAGTATAAAACTGAAGTCCAATGCAGTTCAACACCCTTCATTGCCAAGCCTCCAAGAGCCAATCAGCCCTAATTTATTTAATCAAATATTTACTGTCACATGCAGGCGAGCAGCATCAGGGTGTGGTGGGGTAGCGAAGGCCGGGGAATGTGACCGGCGTTTGCTGCAGAGCTGTGAGCTGACCCTCCAAATCACACATTAGGCAGGGCTGACTAGCTGAAAGTCCATTAACCTGAATGGCCGCTGATTGCTCCATTATTAACACAGTCTGACTCCTCTCCTCCAGGGCTGTACCCAATTACACAGGTGCTTCAGCACCCCTTAAGGTCTTGGCTTAATCAGGGTAAACAAATGTTGTTTCTTTGTCATGGCAGTGCCACTTTGAGTGATATATGCCACATATTATAATTAGAGTTGCTCTCGCTTATCTCCACATTTTGTTTTGAGCTTATTATTTTGCCCATCTTGCATATTTGATGTTACCATGAGTCCGTTCCGTTTCTAGAAGAGTTGTTTGTGTTGCACTGAAACATAAGGGACAAGTGTGTCTGCGTCCTGTGTGTGTTCGTGCCTGCATAAAGAGAGCGGGTTGTCGGGGGAAGAAGGTGGTCAACTAAATGGAGCATTTCCCCAGCATGCTGCTGCATGTCTGAGAGTGTGGCCTAGCCATGCCTAATTTATTTCCTCTTTTGTCGTTGTTGTCTCCCTTCTTCGGTTGATTAAACCAACCTCATGCAGCCATGCTCAACAAACAGCCTAATTGAGTATGACCTTGGCAAATGATATATCAGCCCTATCCTCCAAAAACACCTCCTGCACCAGGCGCCCATCTCAGCCAGCCCATTGCTCTGTGGGCCGTCGCTGCAAGCACAACAAACATAAACAGGGGATTCACCTCCTGAGCCAAAGTCATTTCTTGCACGACCTTTCCCACAAATCACGGCAATGACACAGGGCTGGATGGATCACTGAAACGGGGCACATTTGTATCACTTAGACCTTTCATCAGATGCAAGCAGATACTCATCTATTATTCTCCATACCATTTGCAACGTTCGCCCCACAGCCTGCACATGGAGGGTAAAATAAGTGAACAAAACACTCCTATCTCTGCTTCATACAGCAGCTGCAGCAGGCTTAAACAGCACAGAATTCTCATTAAATTTCCATCCCATCTCTGTGCTTAGATGGAAGCTGGAAATCTGGGAAGGAAGGGGGGGTGGTGGTTTGTGTTCAAAGGGGCCCGCTATTGAAGATCTGATGGCTCTCTCAGTACAGTCTCTGGTGGGATCTCTCACAGGATACAGATGCATGCTCCGAGATGGCTTCATACCTAATGAGTCTGAGCATGAGCAGAGCTGCACACAAAGCAGCACTGCCCTCGATTCTCTGTTTGTTTGCCACTGCCAGCCCCACCCTCGAGTTCCTGCTCACGCGCTCACTCAGCACTGAGGGATGTGCCTGCCCACAGCTCCTGTGTGACAGTGATGTGTTTCTCAGGAGGGATGCGTATCCTGCAGGTAAACACCTGGAGGCTGAAAAATCACCCTCCAAAAGCAGGCGACAGGGGCTGTGCTGTAGCCAGAGACTGTTAACAAAGAGACACTCATCCCTCTGCCTGTCTCTGTCTGTGCCCGCCTTGTCTGTGCAATGAAGCACTGGACCTCAGGACCATATTCATGTTTTTTTTCTCAATTTTATGCATAGATAAAGTTAGAAAATTTGTCACTTTTATACAACAAAATGAGAATATATCTACCTAGGAATTAGGGCTAAATCTGAAATCAGTTTTCAAACTTAGTAAAGTAAATGTTTAAGATGTACAAGCAAACAATAACAGTTTTTCTTTTTACCGTGTGTATTGAAAAACCACATTACCATTATTGTTTATTGAGGGATTCCTGTCCACCAAAGAAGTTTTTCAGAAATAAGCCACCCACTTCCAGATAAAGTGAGCATATTTGTGTGTCTTTAATGCGCCTTGTGGGCTTGCGTGAGTCAGAGTCCAAGCTACGGTGACCTCTGCTATTAAAATAGTGAGGCCAGCTGCTCAGTAAACAGCAGATGTATTTTCTGTCTCTCAGAGTTGTGGTGCATCTGGCCTGGAGGTGGGATAGGAACGTATTGATAAAAATAGATCACACTGCCAATAAACTGCCTGAGAGGATGGTTAAGAGGTTGCCACAGCTGGGAGAGTCAAAAGAAGGATGCATTTGTCTATCTGTCCATCATCCTCAGTATGTTAGGAGACTGCTGGGTGTAAAAAGGAAGATCAAAATAGAAAAAAAAAAAAAGAATTGTCTTTACTTTTGCCACTACACAGAGGTTACAGACTGTCTTGAGTACATGAGGCTTTTGCACTGCTGATAATTTCAGTGACAGCATCCACAGGCATCCACTTTTTGAAGTCAGATGGAAAAATCACACTGGGGGGTAATGCGTAGTGTAGCTCATTAAAATTTCACTTTAGAGCTCTTTGACGAGTTTTAAGCTTGCAGTCAGCATGCCACTTAGGGTGTGTGAGAAGTCCCTCGAGGCTACTCACAAAAGACAAATTGCAGGGGGTGTCAATGTTCTTTGCCAGCAGGGCGATTAATGCAAACTTCACTGAGGGCTTCATAGTCCACGGTCTGTGTGCCATTATGTGTCTGCTCAGAATGAGCCGTCACCTCATGGATGCCTGCTGTCCCAAGGCAGAGTGGCTTTAATCAAAGCCAGCAAGAAGCCACCAGACACAGGGGACAAGTTTCATTCGGAGTTAAGCCACAAGAATGAAGGACCCATCTCAGCTCTTCCCAGATGGAACTGAAGGCAAAACAGTGAAGAAGAAGCAAAGATAGATTAAAGGAAAGGGTCATTTCTACACGCTGTTCACCATCTTCATCTCAGTGAGATATCTTGATAACCTGCTTTATGGAAGGTTCTGGTGAGAGTCCGGCTAACAGGAAGTCCTTAAACATACCTAATGCAGAATTTGCTCAAGCAATTTTTGAAAGACCCACTCCAATATAAAAAAAAGTGTTTTGGGTGTTCTTAACATTTTTTGTGATGTTTTTCTCATGATGGAGGACATATATAAAGAAAATTAAGCTTAAAAATTGATTTCCAGGTATTTTCTTATTCAAATCGTTGCAAATCAGGAGCAGATGAAAAAATGCCCTTGGAAAAAGCTTCTAGGTGCGACAAAAAAGCTACTACGACAAGTCACAAGCTCCCTGTTCCGCTCCATTCTGACGTATCCACCTGCAGACAAATAGATCCACTTAAGTCTTTGTTTTCCTTGTCTGAGTTGGCATCTGGCTCAGAACTGTAGAATATTTACATTTTTGATCTCCATTTTTGTTGCACTGGTAATGTTATGTTGGAGTTGTGAGGGGCTGTAATCTAGCGGGAGACCATGTTAACAAATGGATAACTGGAAGTAAGGGCAGGCTTCTTCAGCCCCAACGGTCCCACCCATAACTCAGAAGCAAATTTCCAATGCACTCCTGCTGCTCTGCAGAAACTGTGTTCTAAAACTTTTTTGACTAAAAACAGCATTGTTATAATTAAAAGATCACTGGGAACGCTTTTAAAAACGATTCAAAGATGATCGGAGTGGGATTTGAAGATCTACAGTTGATATTTTCATCTACTTCACCTGTCATGTCAACTGTATTACACCAGTCTTCAAGAGTGTTTATTTCTTACTGCTTATAATGTCATAGGATTTCTATTTAAGTATACTATTCATAGCTGGCAATCTACATATGGCCACAACCACAAGACTTTGATAAATAACACAGGAACACATCCCTTCTCAGTTACTTGCAAATCAAATTATAGCTTTATCAAATTGGATTTGTCGTCATTATTTTTATTTTTTCAGGGTGTACTGTCTGGCAGTAGGATGATAAAATTGGTGCAGTTTAATATCAGTGTTCCTGATAAATGTGTTTGGGCTCATCACTGCAGCTGCAGACAGTCCAAAGGGCAGGCACAGTGCTCTGGAGCACGGGCAACTACTGGGACGACTCCTACGTTAATCATATTACGGCGCAGCTCCAAGGTGTGCAGAGGACATTTGCAAACAAAGAATCATGTTGGCAAGACATCACATGGAACTTACATCCTTTCATAGACAGCATTGACAATCTTAAAGCATAAATAAATATAGAGATGGGATTTTCAATGGAAAATAACTAGTTGTGAGGAATGAATTAACTTAAAAAAAATACATAAAACTGTCTGTGATGCATAGATGACTTAATTGCAAAAAAAAAAAAAGTTCAGATAGACATCATGTCATCTCTATTTCTACCAACATTTCAATCTGATTTCAAACTAAAAAGAAGGGAACTCTCTTTAGACGCCACAAAATTGTTCCGAGCATACTTTCCCCAGAGGCTGAAAGAAAATGACAGTCCCCAGAGTTTCTGTGTCCACTTTGAATGATATTCCAACAGCCAACAGCGCTGCTCCCTGGGGAGAGGTGGTTAGCGAGGCACAGGAAAAAGATTAAAGAAAAAAAAAAGGTAAGGAAAATAAAAAAAACATTCATGTTTTTTTCTCTCGTCCTTGATGTCCTCTGGTGCAAACGAGGTTTCTTTTAACATGATGCAACGAGAAATACTGTAGGTGAAGGGAAGAAAAGAAAATGTGAAATACCAAAACTGGAAGGTATAGAAGAAGCAGGGGAGCGCTGAAGCTGTTTTTGCACAAACAAAAACACAGGAAAGAGATATATCTTGTGATGTGTTACCTGCAATATTGCCAGAAATCCCAATATGTTTTTAAAAACTATAAGAATCCATGCTTTGTACCTCAGATAAACTATCCAGGGGTTTCACGAAGGGAGTTCTGAAGGTATTGTTCTTGAATGAAAAAGCTTTACTGCAAAGAGAGTAAAGACAAAATGTCATGTGAAAAAAAAACATATTTTTGCACAAAATGTCTTGATGCAATCATGAAACTTTATGTCTAGTTGTTTGCATATATACCTGTGCCTTTGTTTAATGAAATTAGAGAAAATCCTACCAATTAAATAATGCTATTGTTCTTTTCATTGGAATTTATGACAGACAAAAAAATGGAAGCCAAGATTATTACAGAGGTTGGAAGGCAAAAGTAGGGCATCGCTCCAGCTTGTTCATCAGCTGTTCTTGTGGCAGGCTAAGGGGGTCAGCAAGTCTGAAGACATTCTTATTCTGCTTTAATTTAATTAACTTATTTCAAAATCAGATTGTCTGCTTTTAGAAAAAGCACCAACAACAAAAAAGAAAAATCGAATGAAATTAAGATTTTTTTGCATTGTGGCTGAACCAGGAAAACTGGTTTGCTCCTGTTTGTGTTACATCACAAAACACATGGAACTGAAGCAGTGGAAATGTCATTGCTGTGAGCTCCAAAAGCTGCTATTTTTGTTGAAATCATGACAAAATAGCACTACTCAGTTGGTTCACGACACTAGGTCAAGATTTAACATCAAGGGACAAGGCTTTTACAACAAGCACAACCTGGCCATTAGCTCCCCTTTAGAAAGGTATCTAACGGAGCAGATATGATGTTTGGAAAGCACAGCAGTGGGACTAAAGGAAGCTATTTTTGCTGCTTGTGTTATTTAGGAAAACACTGAAAACTTAGTTTACTTCCCTTGTGTCAGTTGGTCGAGGGAATTTAGAGGACCCACATTCAGCACGTTGAGGAAAAATAATTAACAGAATAGCTGTGAGAATAATCTGAAACAGAAATTTAAACTGAACACAAGACAACAGTGAGACAGAGAAAAGACCAGGACCTGACATCAAACATAAGGAAACCTGATTGTGTGATATGAGGAAAAAGAAAACAAAGAAATTACACATTTAACACGACATAGCAATAAGGTGGGAGGCAAAACTCAACATTTGAATCACCGATAACGAGAAAAAAAATGGTATAACAATTACAACAAGTGAAAGTTAACAATTGTTTTGCCTAAAACATAAAGTGCCTTCTTTCTGCTGGAAACTATAGGTATCAGTATTTGCCTGTGAATTGTTTTCTAGGGTTGTAAAACAGGCTGTAGCCTGGTCTTACTTTGAGCTGTCCTCATGTGTCTTCGCTGTTGCTTAGATCAGCTGATTTATGTTAATCAAAAGTTAAGCATAGGACCCAGAATTTGTCTGCTCCAAATTTTTTGAATGATGTGCCACGGAACAGACAAGCTGCAGGATTAACAATCCTGGCTTAAAACTATCTGCTCGCATTAGGACTTTAACCAACTTACAGAAGACAACAATATTTTCATTTTTTATTATATTTTATAAATTGCTTTTCCTTTAAAGAAATCTGCTTATTTTCTATAATTATTTTTAAATTGTTTGACAGAATTTGCTGTGCATTTGTGTTTTGTTTGAATTGCATGTATAACTTTTATTACTTGCGGTTAATTTGTTGCGTCAGTTGTGCCATGCAAGCTGAGTCGCAATTAAAGCAGTAACCTTTTTGAAACAGCAACTCTATTATAGCAAAAAAATGTATAACTCATCTCAAAAGATGTGAAAGACTTAAGACTATAAAATAATAAATAACTTTAAAATAATTTAAAATGGTTTGTTTTACAGGAAGGGAGCAATTTGTCAATGTTAAGAGTTCATCTTAAGGGATAACTGAATAAATTAAAATGCATAGGGATGACTCATGGCCTTCCCTTAGGGCTGCATGCTATTTACACGTAATCCCACCGATCACATAGAGCTCAGTAAGTGCTGATAGAAGAGGAATGAGCGAAATTAAGAGAGATGCACCACATCATGGCATCATCAGCATAATTTAATAGACAACCTAAAGCCCTGATTTGATGGGTTTAGTAACATATAGCCCTGGGGTTGCACCAGATGCAAATAATTGAATGCCGTTCAACCTGTATCAGATGCCAAGGACATTTTATTACAAGTGCATTTATTAACTTTTCCTGTAGTGGTAAGTTTGAGGGAGTCGATGCTGCAATATTTCCAATACAAGTTGTTGTAATTCCATCTGGAAGTTGTTCCTTTGAATATTTATTTTATCTTCAACAAGTCATTAGCTGCTGCAGCACAACTATTTCAGTCAGTGTTTCATAAAGTTTTTAAACTGTTACGCAACGTAAACTCAGAATGATTGCCTATTCTGTCTTTCAAAATAAAAAAAAATTTAAAAAAACAATTTTGTGCCATTGATATTGCACCACTGACAGTGATAAAATAAAAAAATGACACTATTTATTGGTATGTAAGAAAAAGATTGGACATTAAACAAGAAGAACATAATTAAACACTTGGAATGAGTACACATATTTCCTGAACTGATTTCATGGAAATTTATGAGGACATTTTGTATAGCTGAAAATAGTAAAATTCAAACTCAAGTGTAAAAGCAATTGCCTTTTCATAACAAAGAAAATTTTGAAAAATGATTAGTGAGAAGCTGCCCGATACAATTATACACTTGTTAAAAGGCTAGCACTTTATCAATACCTGAACAGGCAGCAGTTCAATACATGTTTGTATCATCTCCTGGGACCTTAAGGTGTTTGTGAAATAGGCACTCTAATCTATATGTCCTTTCTTGCCAGTGGGGTTGAGCTGTGAAAATGGGGTTGGAGTTTGGCTGCTGGTGGCAAATGACAGAAAACAAGCTGGAGATCTATGATGTATGGTGAAAAGATTCCACCGCACTGAAGCCCCACTCCTGTCTGGCTCTCTGATACCTATAATGCTCCTGGGCCGTATATAAAGAGACATCCAACAATATTTTTGTCCTCTCCTCTGTCAATTCAGCATCATCTATTTGTTCATCCAGATATGAAAAAATAAATGGAGAATTAAAGATACACCTCCTCCTTTTTTTTTTTTTTTCAAAGTGCTTTCCAGCCAACTAAAATTCATATTTATGCTAATATGCTGCACCTCTTTTCGCCTCAACCTCGCATGGGAGATGGGAGTCAGGCTAGAATTAATGACATTGCATTGGCGGTAATGTTTGCCACGTTTCATTAGCTGGTATATCTTTAATTTCCAATAAACACAGTAATTAGGAGAGGTATCCGTGGAGACAGGCTCTGGCAGGCGGCTGCTGTGGTAACAGCTGTAACCGAATCTGCACAGAGGTAACAGCAGTCAAGGAGGAGTTTCAGCTTAACCAAATCCTGCCTCGCAGTGGGAAGGGACGCGATTCAATTATATGAAAATGAAGACCACCACAGATATGAGGAGCGTCCATCCACAAGAAAGTTTAGGAAGAGAAAGAAAAAATAACGAGAGCAACCACACAATTCATGGATTCATCTCAGAATGTAAAAAATGTGAAACTTCTACAGCATTACAAGCTCGTTTAACTCATCCTAAACTTCAGAGGTAACATGGGTGAATACCTTTGCTAACAACATTTCTACTTTTTATTCATGGGTAAGGAGGGGAACAAAAAAATGTGGTCTACATATATTACAGTCTTCTCAATGTTAGCTCAAAGGGCATGAGAATGGATTAATCCTGCATATCATAGTCAAAGAAGTGGTGAGACTCATGTACAGAGAGGAGATTTACTATCCTGACCTTTCAATCTTTCAAACTCTCTGCACATTCTCATCTTCTATACACACACATGTACTAGCACGCACTCACACACTTCTAAGGTTTTCTCTTCTAACAAAAGAGTCAAAATTATCTGAGCTTTCCTTCATCTCAGTGTGACTTCATGAACACAGAGGGATGGAAATGGAAGTAGAATGGCTGAAAAGTAAAAGGATTGACTGGATGAAAAGGATTTATATGTGCAGAAACAAATAAGAGGAGGTTTGTCCTCTAGAGAGAATCTTCCCGAGGTAAAAAGGTGGCCACACTGTGAAGGAGAGCCGGGCTGTATTATAATAGAAGCCGACACTCTCAGCCTTCCAGATCTGACTTCCCAGTCAGAGTGTCCAGTTTATTTAGAGACAAACAAATACTGAACCACTAGGACCAAAGATGTGCGAGTCACGCTAACTCAATCTGTAAACTGCACGGCACAGATTTCACAGGGTCTGAAGGGGGCAGCTGTTAGATGTTGAGACAAAAAATTGTGCTGTTTTCCCAGCAGATTTCAAGAAAACATTCATTTACACCTACAATCAAGGCTTGCAGCTGAGTTCACGACTCAAGCGTTTTATAGTGCACCTCTGGTCTCTGTCCTTGATTCTATTCCCCAGATTGTGTCATCTGTGACAAACATAAATGTTTTAAAGTCCCACTCTAATCATCTTTTGATCAATTGTAAAAATGCTCTCAGTTTTTGTTTGTTGCCGTTTAATTGCTGTTTTTAGCCTAAAATCAAAAAAACCTGTTTGGTTTTCTGGGACATATATTCTGGAGAGCAGCAGTAGTTCATTAGAAATTTGCCTCTGAGGTGTGGGCGGGACTGTTGGCACGGAGTAGGCCTTTCCCCCACTTCCCATCATCCCTGTGTCACAAATTAGCGCTTCGAGTGCAACAAAAATGGTGAGCAATATTGACGCTATCAAGTGTACATTTTTGAGCCAGATGCCAGTTCAGATGAGGATAATGAAGACATACATGATCTAATTGTGTATCCATCCGAATGGAGTGAAGCAGGGAGCTTGTGGCCCTCCAACTGAAGCATTTATGTTATTGCTACAGGCTTTTTCACGCAGCGTTTTTTTTTATCTGGTCCTGATTCACCACAATTTGAATACAGATATTCTCAGAAATACAATTTTAAGCTTAATTTTCTAATATATGTCCTCCATCGTCAGAAAAATGCCACAAGAACAAAAAAAAAAAAACACAAAAGCACAATTTTCATTGGAGGGAGTTTTTAAAGACTAAATATGGCCTTCACAAAGTTGCAGTAATGTTCATAGTACCTATTGTTATATGTCCAAGTAGGCCTAGCCAATACAGTGTGTATTTGTTCCTCACAGTGCAAAATTGGTTCTTTTGAACATTTTTTACAACAATTGTTAGACCCTTTTAAAAGTAAATTTACGTTTTAATGTTAGTTTAGTTTTATTTCTCCTCTGCTCTTCCTCTTTTAACAGTTACGCTTCTCACTAGTATTATGTCAGATCCTACAGAGGCTATGGAAAGGTCATGGCTCAATGGTGGGTCCCTGGCAACCAGCCACTCCCGCTGACCTCCATCGTATCACACTTTGAATCCAGGTTATGTGGGCCACGGAGCTGTTTTGCTTCCCTGTAGGTTTCCAGAATCCTTCAGCACAGTTTGGTCTCCCAGCATGCATGATCCCTAATGTCAGCCATCTTCATATAGCCCATAATAAACAGACCAGTACAAGGCTGTGTTTACTGTGGTTAGCAACAGTCACTCACCAGTCCCGTACAGACTTTACAAAGAAGAACAATAAGACCTGACATTCCCATCTGCTCCCAAGAATTAATGCTGCCACTTTTCCTCACACTCACCAATGGGAGAGAGTCGCTGGAAGGAAGAAAAAAAGCTAACACGCTTCTGAAAAGCTTGTGCCCTAAGTCAGAAAGTGACAGGCTCTAGCTTTGCCTCTTCACCCTAGCATCTCAATTGATCTTTGGGAGAGCATATGGCCTGAGAGTCGACAAAGTGCAGCATCTCAGCAGGCTGGATTAGGGATGGAATAACAGGCTGCGAGGGAGTGGTGATGGGCACTTTGGCGGGTGCACACTGCAATCTACCCGGCTAGGCAGAGCACAGATGCTGGGCCAGGCAGGGAGGCTCAGCCCTCGTTAAGGGTCCATTACAGTAAAGTCCTCATTAAAGAAACATCTCTGGGAGCACAGACTGTCCAATAGATGAGAGGGAAATGAAGAAAAAGATGTAATAATTTACAAAAGTATAACATTTTTATTGCTATCTTGTCTCAGTTTCTCTTGATTAACTAAGGATCCAGCAAACTAGGACATCTTATCTCATTTTATAAATGTGTTTTTTGTCTGTAGAACACTTTTTCTACTGTTGCAGACACACGATCACGCCTTGTTTCTTTCAACTTTTAACTAAATTTTGCCCAGACTTCGATTTTTGGTTGTGCCTTCTGACAGGCTTATTTCAGGAGATGCTTTTGGTTAGCCAAGCAGAGCAATGTGGCAAGGTAAGACGAAAAGAGAGGCCTGAGGAATTCTGCTCAGCTGAGCTCTGGGGGGGAGTTGCTGACACAGACCCCTTCACCTCTGCCAAAAAGAGTTAGCCTTACTTGATGGTTAAGTGTTGATTAAGACAAAAGAATGGGGAAAGCATTCACCTTCGTTTAGAGTGTTTAGAACAGGACAAAGCAAACTGATGAGAAGCTCTACAAACTGTAAAAAATTTTTATTTATGTTGGCATGCAGAAAACGTCTTTATTTTATGGTCAGATTTATGTGTTGAGTGACATTTTATTTAATCAGAGACAGCAACCACATGGGGCACTTTCCAGCACTGCCCAAACCTGAGAAAATTCAAGGGTTATGTCAGGAAAGGGATGTGCTATTAAACTGGAGCTGAATTGTAGGGTGATTTACTGTGGCTGCCCCTGGAGGGAGTAGCCAAAGAAAAAAAATGTTGATCTTGTGGGGCTGCTGAAGGCTATGGATTGTCTGTTTCCCCATGTGATTGTTCCCCATGTTTTTGGAAACTTTCTTTACTTACATTTTTTAAAAATAAATAGTAGTAAAACTTTCTCATTATTTCAAATCTTTAACTTTAACTTTTGAAATAGGTTATTCTTGGTGTTTTTTTACAAAGTTTTTTTTTATTTTTTCTGTTCATGGAAAAGTTAAAACAGTGTTTGGACATTTCTGCTTGTAAATACCCATTCAGATTAAAATCTTTTTTTGTGTGAGTTTTTTAATATGTTCTTGTGGCGTTTTTTCATGGTAAAGGACATATTTAAAGAAAATGAAGATTGAAACGGCACTTCTGAGTGTTTGCTCCTGATTTCGTTGTTAATCAGGAGCAGACAAAAAAATGTAGTTGATTAAAACGTGTAGGTGTGACATAGTTACAACAACATGCCACAAGCTCTCTGCTCTGGTCAATTTCTAATGTACTGCTGCCACTCTGCAGAAACTATGTCTTAAAAAATGACAATGGTTAATTGATTTTGGCTAAAAATGGCATAATCATAAATAAAAGGTCACTGAGAATGGTTCTAAATTAGATTTAAAAAAATAGGATCAGAGTAGAATTTAAAGACATGTTGTATCTAACAATGTGTGTTTCATATTGAAATAATGATATGAGCATTTGTATCATCATTCAGTATACTTTTTTTTTTAAACTGGAAACTCATTACATTAATAATACTTTTTTTTTTTTTTTTGGAAGAATGTTACATAACTTTTTGTCAATAACTTGCCTGTTCAAGACTGTCTCTAATTTGGAGAGATACTAAAAAAATAGATAAATAAAACTCTTAACATTGTATATACATAAAAAGCAACTATCCAAGAGTCCCTAAATGTTGCAGGACTATACAGCAGAAAAAAAAAGTTTGATTTGATGCCAATTTAGTACTTCTCTGATGGAGATTGTCTATCAGTTACTAACTGAATAAAACCCTGAATAAGTTTGTTTTATTGGGAATTCTAAATCATGTCACTTTACAATCTAGTTGTTTCTCAACAATGTGATTTAATGATCAACGGCAATTTAATAATAAATCCTATACACGTTTTCTGCAGTGTGGAAGCTGGAGGAAAGTCTCTAGAGAAGCACGTAGGCTGAACTGATGTGAGGAAGATTTTTTTTCCTCTCCTTCTCTTCCCTGTAACAACCTCCCAGAGCATTTCATCGCTGCATATGCTGCTGCTTAAAGCACCACTGAGATTTATGCCGTTGTCAGCTCACAAGGGTGCAATCAAAAATAAAGATCCCATAAACTCCTCTGATGTGTCCACAGGTAAAGCGGTACTAGGTTATTGCTGATGACGGATAAAAACCAAGAGAAGGGTGTGTTGATTTTTTTGTTCTTTTTTTTTTCTCCTTTGTTTGGAGAAAAAACATATAGTTGTATTGTAAGTGAAATTCATGACTTCCACTTTTTTGCAACCCGAACAAAACCCTTGGAGACTTTCACTAATACATTGACGTAAACAGGAAAGCAAGTCAAGTGTGTATTTCTTGTTTCCAACAACAGCTGAGGACACAGGAGCCGTGGAGATTGCTTAGTGCCGGGGAAAGAAAGATTAGAATGGATGGAAAAACGCACACGCCTCATCAAATCTGGAGCCTCTTTTGTTTTAATCCTAAATAATGCTTCCTCTGGGTTTCAAAAGTTGCCAAGATGCTAGTTTGAGCAGAGTGTGTGCTCCCATGTGTTTCTAAGTTTAGAATGTTAGTCCGCTTCTGAAATCAAACCAGGTTGCATCACAGATGCCGCTAATAACAGTTTGCACAAATGTTAAAGGTGGCATCCAAGGGATATGACTAACTTCTAAATGTTGTATTTTGATGCAAAGTATTTGGTCGTCAGCGAAACCTAAATAACACACGCTTTAAACGACCATAACTTTTCAACTGCTTATGCAAGTTACCTGATTCTAACGGATTCCGGCGCATCTTTGTGGTAGTCCAAAGAAAGTCAACACTAGAACAAAAGCTCCAATTATAAAGGGTTAACCATAAAAAAGCAACAAATGCTCTCTGAACATTTGGATAACTGATTGTTTTTGTACAACAGCCAAACTATATTGCTACATTCATATGCTCGGAAACTAGCGTTCAAGCGACCGCTTTCAATGAAAAATCTATGTGAACACCTGTACATGCGCGTTTCAGGCTTCCTCGTTCAAAAATTGTGCATTTTACGCATTGCTACGCAAGTTTTAATTAATTATCTGGCTTTATTTACAAAACACGCAAGCAATTGAACGTGCGTTAGAAGCTAAACCAGTTTAACTTTGACCAATCAGGGACTCGGATTTTGTAGTGACATTTGGGGAGCGTACTTTTCAAAACACGGACGTTCCAACCAGCTGAATATCAATCATGAAGGGAGTTATATGACACCAAGTCTTTCTGAAAAGAGCACCACACATGCCCAGTCTGTATGTAACGTTTTGGATATGTCAGTGCTGTATGTATATGATTGCTGAGTTTCAATCCAAAAAGTAGCAAAGGTTTATGGCAAATGCCTGTCATTTTATTTTTTTCATCCAGGGACTGACAAGACCAATAGGGTACTTCTCGGATGTCTTGGGTTGAACTGAGGTTGCACTGCAAACACAAGCCAACCCCCCAACCCCCAATCACCTCTGGGCTTCTGAAGGGCCGTCTATCCCACTCCATCGCATCACTGTGGCGACAGCTCGCCTTCGCCTCCCCATCAATCCCATGGCCACTCACAGCTTCCCAATCTTACTGCCAGCTCTTCAGCCAGTCAGCAGCTGCGCAACAACACCAGGCCTGACTATCGCTTACCCTACCGCCTTCACGTCTGTCAACCCTGAGCCTGTCAAATTACTGTCAGTGCCAACAGCGGGGCAGGACAGAGGGAAGGGTAGAAATAAAGCAAAGAGGAAAAAGTGGATGAGAAAAGGGTGGGGTGCATGTTCTCCAAGATGAGTTGGAGAAAGAGTCCAAAAAGACATATACAGTACACGTGCACACACACACACACTTTTGATATATGGATATCCCTTGCCTTATTTTTCTTGATGCTGCCACTTGCTGACTTCCACCCCTCCCCCCCCCACCCCCACCCCCCATTTCTCTTTAAGGTAATTCCTTCAGTTGCATCAGTCCTACTCATCTCTCGATGCTTTCAGCCCCCTATTCCTCCCACTGCCCATCAACTGCACGTTTCTATCTGCCAGTCTCAAAGCACCAGCTCAACATCACTTTAATTCCAAAAATGGAGGGGAAAAATGGGAAAAAGATGAGGCTGAAGGAAAAAGTAATAGGCAGAAAAATGGAATGACTTTTTGGACCCTCACGTAAAAAGCGTGGCTCGCTGTTTGAGACAGTCAATATTCCATCAATTATTGCCTTTCACAGAACCATCTTTACTACTGGATAAAGTTTCTAGGCCTCCAGTAAAATGCAAGCCCCAGATTTAATGTGGAAGTAACTCCTCAGTGATTCAAGAACTGCATGATAGCGCAGGAGAAATGTAAACTCTGCACGCTTCTTGCACGTGCAGGAGTCACCATGTTCTTTTCATATAATGTATAAGATATGCAAAGGATCATAGGAGGAAAGACATGACATATTTTTTTTTTATTTATAAAGCTAATTTTTTACTTCTAAGATTCTAACTCACTTCAAATATTTGGAAATAGTTTTTTCTGTTTGTTTATAAAATTGTTTTTACATTTTTGTTTGCGTTGTGGAAGCAAAATACAGAAAGTATTAATACTGTTGCAATGGACAATAGAGTTATAATATTAGCTGTGGAGCTTCTGTTACATAATTGTGTCACCTGAAGTAGGTACTTTATAAAATGAAAAACTCTTCATTTGATGAGTTGATTCTTCATTCCTGTCGACCAAATGTTGTCCTAAAATTTTTCAAAAATTTTCAAAAATTTCGCAAGTAACATGCAGGTTATATATACTGTACATATATATTTGTTTTGAAAAAGAAAATCTGTGTGATTACTTTCAATCTCTGCAAAGGTGACTAACTGGCTCTATTAACCCTTTAACACTGGATCTGCATTATTTTGGCTATCGTAACTCTTCAAATGTTTACGCAATTAACGTAATTCCAGAAGATTCTGAAGCAGAGGAAAGCATTGTTGCACTGACATGCAACAATTTAAAGTCGTAATAAAGTGCTTACGTGATCATTTTAAATCAACTGATTCTGTTGCAGAGAAAAGCGGCATTGCACTGAGCTGCAGCACTTTACAAACATAAACACAACAATATGAATAGCTGCTTTTTCTCAGTTTCAGAATCAGCTGATTGACGTTGATTTCGTAAACAGTCAAAGATTTAAATTTTAGATGTCGCCTACGACACCTCCAGTGTTAAAGGGTTAACTTAGTTTTTGTGTAAGTGTGTGCATGCATAAATCTTTTTGAAAAAAAAAAACTTTAATTGATCTTGATTTTAACTGATTATTTCACTTCTTCCCTTTTTTAATGTTAAGATGCCCTGTAATTTAAAAAGTCTTTATTCTTATATTAAATAAAGCTACAAATCCAAACTATAAGATTTCTCTCTTGACCACATTATATTGTTTAATTTCCTATATGGTTGTAAAAAACAAAAAGACACCACCACAACAGCTTCCAAATGTGTTATAGAACGTTTCATTAAGGCATTGTGGTACTTTGTTGAATACTCTTTACTGGAGCAATTGACACTACAGTTGGTTTGTTAGTTTCTTTTTTAATAGATTTCAGATATTTTTTTCTACCAAACGAATCAAAGGTAGGCTAGGCCCATGTGCACCACTTTTATACCTTATTTGTCAGTAACATTCAGTATTGTACAGACTTCCACTTATATGCAGATAACACAATTACAAACAGCACAACTTCTGTCCCTTTTAGTTTATAGTGTAATCCAGAATAAACTGCTTAATCTCCATAATTAACAAAAGAATGGCAAGACTAACTTTATTATTGTAACTTTAAAACTGTCCAAAAATAATTATCTGTGCCTCAGTGGCTGTATATAGGGCTTTAAATTAATGATTCTCTCCCTCTTACGCCTCATGTTTAACAGCTGGTAAAAAAGGCTCAAGGTTGAGTTGGATTTTTATTTGAGTTAGACCTTGTTTTTCCTTTGAGGTTAAAAAGAGGCTTGTTGATGCTACTTTCATGTCTGGGCCCAGACTATGGTGATATATTTTATATAAACGCATCTTCTGAGTGTTTACATGCTTTGAACTCTGTTTATCATGAAGCGCTGTGATTTATGACGGACCTTAAAGCTTTCACTTATCCCCGTTTCTTATAAACTCACACTGGATGGACTCCCTTATTTGTGTGCAGACTAAAACACTGCCATGTTTTTATCCATAAAGCTGTATTAGGTTTGCTACCATTATATCTCCAGACTTACCTCTGTAAAAAAACAATAAAGTAACTACAGCCTTCACTCACATACATTTATCTCACTTACAGTTCCAAAGGTGCACACAGAGCTTGGAAAAAAGGTTTTCAAATTTACTGCTCCATCAGCCTGGAATAAACTGCCGTGTACATTGAAGATTAAGGGGATGGTCTTTCTCTGTTTTTATAAACGTTTTAGCAAAACACTCTGCAGACATTTGCAAATGTCTTACCTAATTTTTAAAATGTAATTGTTGTTGAATTTGCTTTTCATCTTGTGTTTATGTGTATTGTATAAGTAAATAATTTTTAAATTGAAGAGTGATGTTTAAAGCATATCTTCTTTCAATCGTGTTTCAGGTATGGCTTTGCTTATGTGGCAGGGTCGCTTTACTAGAAGCAGTCGACCCATTGAATTTGAAAAACTCATTTAATTTGACCCGCTCTAAAAAAAAAAAAAAAAAAAAAAAAAAAAAAAAAGGACAAGTGGCTCAAAAATTTGATTTGTGCAATTTTTTTCCTGCAGTGTGAGAGCAGATAAACGGACAAAAGGCTCCACTTTGACAGGTACAGTATGATGGGATTTTCTTCAGGTTGCTTCAATAACAATTTTCTACTGAAAAATATAGCTTGTAGTGAAAAATACAAATGATAATGGTACCTAGCATAACAAACGCAATTCATTCCACCAGTGTGTTCGTTATGCAAGGTGTTCATTATGCAAAACACGATGGACTTAACCGGGATATGATTTTATCAGTTCCACATCTCAACAATAAATCAAGAAAATGAAGAAAAAGTAAAGGCAGAATACTGCTAAGGAGGCTGTACCAAAGCACAGAGTATTAAGCATTGATGAGCATTTTTTTGGCAAAAATATTCAAGTTTTTGCAGCAAGCATAACGTTTTTGTGATGCAAGTTTATTCTGCAATGTGAACTTTTGCAGCAGTCATGCTGATGTGGACCGTTCGTTTTGTGAAGTGTTTGTTCTGCAAGGTACTATAATTTATATTTTACTATTAGCAGAGGTTTTTAGTAGCTTATTACTTTTATAGTTTATTGCTACTGACAGCAGCCATAACAAAATCTCATCATACTGTACTTGTACCTGTCATAGTGGGGCTCTTTGCTTGTTCTTTTGTACTCAAAATTTAAATGACACTGCTATGTTTAACAATAATGAATGCCCATTTTGTTTTTTTTGTTTTTTTTACTCAGCCTTCCATAAAGAAATTAAAGGAACATGAGATCATTTCTACTAGGATGTAAGATGTTAATGATGATAATTTACACTCTGAAGATGACAGTTTAAAATAAAGTGAGCACATCAGTAAGGAACCAATTGCAAGTAACTATTGTTTCTTCTAGTTTTTAATGGTTTTATGACAAATATTTGATGGTGGACTGCAGAAAAAACAAACCAGAGCAGACAAATTTGACTTGCAAAAACAATATTTCAGTAAAGAGCCTTGTATCTTGAAATTGAACCACAGTTTTGTTTCAGTTTTGAAAAAAAAAACTGAAAATGTGTTTATTTGAAAGCAAATAAGCCTAATTAAAAAGTTGTATTTGTATCAAATGTGATCATTTACCACAACACACGTCAGGTGAAAAAGTATTTTTAGCTTAGCAAGGTTAATAACAGAGGAAAGTGACCCAAAAGTATCTGGGCAGCAGAGATAGTAAGAGATCATTGAATTCTCTCAAATGTGAGGAAAAGGAAATTCAATTGTCCTTTATTATCTCCTTCAGCATGGGAAACACTGGACCAACTTTTATGAAAGGAAAGGAGCTCATTCTGTCCTGCAATTCCTTGCAGGTGCAAGTCTAAACCAATGCTCATTTATTTTCATTCATTCAGTGAGTCATGAGTCATTTCAAGCACTATTACGGTAAATAAATATGAGGACAGGAATAAGAGACTGAACAACAGAGGTGACTTTGTCTGTTTTTATTGTGTTAAATGCTTTTAGATTCTGAACGTTGATTAACTCATCAACTGATTTCATGATTCACTGATTGTAACATAAGTTTTATTCCTACCCACATCTCATTGTAGTTTAACTGTCATCAGATTCATATTACCACAGTTTTCTGACTACAAGTTGCTCCGGAGTATAGGTCGCAGACGTCAAAAAATGCATTAAAAAAGAGGAAAATCATACATACTGTAAACTGCTCTGTAGTATAAGTAGCACTGTTGGGAGAAATTTATATAACAAAACACTCAACCAAGTATGGACATTTCACATTGAACGGCAAATCATGTAGATGGAATACATGACATTAAAGAATGAAAATATGCACGCTTCATTACTTTAACTGTATTTAATCTATTCAGATAGCCATAACATAAAGAACATTATAGGAAGTAAACTAAACTCTAATTTGTCAAACAAGATGCAGAACTATCTAGTGCCCTGGATTTTAAAGCAATTTGGACACCATGCTCACTGCTTTTTTTTAAAACAGCGAATATAACATCACCGAATTCACGAAGTGAAAACTTAATCACTACAAGCATTTTTCAAAGACTACTTTTAAGTCTACTGTGTTCTAATGATGAAAAAGTTGATTTACTCAAAAAATACATTTACATACATTTTTTTCCACTGAAATTGTTCAAACACAAAGCATTGTGGTCCATATTCCCAAATCTAATGAGCACCAATGCACACTAGTTTTTTGCAGAGAATTCTGGGAAATTTCTATGGCACTCGATTTTAGAAAATGGTGAATACACTATATAGTGAGTAGTGAAGAATTTCGGACGTAGCTTAAGTAGTTTTTTTTAAGTGGTGTTACCAGGAATTCAGACATAGTTTGTCTGTGTTACTGTCGTGCGACGTCATCACTAATCGCAAGCCCCTGTACCAATCTGGCAGGCTGAACGCATATGGTAACTTTAACTTTAACTTTACTTCTTCTTCTGTGTTACTGTCAGTAGCAAATACTGATAAACACCTACAGTGCCCTCTAGCGGTTGTTAGTGGGAAAACAACAAACACACGAACCTTTTCGCTTTTGAAGAATCACATGTAAGTCTCATCTGAGTGTAAGTTGCACCCCAGACAAAACTTTGCAAAAAAAACGCGAATTGTACTCCGAAAAATATGGTTTATTTCAACAGCACCTTTATTAAATCTTAACCTTAAATTCTAACACAGGATCAGTGAGCTGTGGTTGTACAAAGACTATATATAGGATGTAGCTGATTTTGCGGTTTAGCTGGACTATGTCCCTAAGTCCTGGGAAAAATTTTAATTTGATATTAATATTTTGAAAAATGCTGCTTTTTGCATTAGTGAAAAGTTTACGTGATTTGGAAAAAGTAGGGCTGTTCTGGGTATCTTATGTTTTTGAATGGCTAAAAAAAATAGTGTCTTAACCTAGTTATTGTACATAACTTTGGCATTTTTTGTGAATTTATTTCCTTTTATTTGACCTAAAAATATTATCATTTTTATTGGTTGCCTTCTTAATCAGTCCTGAAAGTCATATTTTTGGTCCCTGGTCTAATTTTAAAGGCAAAAAGTTGTCCACTTTGCAAAACTGTCTTATTTGCATACAGATACTGGACTGGTTTGCCATAGTAACTCACCTCAGGCACTTAGGTTTCTGATTGGTCAAGGGAAGGGAGTTGCCCCACTGTGCATAGATGAGTGCTCAGATAATTGGTTAAGAGAATTGGGAGTCGTCAGTGGCCACTCTAACAGAAATGGGTCCAGCCAGCTCAGCTCCCAGCTCCTTAAGTGCCATTTTAACACAATCCTTCCCCCCACCTTTTAATTGCGACCGCGCTTGGGGGGTAAAGACGTGGCCCTGGTCCTCCATTCTGAAACATCTCACACATTTTTTAAATGCGTTAAAGTGGGGAGGGGACAGAAAAGAAGAGTGCCAGACACAAGACACAGTGATGTTGACAGCGGAGCAGAACTCATACAAATCCACACTGCAGACACCAGAGGGAAACATGGCAGTGGCTTCAGCTTTGTCTCGCTCAGAGAAAGAGAAGAGGGAAGACAGAAGCTTTGTCTTGGATGTAGTTTTGTAGCTGTGGGATCGATAGGTTTAGTCAGCAGGGGCTTGGGTTTGTGGAGCCGGAAGAGACACAGGCAGGAGTTTAGGGCTGGGCTGAACATCCTGGAAATGCTTTATCACCACTACCAGCAAGGCACTGTCTCCCATCAGGGGCACAAGCAGCTTAGGGACTTTAAGGGGTGTGTGTGTGTACCTGGGTGCTGTGCTGGGATATGTTCAAGCAAATGCATGAACAGTGTGTGGCAAAAAAATCTCATTATTGTCTAGCCGTTTCACTTGCATGTTGATATTGTTTGATTGAACCTGGCATTTGTATAGACCTCAGGACAGCCCTCTGCTGTTGTTTTCATTTGCCCTTTCTTGCAGAACCAAGTTCAAATGGAGCTATCAGAGAGAAATTCGAAGGGAAAGACGATAAAAGAAAAGAAGAGTGGAAAGAGGGCCGCGACAACATGCTGACCCGTCACACTTAAGTGCCCAAAGCACATCAATGACAATAACACCATACAGCTTGGGGCAAAGGGATGTAGCTTGAAACAAATCCACTGTTACTTCCACAGTAGGGCCAGACTTGGTAAAGTGTGGTAATAGAAACCATGTTCTAATATTTCATGTATTCACAACCTGCTGCTTTGCATTTGACTAAAGCTGATTTGCATTGCAGTTCCTGTTTTTTTCTCAAAGATCATAAAAATAACAATAGACAAAAATAAAGGATTCCATTTTGGAAAAGTATTTTTTATTTTTTAAATTAATTAATGTCCCACTCCAACAATATTTTTTCTATGGTAAAATCAATACCAATGGTCTTTCATTGTGCACTTTTAGCCAAAATCAAAAAAGACGGTTTTCTTGCTAAGACATACTTTCTGCAGTGTAGATTTTGTCTGCAAGCGGATGCCTCAGAATTGTAGCAGAGAAAGGAGACTTTGGCCATCTGCCACAGACCCGATGCTCCATCACAACCTTGAGTTTTTCGAACTGCTGTTTTTCGTTTGCTTCTGATCCAACACGGTTTGCATAAAAAATACTGAGAAATTCAGTTTTAATCTCAATTATTTTATTGTGTATCATAAGAAAAGTGCTACAAAAACATGTTAAAAACACAAAAAAAACAAGATTTTCATTGGAGTGGGTCTTTAAGGCAAAAAATGTCATTCATGGTTAATGGAGCTGAAAATGATCAAAAAATAAATCTGACAAAATTATAAAGTTTTGTTTTTTATCAGATTACATTTCTTTGGTTGAAAAAACTCCTAAATGCTATCATAGTTGGTACTTACAGGAAAAAAGCTTTGCTAAGTCATAGTTACCTATACAGAGAGCAAAATGAAAAATACTCTCTACACAGTCAGGATTGAATGTGGCTGCTCTTGTGTATTGATTTAGAGGGCTTTGTTTCATGTTGCCGTCTCGTTGTTATTCAGACCCTATACTAAAGCCGTTTGGCACTGGGATTCTAAAACTTTAATTAAAATGCTTTACTCACCTCAATATATGGATTATTGAGGTTTAAAAGCAGACAGTACATTTAATTCGACAATGTTTTCTGCCATCAAAAAAATGCAGAAGGTATATGTGCAGGGTTTTTATATGATCCTCTCCTTTTAAGTGGCCTTTCAGGTGCACACAATGAGTGCACCTTTGAAGATGGCTTCAAAGAAGAAATCATTGTATATTTGCAGAACTGTGTATTCTCTGACATGGGGTATAGCTCAGTGCAACAGCGTATTGTTGCTGTTCACAGAATTTCTGCGAGTGCACAAAAAAAAAAAAGAAAATCTGTGATTCAGATGATCCATACACTCACTGAATTACCTTGTTCTATAACATATTGAGGATATCCAAAATAAATCTATAAGCCAGGATCATTGAAGTTCTTAACACATTTTTTTTTTTTGTCATTTGTCATTCTTAGTTGCTATTTAATAATAAATATGCATATTAATATATATACATTTGTCTGGCACATAAAATATTTTATGCTAAAAGCCTGAATCAAGAAACTAGTTCTGGCACAACCCACACATCTTTTAGATGCCTTAATCATGGCAATTTAAAGATTACAGCTAGAGATATGCATTAAGCATCTGACAGACATCAATTCATAGAGGTCTATTGCAAATCATAGTAGCGGATGACTTTCTCACAGATACTTGGGCCATGGTTCCATTATGCCCTGCGCACTGTAAACACATCTTTTGGGTAGTTTCTTCTCACCAGACACATGATGTCTGTTAGTCATCTAATAGAAATCTACGGTAGTTGAATAGTAGTTAACTAATATGTATCTACAGTAGATGTCTATTAGTCATTTAATAGACATGTAGATTTAGATGTATACAGGACATCTCAGACATCTCTATTTTGTTATTATTAGATGTCTACCAATAGTGTTCTGGATATAGAGGTCTCCTACACATCTACCTGTAGACATCCAATCTTTAGATATTTTTAGATGCTTATTAGAGTCCTTTTTTAAAAATTAACTAGAAATAAAATAGAAAAACCAAGCCAAACATGTTTCTATCATTGTGACTGGTGTGCCGTCATCCTTATCCTACTTTTATTATCAAATATAAACATGACAACATTGGTGAGTCCACTTTTTTTCTAATCTATTCATGTAAATGCAAGTCTATACTTTAAGAACTTTGCTTCTGAACAACAAATAGTCACTGCTGTGCAGCAGAAGGTAAGAAAATGTGCCTTATGTTCATCCTAATAATAATCCACTCTGACAATAGATTTATCATTTTGTTCAGTTATTTGACAAGTTAAAAATCTAATCAGAAATATATGTGTTGGATTGGTGTTTTGATATACGTTTTCTGAGACCTTTAACCCCATGCAGATTTCAGTGGAAATGTTTGCTGCATCTTGGAATACAAATTTTGTGATTAATAGTTGTATGTCGAAGAAATGCCTGCACAGTGGCATAGAGGTTAGCTCTATCCTCTCACGGTGAGAAGAACCTTGTTCAAAGCCCACTTGGGAGCTTTCTGTGAGAAGTTTGCATGTTCTCCCTCTACAGGTGTGGGTTTTTTTCTCCTGCTTCCTCCCACAGTTAAATAACATGTTTCACGGGTTAACTGCTGTCTGTAAATTGCTCCTGTGTGTGGCCCTGTGACAGACTGGTGACCTGATTAGGGTGACCTCCACCTTCAACAGTTGCTAAGTTGGAACCTCCAAAAAGGGATTCAGTGGGTTCTGAATATGAATGAATGGATGTAAAATTGCATTTTTTTTTACTAGTAAATGTTTAAAAAAAAATGTACTCTAATAGACGTCTAAAAGTATCCCAAGATTTTAGATGGTTCCAAGTAGATGTGTATTAGACCTCTATATGCAGATATCTTTCAGAACACTGTTGGTGGACATCTAATAGACTAACAAAATAGAGTTGACAGAGATGTCCCATAGACATCTACAGTAGATGTATATTAGGTATCTAATAAACATCCTGTGTCTGGTGGGAATATTCTTTCTTTTCCACTTATGTAATATCTCGTCTTTAAACATGAGAGTCAGCACTGCCTTATAGTCAGAGATCTCTCACATAAAAATGCAGCTTTGGATTTTATACGTATCTTTTTTATCCCACTTTTACAGCTACTTGTTCAGTTTCCAATACCCTGTCTGACATTGACATTAATAGTTGTACTGTAACTCTCAGCACATTTCTGCCCAGACAACCAGAAGGCTCAGACATGTTTCATGCTGTGTGAACATGAGAGATATGTCAGTCATTGAGTCACTTTAGCTTTTTTTCATTTGTTATTCAACTTTCTATGACACTCTTCAACCCAATTTAACACTGTCAATCAAGTTTTTCTTGTCTAAATGGGAATTTTCTCTTTCTTTTGATTGTAAAGACACTAATTTCTTCAAAACATCAATTAGTTTTCATTTTAATTGGACATTTTCACCAATAGCTGTTAGATATGATGTATTGTTATTCATATTTGGCTGGAAATTGGATTATATGTGAAACACATTTTGTGTTCGTGAATATTAACTTTAGAAACTTGACAAATCAATAGTCTAATGGCAAAGGAAAGACAGTAAAATCGAGATAAAGAGAAAGGCATAGGTAAATCACAGCTTGGGGGCAAAAGCCTTTAAAGACTAGCAAAGTTTTACTTCCGTTACAGAGGTTGAGACCTGTCTGAGGCCTCTGCAGATCTAAATTCTAAGCATGGCTTGGATTTGTCAGCTCAGGGAGAATGCTGAAATAATGGACATAATAGCAAAAGGAGACTTTTTGTGTGTCTGTGTGTGGAGCTGTGGGATGAGTTGTGTTATGGGTAGACAACAGGAGTGAATGACGGTAGAAAAATGTCTGCAGATGGATGCTAGAACCCTCATACATCCTCGTTAGACCCCCTGTCTCCCAGTGGCTCAAACAGCCCCCTCATCTCCCTCTCACAAAGACAAACACCCACACAAACATACGCACACACACACACACACACATTCTGCCATCTCAAACTAAACAAAAGATATTGGACTTGGAATTGTTGCCAGCGCAAAAATGACATCTATCACATATAAACATCCTGGACACAAATACACATAAGAGTATACTAATATATTGCTTTTTTTTGTTTGTTTGTTTGTATGTTTTGTTATTTTCTTTTTTCCCAGAAAAATAATAGAAATTTGATAAAGTATTTATAAAATGTGCTTCAGATGATTTTTCTTGATGTATTTGTCTCTCCTATTATGAGTTCTCTGCTATGTAACCGATATTTAGAAGAATGTTGAATATGGGTATTGTGTGACACTTTGATCTGTTACTTTCAGCTCCATAAAAATTCTGAGCTAAATTTCAATATATTAGCATGCCACCATGTTCTTCAGAGATTCTGCTGCTTTCTATATAAAATGTTTATTATGTGTTGTATCATATTTTAGTGTCACGACAACTACTTCTGGTCACAAAGTTTAGATGATATGGATGTGTAAAGTTGTGGTCATAATTTAAGCTTTCCTATCAGTCTTATCGTGCTATGCCATGTTCCTCTGATAAACAGCCTTAGGTGAGCCAAATCTTGATATTTTCTGACATAAGCAAGTGTAATTATTCATCTGGAAAGATCACACTGCTTGTTAAAATGTGAAATGTGTTCTTTTTTTATTTAAAATACAAACTTGAAGAATTTTGGAAGAAGATTTCTGTCAAGATAGAAAAAGATCTCCAATGATGGTTGTGTTTAGCTCCGGCACCTCCGTGAGCCTGAAAGGGACCAAAGCAGGTTTAGAAAATGAATGGGTGAATTATTATTTAGTCCATCTGATGAGAAATATTTGCTATAGTTGTGTATTTTTCACATTTGTCTATGTTGAAGTTATTTACCTGACAAGTTAAAACTAAGAATCAAACCATATTCTAGTCACAGACACTGCTTCATCAGCATAAACAAATCATTTTTCAATCAATTTGTAATTTGAAATGAATGTAAAAAGTGCCTGTGACTTCAAATGTCTCCATCTTTTTAATTAAATATTAACCCAAGCTCAGGATTTTTTTTTTATATTCTCAGCAGATCACTGAGTCGAGTCCCTTTCCATGTAGTCATCCCCTCTACCATTTTACTAGAGGCAAACTTGCCTTTTTATCCCCTGTTGGAGCAACAAACAGAAGTCAACACGGAACCTACTTATATGATCATCATAAGCTTCATGGTGGATTTACAATGGCCTCAAGGCTTGCACAACTAGCAACAGTTAGAGGTCAATATTAAACAACACGTTTAGTCTGAAGCAGTCTTAAGAAAGATACATTTAAAACTAACGTGCAGGACAGCTTGCATTCCCCATTCTTCAAAGAAGATGTTCTCGGCTGTTGCTTTCTGGTGGTCATAAATATTAACACAGCTGTCATGATCAGTATTTATAGGATACCTCTTTACTCTTCTGTCCCCTTCCTGTAAGTAAAATATGTAGTTTTTTTTTTTTTTTGTTTGTTTGTTTGTTTTTTTTTTTTTTTTTGCAGAGGTAAATTTTCCACTGGCACGGTGGCAATGAAAGAGCGGTTTGCTCTGGGATGTTGACCCAGATTTTTTTTTTTTTTTTTTTCTCTCTCCTGTATGGTATACTAAGTACGTGCTGTGGGATTATTGTCTCATTATATTGACTGTTCATGTCCTTGCCAGTTTCAATAACCAACGCTGAGCAACAGAATAGCAGTAATATAAACACTTTGGGTATTTTCAGCCAGTGGGGTAGTGGTGAAAAAAAGAAACAGAGGCAATAAAGCACAGAATCATACTTATTGTCTTTTGTTGCAGTGTTGAACGTGTTAATAATACTGTAGGCTCACCTGTCTGGTGTGTGTGTGCGCGTGTGTTGCTTTTTTTTTTTGTTTGTTTTATCTTGCGGATGTGTGCTCAGACAAACTTTCAAATGCTTGTGGCTGCCACAGAAACATTCACAGCTGATTATACCTCATCTACTCAGAGATGGATCCATATTGATGGATATTGATGCTTTTTTATAATTTTATTATTACATCTATAGATAGATAGATAGATAGGAAAGCGATTCTTTTTATTTTGGCTAAGAACGGCAGAATAATTAAATAACCACTGGGAACGCTTTGAAATTAGATCAGGAGATGATCGGAGTGGGATTGTAAGTGATCCTAGGGGCTATGCTGTCTGGGGCCAATTCCTCTGGTAAAGTCTCCCTTAATAGTTTTAGGTTATAAGCTAGACTACAAGCAGTTCATATGCCCCATATGGAAACCTTCAAAACAAGGGCTGCCATGTCGCCAAGACTGACGCAATACGTGGCTATAATCATCATTTGAGTCCCAGCTGGACTGAGTCTGAAGTGAACACATGCAGAGGTTTTTTAATCTCAATGGGAGTTCCTGCTTAAATAAAGGTTAATAAATAAAAAGTAGATAGCCTCTTGGCTGTTCCAGTGGGCCTTGATGTCCTCACAAGAGTACTGGAGGAAGTTTAAAAATTGATTTAAAAGAAGAACCAATGGAATCTAAAACAGAAAAATCAATGTAAACTCAGTTTATCAGACTAAAGATAAAAGCTGATTTTTTTACCTACATCAGACCACGACTAGATGGCAGGTATTAAGAGATTCTCATCATCAATAGCTCAGTGGATTTCAATGGTTCTCCTCAGGTCAATGTGGTTGTCATGGTCAAAGTTTGAAAAAACATACAAATCTCACAGTAAGACTCACAATGGTGATTCAGACAAATACAAAGGATGGATCTCTTCTGGATTACTAATTGTAACATTTCAGTTTGCAGGACAAGAGAGATGTATTTCACAATATATCTTTTGAGTATTACAAGAAATCTGAAGAAAAATTTGATACAATTCAAAGACAGTTTCAAATATCGATTAAACAATAAAAGGAAATTACATTTAAAAGTAAACTAAATTAAAAGCTTGAATACGGGAAAGAAGAAAATAAAACAATTGCCAAGTTCTAACTTTACTAGTTATGTAAGAGAAAGGAAGGTCGTGGGCAAAACCTAAGAAAAGATGGAGCAGAAACAGGGTGAACCGGTGGAAACTGAAAACCAGCTCAGGGCTAAGCTGGCCTTAAGAAGCGGTAAGAGCTAAGCTTTAAGAGAACGCTTTCAAACTAGAAGACTGCTCTGTCTTTCAGCCAATCCTGAGTGGATACATGTATCGAGAGTCATTGCAGCCTCTAGTTCCACTCTGAAAGGAATAACTTGTTTAGACAAAGTATAAGAACGTATCTTACCTATTTCTCTTTATCATTCTGAGGAATAATATTTTGACATTATATTGAGTGAGTTTAGATGTCAGAGTAGATACGGAAATGCAAACAAACATAAAAATTTCTCCTTAGATTAAGAAGGTTATATTTGAAGAAAACTAAGACTGGTAAATAAAGTTTTAACTTCTAAATCATAATATGCAGTGAATGAATAAGTAATATAAAGTTGAAATTCTGAAAAAGAAAAGATTAAAAAACCTACAGTAAGTTTGCATGTAGAAACATTATCTCCAACCATCAAAAACAATTGTTTACTTCATTTCCTTTTTTATCACAGAAAACAATAAACACAGCTTTATCAAAGATGATGGAAAAGGTAATTATTTTTGTAAACTTTTTTTTCTATAACCCTTATAAATCTTAACAATGCTGCTGATAATGATAATATTTAGGGGAATTTTTACATCGCTGCTATGAATTTTGTTTTACATAAGCACAATTTACCAATACTCAAAATAGACTGTTTAAATAAATGACTTTAAACAGTTATATTGAAACATCATCTAATCCATGAGTAAATGGAATTAAGTTAATTGCAAGATCTCATGTGGATGAGTTCTGCTTTGCAGCATTTTGGATTCGGTAGTCCTAAAATAGATTAAGATCAACAGAGTTAGGGGAGGATTTTTACAAGAATTTTGAGAGTTCTTCTTTTAAGTTTTAAAGGCATTAAAGTTAATCCTTCATTGCAGTTGTCCTAGTGTTTTGTTTATTAATAAATGTGGCGTGGACTTTGTGAGAGGCTTTCTATAAAACTTTAAATTGTAATGTTTCCTTATTGGTGAGAAAGTTAATATTTCAGAAAGCTATGCAGCTTGCACACTACATAGATATAAGAACTGACACATACTATGCTTCTTTATGCATAAGTGATGATAACCCCCCCCCCCCCCAAAAAAAAAACTTTTAGTCTTTGATTTAGAAAATAACTAGTTTAACCCTTTGTCTTCTGATTTGACCAAAACCTATTTTATCCAAGAGTTCTAATCATCAATTCCAGGTTGGTGGGTGATGTCCTTAAGCATGGCTTTTAGCTTCCATGCATATATTTAAGTAAGTGCTGCAGCAAATTAGGCTTTCAGATAACTAACTTAATCTGATAGTGCATTTGGAGCCTTGTGCTTATTTGTTCCTACAAGCCATTTGACACTCATTACAGTCAGTCCCTTTGGTCCACTTTATCAGCTACAAAGTTCATCTTTCCTAAAGATCCCTGGCTTTTGCCCACTTTCGCTTGTATGCATTTTATTGACTGAAGAGCAAAGAAGACACTTAAGAATACCGTGGGTGTCCCTTAGTGAACGTGGTGTGAAAACATAGGGAAGAAAGTGGGTTTTGGGACAAGAGGAGCTTTAATGGAGGGATCGGGTTGGCGAGGTGATAATATGTGTGTGTGTTTTTAGAGATGGATGAACGGAGTAAAGATTGCTCTCATCTGTCGTGGTACAGTGCTCCCATCAAGTCTAATGAGTGCGCCGGGGTGACCTCAGTCTCATCGGTTCACAGGCCTGATTAAACATCGTCTCAGACTTGGCTCAGGGGATGCAGGGCAGACCAGCACCATCTCTCCCATTCTCTCCCACCCTTCTTTACTCCCTTCCATCGTTATAATGGCTCCATCTGATCTAACCCCATTTGTCTCTATCACCACAGCCACAACACACAAAAAGGTTGATGGGATTTTTACTTTTGCTTGACTGCCATCAATCTTAATATGTTGTCTTGACACGTGCATTTGCAGCCCACAACATATTTTTGACAGTTGCAAGTTTTCTTCTTCATTTTAGAAGTAATCAGTCGTTCGCTGCTAATCAACAGACAAAACTCTTACACTGACTGTGTTCTTTTTGGTTTATCCAGAACCCATGAGGTTTAATGAGGATGAGGTTTAAAAATGATGATTAACTGAAGCATGATCATGAAACTGGTTTTACTTGCATCCTTCCGCAAAGTCTTTGATTTATTTTGTGGAAAAGGTGGAGAACATCACCATTCCTTAAAGGCCAATTGGAGAGGGTCACAAGTTGGAGACCTGCAGTTAAGACGCAGCCGGGCAGCATGTTTGAATCTTTTTCTTTTCACTTTGATCACACTAACTTCAGTCGAAGCCAGTTCAAATCATCACCAGACATTTTAAAGGGCTGCAATTAGGGCCAAATAGCCTGCCATTTATCAAGATCCTTTCATACCCACTATTTTATGTTATGAAAGCGATCGATTGTCTCTCTGTGGCACGGAGGCACAGCACAACCTCCTGCTCCTGGGTGAAGGTGGTTGCTCCGGCAGAAAGAGAGAGATATATGATAATTTAGCCACTGCCAACACCTTTTCCACATTTACTCCAGAGTAATCAGACAGCCCGGTTGAGTTAAAATATAGCAGCTAGTCAAACTGCCAACGGTACCGGGTTTCTGTGTGTGCGCACAGGGCGGGGCCTTTTACCATAAGGAAAAGTAGAGGTCAAGAAAAATGGAGTAGGATCAAAAGGTGACATGCAAAAGTGAATACTATGATATGGTTTTAGCTTTTATTCACAAAATTTGTGTCATTTTCATCACTCCTCCAGGGGGTAGCATAGCTTCTGCCACACAGGCGTCAGAGAAAAGACAAGGAGCAGACACAGACAAAGAGGAGACTAAACCCAGACACATCAACACACTGAATATGTTGCAACAGTTAGTAAAACAACAACTACAATAGAAGCTCAATCCATTAATATGTATATGTTTAACTTTTAAGTGAGACATCATCATTTTTATTACACCTTATTATTTCATATAAATATAGACATATTTTTGGCACTATATTCTGTATAGAATTTATTTTAAAAAGATAGCTACACACACAATACATGTTTTGTTTTTTTCCCCACATGTACATGGACTGCATTTTCACACACATATTGAGATGCACATAGTCAGAGCTGAGCTCCAGCAGTGTGGGGCAGGGGAGGAGGCTGCCAGGCCCTGACCAAATAATCATCTCCTACAGAGTGATCATCAGGATCTCCAACTTCACTGAGCAAATACACCAGCCCAGGACCCCTGGCATTAGAAGAGGGAGGAGGAAGGATCAAGACAAAGGCTGTTTACAGGAAGAGGAATGGAGACAGAAAAACGCAAAAGGAGGGGCAGAAAAGGAAATTAAAAAGTGGAAAGCCACAAAAAAAGGAATTGATGTTTACAGGGCTGAATCTTGAGAAAGGCATAAGAATGAAAAGAAAAAAATATCATGGGGATATATTAAATGTGGCGATGCGGGGAGAGAGAAAAAAAGAAAGCAAGGCAGCATGAATACTGTCAATTCTCTTCAGGAGAAAGCAAAAGAAAATTAGGATGGAAGAGGACCACTCAGTGTTGATTGGTTAGGGACAGAAGAGGGAGAAAAGTGGGAGCAAAGAAAGGCAAAAGGGGAAACAAAGAAGATTGAACATGTTCTGTGATTTCAAGAAAAAGAGGGAAAAGAAAAGAAATCAAAGAGATACACATTTGAGGAGGAAATTGTGCTACCCTGACAGAATAAAAAGAAGAAAGGAAAGTGTCAAAAAGCTTTAAAAAAAAAGATACGGTGAAGAAGCATTTAAAGACTGACAGAAATAATGGAGAGAGCGTATGGTTTTAGCACGCATGAATGTACAGCACTGTTGCCCGGGAAACGGCAGCCTCTTGGATTATGAGCTGATTAGTTACCCTACTCCCAAACATGCTGTTTCAGTTCAACAGGGTGTGTGCATGCTACCTGGGACACAGTCTGATGAATAGTTGTGCACAAATACACAAATCCTCATAGAGACACATTCAAAGAACAAATCTAGCATTTACTCTTGGTTACCCATTGTAGTCACTCTGGCCAATACCTTTCGACATCAACATCTCAATTTTTTACTCTCCACTGGACTCTGCCTCTCTGTATGTGACATGGCGGGGGGGGTGTTGGGCTAATCTTGGTCCTCATCTGTGTGCAGCTCTGCTCACATTCCCTTCTCTCCAAACGCTTTATCTGCCATCACTGTCAATCAGAGGAGATCAGGCTACCTACAGCTGAGTCTGCTCGACCCTCCTCCCCAAACATGTCCATTACTAACAACCCAAGCACAGATCCTCCTGGCTGCAGCATCTGCCACACACCCCAAAACGCACACATGTGCCCATACACACAAGACTTTAAGTTTAAAACCATCCCTAATGTCATTTCCTCTGCATGTTTACCTGCATTTGTCTTTAGCATCTGTTGCACACAGTGATCTAAGACATTCTTTGATCAGTTTTCTTCTCCCCTCCTGTTTAATCATTATAAATCATTTTTAACACTTTCAAAATTGTGTCCATTATGGTTCAGCAGATGGACCCACTTACAAACAGTACAATGAACATTGTGACAGACCACATAGTTCTACAGACCATAATTCTTTAACTTAGTGTGGAAATCCCAAACATCATTTAAAAACATTTATATAAGTTGGATAAAAGTTATTAACATGTTGGTTTATTTAATTTGTTGTATTCTGTTTCCACAATGTTTTTTATTTAAATCACAGAACAATGATCCCTTCGTAATTTTATAAATGTAATATAATTAAACATTTTTTAATAAAGCAACAACACTAGCTTAAGAATATTAGAAAAAATCTATAATTCATATTTAATTGTAATTCAAGTTTTCCTATTGAGCAAAATGAATTTTCTTTTTTAATAGCAAAAAATGTTCAAAGAATGTAAAACAGAAGAAGTGCAAAAATAAGGGTTTTGTGTTTTTTTATTTATTTATTTATTTTTTTGCAGTGTAGATTTTTTAAAAATTTCATTTTAGGAAAATGTTAAATATTTTATATTTCTAGAAATTTATTTTCATTTTACATATTTCCAGAATTTATGATCTCTGCTTGTGTATTTACAAAACTGAAAAACTGAAAATTTGCTTTGTATATATTACAAACCAAAAAACTATAGGATTTTTTTTTTTTTTTTAATTTACATATGAAGGTTGAGTTAAACTTTAACACCAAGATTGAACATGTTTGGCCTACTGGCTTTCTCCTTCAAAGAGGCAGAACCATTGACCTTCTTCCTGGGATCTACCTCACCAATCCAAACATTGCACACACAGGGTGACCCTCTAATAAAAAAAAAAAAACTGTAGTCCACACTGTTGGCATTCCCTCCGAAGCCTCACAATGGTGACAGGGACAGCACAGGTACAACAAAAGACAAGAAAACATAAAATAGCCCAAATCCCTTTTGGGCCGGTTTAATATTTTTAGGTAAGGGCACTTTTATGTGAGGGCAGGTGTGCCCTGGTTCCCTAATGCTGAAGTAATTGTAGATAATGGTGTTTTAAGGACAGCTGCTGATGGTGGTTTAAGAAGGATTTAGGCAGAGATTTATAGTGGAGGGAAAATGGGCGGACGCGTGGACAAGTCGGACTGTGTGAGGGCGTTAAGGAGGAGGTGAGAGAGGAGATGTAGAGGTTAG
Source organism: Adrianichthys oophorus (assembly GCA_036245035.1). NCBI lineage: Eukaryota > Metazoa > Chordata > Actinopteri > Beloniformes > Adrianichthyidae > Adrianichthys > Adrianichthys oophorus. The sequence goes on along the minus strand of BSAI01000104.1, from coordinate 21,120,494 downwards.
AAGAGAGCTGCTTTGCTTTATCCCAGCGCAGGTAAGAAGCAGGATGAAAGAGACCACAGGATAAAAAAAAGAGGTTCTATCATCTTTCAGAGAGCCCGTCTGGCTCAGTGCTTCTCGTGAATAGGATGTTAGAGAGGGCAAAAGCTGGATGACTAATTGTGGAGGATATGAAATGAGGCTTGACTCAATCTACACCCTTGAATCAACTCTGCCCTACAGTATGCATCAAATAGGCTCCCTAAGTGGTGCTTTTCCATTGATTATACCTCTTCAATGTTACGCTCCAACTCCTTGTTGGAGAATTTTGACAGGGAAAAAAAGGAACTGAAGGGGGCAGTTTCAATATACGGGTCAATACATAAAAGGGGTAAAATATAAAAAAAATCGAAAAGCAAAAGGTGAGTAACATCATATTAACAGATATCTACGAAAACAATTTAAAGAAAAGGGAGAGAAAGGACAAGGTTTGTGAGAAGTGCATTTGGCTTGCTGTAAACGCAGCGTTGCATGGCACTTCGCCTGGCATGGCACTCTCACTTTATGAGGTGTGGAGGGGCCGTTTCCCTCGCCTCTCTGCTCCCTTTAATGATACAGTTTAAATGGAAAAGCTGGAGCTTCTGTCGGCACTGAGAAGTCAGTATCATCTGCTTCATGCACAAAAAATTAATGCACAGACATCCATGCAAAGAAACGTGGTCTTCTACATTTGTCCAACAACTAAACATTAAAAACCTTATCAATTGTATCTAAAAATCTGTTTTAGCTGTACCTTGAAAACATCTATGAAAAAAGTGCAAGTTAAAATCAAAATTTATGAGCCCAAAGACTGTCATTTTTTATACAGTAAATTGTCTGAACATGTAAAGCACACACACACCCACTCAGACGCTCAACAATCGCAGGCCGCAGGCAGAGCCTTGGATGTAGCTAGAGAGTGACAGCACAGAAGTCAGCAGGTGAAACTGACTGTCAGAGCTTCGAAGTGTACTCAGATCTGCCCGGTCTCCGCAGAGAAACAAGAGAGGATTTCTACCCAACACGCCTCTCCCATCACTGTACCCTCACAGACAAGAACACACCTCTGTAATGCAATATTGATCTGCCGATGTAATATGTGTGTGTTTGAGTCAGATGTGTGCTCACCTGCATTGTGAACAAGTGGGTGAACTCTGCAAAGTTTTTTTGCTGCGCATTTCATCGGCAGTGTGACTGTGGAGTCTGCATGAGTGGATTGGTGGCCATGGGAGAGATGCATTCAGAAGCAAAGGTGAGGTGTTGGCCTTGGTGCTATTTCTGACATCTCACAGCCTTTCTTGTCAACGGGGGATCATGTACCATCACTTCACCCTTCCCTCGTCTGTATCCTGTCTTGTTCTGTCTCATTTCCTCTGTCTGGCAACCCAGCAGTCTGTAGTCATTTCCAAAAAGCATCAAAATTTTCTGTTAGCTGATCGCACACAGGGACTGAATGTCCAAACCAGTCGGATTCTAAGTCATAGAATATGTTCTGTCATCTGAATGTCAGTTTGGATGATATGTTTCATAAAGTTAACGGCTCTAAAATGAGAACATTTGTAACTGCAATAATAATGAAAAATAATCACATTTTTGTTAGCCTTCATATTCATTTGAATTTGTTTAATATTATACCTTAGGAGGAATGTTTTTGTTTCCTTTTTTCTGCTTTCTGTCTGATTTATAATTACTTAGTCAACTGAGCCACTGGGAAATACTCCTAATGTTTATGAAGCAAAATGTGTCTAGTATAATTGGTACAATTTTCACAACAGTTTAACATCACATAAAATAGAGACAAAAATTATTTTTGGTAAATTATTATTATGACAAACCAAATAACACCCCTTTACAACACTTTTTTTTTAATGTTCCCATGTCTTGTTTGATAAAAGTATATGAAGTTACAAAAAATATTTGCTAAAAAAAAAAGGCAAACTAAAGACAACATTATTTGTTATTTTGAAAGAGAGAAGTTAAAGTAAGAAGCAAATTCACCAAAAAAACATTTTTTTGTAAATCCATGAAAACCATGTAGTTTATTCTTAAGCTGTGCCTCCACATGTTTTAAGGCCCGTTTTCTCTGCTTGTCTCATCCCTGCTAGTCCTCATCATCCTAGGAATTTACATAGAAAAGCTGCACAAATTACTGCATTTTAATGCTTCTAAGGCATTCACAATCTGTAAATTTCTTCATCAGCTTTTATAAACATCCACTGACATTGGTGCAAACAGCTCTCTTTTAAATCCTTGAAAAAATATTTATTGTTCATCATTTTTAATTTAAAATGGCAAACGAGGTCTCGCAGATCTCACCTCCAGCTCTTGTCACAGTTAAATGTGGGATTTTGCAACAGAACCTTGCTTTTATGCTGCCTTGTCAAGTGTTACCAGTAAAAAAAAATATGCTTAGTCATAAAATAAATTAGTTAACCTGCTTCAGAGCCATTTTTGTGCTAACATCTAAACTATGTTATCACATGTACGACCTTTGAACTGATGGCTCTTGATACCAAATATATTTCTTATTATTGTCTTGGTTTCCTTTAATGAAATAAAAATAAAGAAAAGTAGCTCTTGAAAAATCCAGCAAGGTTTTATGCAAATGCTTTAGCTTCAAAGGCCTTGAACTAAAACTGGTGCACACACAAAAAATTGCATGAGCTTATACAACACATGGATAGCATGGCGCTGTATCTAGACCAACTCACAAGAGCTCAGAATCATCAGGTATTTCCAGCGCAATGAAACATTCAGGCTAACTAAAAGAACCACCCACACACAGCAAGATTTTTTTTTTAGCCCACAACACACTGAGACAAGAACACACACACTCCTTCTTCCAGCCCTCTCATTGCTCGTTACCTGCTTCATAAGAGTGGTTGTTTTTACCGGGACACAGTCTGGCAGCAACTCGCTGTATCTGCTGAGAACACAACATCAAAACTACTTCACGTAACAAACTCCTCTGATTACAGTTTGACTTTCTCGCTGTCTCCTTTCCCTCCCGTCTTTAATCAGCATGTAAACAAGCGCAAGGTCGTTTTCTTTCTTAAACGGAATGGGGGGGGGAGATAAGAAGAGCATGGCGCAGTTAATCCTTTGGACACGCTGATGGAAGAGTTTGTCGGGGTGATGCCTGAGCGTTAATTATGCAAGAATGCTTCTGCTCTTCTGCTCCGTCTCTCTGTCTTTCTTAGATGACTCATCAGTTTTTTCCTCTTTCTTTTTCAACACTCTTTTTTTTGTAACTTCTCACACCACTACACACCCCTTTACAAATCACCGCATGGTTTACCCAGATGTAATTAAAACTCTTTTTCATGGCTCCCTCAGCCAGAGTGACAGCAGAACTAAGCATCATACTTGCTTTATTTTAGATTTGCTCTTCAGGCAAAAATCCAGAGTGATTGGCTAAATGTGGTTCTTCATGTAGAAGTTAAAGTCCCACTCCAACTATATTTTTCTCTATTGTACATGAGTTCCCAGTGTTTTTTTAAATCATGCTTATGCCGTTTTAAGCCAAAACCAAAAAGCGTGTCATTTTTAAACACATATTTTCTGCAGCACAGCAGGAGCTCATTAGAAATTCACCTCTTGAGCAGTGGACTGTTGGCGCAGAAGTTAGCCTCTGCTAATTTCCCATCAGTACTTTGTTTAAAATCTCCCCGCTAGCTTACAGACTCTCACAGCCCCATGGTCATATTAGCGTAGACAAAAAAACAGCAAGCAAAATCAGAGATATCCAGCCGCATAGTTTTGAGCTAGGTGGCAGCTTAGACGAGAAAAATAAAGACATAAATGGATCTATTTGTCTGCAAGTGGATACTTTAGAATAGGAGTGAAAAGGGGAGACTTTGGCCCCCCATGGCAGTTGCTGCGCCACAAACCTGAGCTTTTTTAAACCGCAGATTTTTATCTGCACCTGACTCTTCAAAATTTTTTTAGGCATTAGACATTTAGAAAAATGCTATATGAACAAGTTAAAAATACAAAAAAAAAAAAAATTTTTCATTGGAGTGGGTATATAAAAAAGTATAGTGAAAAAGAGGAAAATGAAAGTTATCTACTCTGAGAAGCAAGTTTTTCGTCTAATTTGAGGACTTTTTGCAAAGACCATCAAATATTTATTTATAGTTTGTATTCTATGTTTTTCAAACCAACTTGCCCAGTCTAGATACAATAGAGACTTTAAAGTCTAATTACTTGAGGAAGTGTCATTTTCCAGCATGCAGCTTCAAGGCAAGACAGCAATCCAGCCTGAGTTAAAGTCTGAAAGCATCATCTTTGGAGGAATGACAGCACCTAGCCTTCATTTTCATCCTTCCCCACTATGTATCAACCTTCTCCTCTTTCGCAGTGAAGCAGCTTAACAAAGCTGTCCCCACATTTACCAGTTCTGCCTCATTACTGCTAAAAAAGCAGCTAAATCAGCACAGGAGAGCTTGCACCGCAGAGTCCGGCTCTACCTGTCAGCAAGGGAAAGAAAGGCAGGGGGTGTGAAAGAACTGCTCAGCTTTCAACACGTTTTAAAAGAAATTCAACCAATTAAGGCAAACTCTCATCTTTCTAGAATCATTACCCAAGTTTGATGGCTCAAATTTTTAGAAAAAGCCACTTATTGTCAAAGATTTCCATTACACGATCGTTCAGTTCCTAATTTCTATGCCAAGTTCTGTCATTTGCTTCACTACTTGTAATGTCAATGATAAAGAACTTCTGATTTCTCTGCTCTTTTAAATGGACAACAAGATAAAAACATTTTTAGTGACATGGATATGAAAAAAAATCTGTTGTCACACTGTTTTCAAATGCTTTGAATTTCGTTTTTTAATGGGGTTTTACAAAATAAATAAATAAAAAAGGAAATAAATTAAAATCTGTTTCAATTGAAAAATATTTGAAAAAGATCAGTAAACACACATTAAACAACACCAGTATTGCAGAAAAAAAACATGTCTTACTGGAGATTTTGGTTTATTTTAGCACAGCTTTACAAGGGAAAAGCAGCAGCATGAGGGACTCGCTCCACCAAACAGCAGCTGACGGCTCCATGAGGCACACCCAGGTTCCTGACGACATTCCACTGGTTTTTCTGTACGTCGAAGCACCACACCATACTCAACTGTAGATTTTCAGAGTTGATGCCTCCAACAACATACAGTTTTTCCTCCAGCAATGCAACACCAAAGTTACTACAGGGGTAAAGCATTTGAGCTACCATTCCCCAAGTCATTGAAGCAGGGTTGTAGACCTCAACGTCAGTCAAGCGTCTTCCTCTGCTGTATCCACCAATCTGAAAGAAAAAAAAATGAATATAGTGCAAAACAGTTCAGTTGAATATGAATTATTTCCTTACATTAATTTATTTAGTTTATTAAAATAATTTGTGGGTTTTTTTTAAAAGTCCATTGGATATTTAACAAATCCACTTTGTACTACATTTACCACAAAGATCTGGTCATTGTAAGCAATGGCTCCCATTGCTCCCCGTGGAACCGCCATCGGCGTGATCCATGTCCACTGATCGGTGGCGGGATTGTAACACTCAGCTGATGACAGAGCCCGATTCACAATTAGTCCACCAAAAATGTACACCTGTGAGACAAAAAAAAAGTGAGACATTTGTGTAAGAGAGCACTTAATGCCACAGCAGCATTAGCATCTTGCTCAAACGTGTGCTGCCTCATAAAAACTGCTGACAGACAATTGTTATTTAGCAATTTATTACATCAAAGGCAGCATGTGGGCTAAAAGGGGATAATTAGTGACTGATAGAGGTGACAAGCGTCCTTGTATTTCCTCAGTAGTTGTATTATTTTTTTTTTTTACTAAGCAGTTTGATGAAAGCAATGCATGCAACACTGACCACCCCTCAAAAAATCTTTGAAATTCTTTTAGAACATTTTTTTGACATATACTGGAAAAATCTGATGTTAATTCTATAAATAATGTGTCACTCTTAATTGTTCCACTGCATTTTAATAATTAGTAGTTCCTGATCTATGAAGTCAAACAAACACCCAAACAATCCAACATGCTAACTGACTGCACTGAAAGTTGATTTTTGCTGTTCAATGTTACAACTGAAAGCAAAAAAAGAAAAAATGCTAATACAGGTACATAGTTTGACATTAATTAGTAATGATGTATATGTGATTTATCATAAAGCAACTTTTTTCTAATCTGTATTTTTTATAGAAATGTATTCCGTATCACAACATTTGTTTATCACATCTGTTACCTCTTTAGAAGTGATGATCTAGTCTGCTATAATGGTCTAAGTCAAGCTGCATTTTTCTTTTTCCGGTTGCCAAAACATTTGGAAAGTCAAATGATTTTCGTCATTTTTTCTTGTTTGACTCCTCTTACCTGTCCTTGAAGTGTTGCAGCCGCAGCATCAGCCCGTCTGTGTTTCATTGGTGCGATGTAACTCCACTGGTTGGTGCTTGGTTCAAATCGTTCTGCCGAGCTCAGCGTTTGTTGTTCATTCCACCCCCCTATGGCATATATGAAGCCATTCAAGGCCACCACGCTGAGATGGGCCCGAGCTTCATGCATAGAACCAGCCTCCTCCCAGGTTTGTGTGGTCAAATGAAACTTTGTCACGCCGCTGAGAAACAGATGGTCAAAGATGCCTCCAATGCAGTAGATGAATCCATCGTTATAAACACATTGACCGTACTCTGGCAAGAAATTGTCTTTGTTGTACACAGTTCTCCAGCGGTCGGTGCGCACATTGTATAACTCGATCACGTTAGCTGGTAGATTGTCGTTAAAGCCTCCAACAGCCAGCAGCACTTCGGCAGGCAGGCGGGTCCTGGCCAGAGGAATCGCAAACTTGACCGCCTGCATCTTCCTCATAGCGTCAGTCACCAAAGCCATACAATTTGCATTGCCTCTCACCAGATTATTTACACTTACTGTGTCAACCAAGTAGTTAGCAGACATTAAGCACAGGCGTACCTGAGGGAAAACAGGAAGCTAATGTAAGTTTACAGATGTGCAGACAATGTAATGATATGGCAAATGTTGGTTACCTTGTTCATTAGTCTGAGCAAGTGACCGTCCCGCTCTGCTGGAGCATAGTTGATCCAACGGAGGACAGCCTCAAACACAACACCCTCTTGCCTCACATTTAGTTCTGTTTTTCCAATGAAATGTTCTAGCTGCTTTACAGATAGATTACAGAACTCTGGGCAGTACTGAGCAACATCTTCAAAGTAGCGCAGGATGAAGAGGCACGTTTTCTCCTCTAGGTCAGGATAATGATAGTGGTCTGCCAGTGTCAAAATCCTGATGCAGTTGTTGGTGCTAAGCTTCTGCTGCAGGAAGTCACAGCAGGCCCGAACAATGCCCTTGATCTTGAAGCGCTCTGCTGCCTCCAAAAGCAACTGCACATTATTCTCAGACACCAGGACAGATTGGGTGTAAGCATATTCTACAATGAGCTCCATTATACTTGCTGAAACATCTGGGAAGTTGCACACTTTCATTCGAGGGTGTTTGTAGAAGAGCTCACTGTTGGATCAAGATAAACGGATTGCAATAAAGTTTCAACAAAAAAATCATTTGAAGAGTGTCTTCTAACAACTATGAATGCAAAGGAAAAGAAATCATCCACAGCTGAACGGAGCCTTTTTTTTTTTTAAATTGTGACTGACATAGCTCAAAAGAACAGGATAGAAATAAAGAGGAAAAGGTTCAAGCTAAAACCCCAAAAAAAGCAAGGTGAAATAAATGAAGTTATACTTGTGCCACTATGTTGAGAACAAAAGTCAAAGAGCAATGTTTTTTCAGAGCAGAATTTCCTAAATTACAACCAAAATGTTCAGCTTTTAAAAAACAAAACTTATTAAGCAGCAAAAGAAAATGGCAAAATTTTTGCTTTCAAAAATTTTCTCTTTGCTTTCAAAATACATTTTTGCGTTTGTGACACAAATGTTTCCAGATGTGTTGCCTTCCATCTCGCTTTCTCCCTATCTTTGATTTTGCGTTCCCATCTCAGAGTTTGGTGTTATGTTTGTGCTACCAAACAGCACAGACATGGCACAATCACAGCAGACAAGAATGTTCATGCTGATTGTTTGTACCAGTGCTGTTCAACCAGGATTCTGCTGTCTTCAACAATTCTTATCTCTGAGCTGTTTTATGTTGGTGTAGGGACCGGCATGTTCGAAAGATCTAAAGCAGAAAAAAACCTGCCTTGGTCTCTTATGTTCAGCGGGACGTTACATTATGTTAGAATTTCTAGGGATAAATTATTGTTTTTTTCATGAATAAAACATTGAAATATGTAGAGTAAAGCATCTTTTTCCATTAAAAAATGTTTTTTTAATTTAGACAAAAGAAAAAAAGTTCTTTAAAATAAGACACTGTCAGGCAGGGTAGTCTGTTGAACAAATGTATTCAAAGGGAAAATTAACATCAAAAGTGCAATTTTTTCTGCATATACATTAAGTCTTCTCACTTTCTTTCCAATTTACTACTTTTGTATGTATACAGGACGTTGTTGGTATGATCCAAAATGTGTGAATTATGTAACAAATGTGTATATCCTTTCCTCTCTGGACAGATAATAAAGACATTGCAGTGCAGCATAAAATATGATGTGCTTTAAATCTATTTTAATTTTAAACAGGGCTCACAGAAGATCCAAATTTTTACCAATATTTTGCTCCGGTGGATTTCTAGATCATGTAGGTCTGTTGATTTAGCATGTCCGGAGATAAACTTTCCAGTTTGTTTGCTTTTTACTGTTTCAGGAGCTTTTCAGGAATAAATTCACAAAACTAACTGAAATGTTATCAATGCTAACATAAAGTATGTCTTATTTTTTTAAATGAATAAAAACTGTGCTTTTTTCAGCCAGAGAGGTAGCATACACCATGTTAGATAAGAAAATGGTGACTTGATTAGATAGACTCTAGACTAATCAGCATGAACCCTTTTGTTTGTGATTGGATGTTAGGTGGCAAAAAACATCACGCTAAACTCTGAAATGGGAAGGCAAAATCAAAGATAGGGAGGCAGCAGGATGAGAGACAATGCATCTGAAAACATTTGTGTCACAGATGCAAAAATGTATTTTGAAAGCAAAGAAAAATATAATAAAAGCAAACATTTACTATTTTCATTTGCTACTTTTTTAAAAGTAGTTTTTTAAAAACTGATAATTTTAGGGATTTTTTTCTCAATACTTTACTTTTGTTCTCAACATAGTGGTACAAATATCACTTCATATAATACAGTAATATTTTACATTGCACAAAAGCTAAGAAACTCAAGCTGTTAAAAATATGTTGTATCTTAGGCTTACCTGAAGAACAAGCTGCTGTTGGAGAGAATGATTCTATTAATTTTGAAATCCTTGTCCCTGACTTTAATCACAAAGTCGCTCAGATCCCCCAAGTGTAGGGCTTCTTTGAAAACTGTCTTAGAAGCCATCCTTTAAAACTTGATTTAAAAAATTAAATGGCCCATCACATGAGGCACTTTCTCCAGTTTGAAACTGGCAACATCACTATGTTTTTGTTTAAAAAACTTTTACTTACTCAAAAAAAAGAATATCCAGTATTTTAAAATTGCATTTTTATATGAATCATGTATGTATATATTTAAACATATTATAACATTTTAGTAACAATTTAAAAGCATCAACTGAACACTATGAATTGTAAAATTGCCTGTTAGGTTTTATGTTTTTTTTTTTTTTTCCTATTTGATAAGTTGACAGGTTCCATCATAGTGCTTATATTCAAAAAAGAATACTTTAGGCTTTCTTATTTTTAAAAAATGCACTTCAAAACACTTCATAACATAACATTGATGCCTGAATTTATGTTGAGCTATTTTTAAAAAATCTCCAATTTTTTTGCTTTCAGGCAGATGAATTCAGGTTAAATTCAGGTAAATTGGAGGAAAAGTATAGATATATTTTCCTAGATAGGAAAAGATACGTGCCATGGGTTTAAGATTTATGTTTAAGATTATGTTTAAAGTATTTCCTCTAAGATTGTTAATAATTCAGTTCAGTTTTATTTATATAGCCCAATATCACAACCATAGCTGTCTCAATGGGCTTCACACCGGTATTTATGCAAAGAACAAAAAGTCAGTCATAAAAATATAAACAATAGCTGGTTGCTAAACAAAACAAACTAAGCTAAACTGCCATTCCTGCCCGTAGACCCTTGGTGAGGAAAAACCCTATCTTGGGGGAAAAAAAAAAGAAACCTACAGGATTCCCATATGAAGGAGGGATCATCTCCCAGGATGGACAGGCGATGTGCTGGAACTGTTAAAGAAGTTTTAGTTTATCTAACTCTACAACTACATGTTTAAAGAACAACTACATGTATGAATAGTGTAGCAATAATAAACAATACTTAGATCAAATCATTAACTTAAAAAAAATGTAATTTTGTCTTTTTTGAAATTGATTGTCATTTATTCAACCACCAAACTGTTTAATGTTTAAGACATTTTCAAATGTAGTTTTTGGGATGGAGGCGATATAATGTTTACATTTACAAAGATTGATTTGGACAAAAATGTGTTTCATTGTCTTTTTCATCAATTGGAAAAATGGTCAAAAGAAGTACGAAGCTAGCGTTCAGCTGCTTTATTTTGGGCATCTTAAAAATACATCTCCATCCTCTTTTCCAAGTCCTCTCTTCAGTCTGGTTCGTTTTGTAACTTTCATTACCTACATAGATCCAAAGAACGACCTGAGTCCTACTGCAATAAAGGTTGAAGATCAAGAACATAAATAATCCTGGTTGTTGATGTCCTCCGAACACCAAAACTCTGCTGCCCAGCAGTCTTTAAAAAGCTCCATCTCTCCTGTGCACATCTCTAACACCTCTGGCCTTCCATAATTATAGGCTGTGTAAGAGTGCTCTTGCATTCAACAAGATCAGTATACTGTTCGATTCACCAGCGAAAAGCCAGAATGTCAAACTGAATGTTTGCCAGGATTAACAATTTGAGCTCTCCAGTGTGATGGAACAAAAACATTTTTTTGTCCCTTATTCAGGTCCGCAAGCCAAATAATCTGGCACAATGCAAAAAGCATCCCTCGATTGCAGTTCAAATTACTGCCCAATCAGCGGGATAGCAGGATATCGTACAGCAGCGTAGAAAATGCTTTTATCCAAGGAGGATAAGAAAAACAATGACCCTTTTTAATTTCTCTTCTAAAGTGGGGAGCAGAGAGAGAAGGATATCGATGTAATTAATGATGACGAAGGGAAGGAGAGACTTTGTTGAGGTCTCCTATCTGGTCCCAAGCCTTTAAACTGAAACAAGTCAATTGTTGCGCTTACGGAGCTGTAACTCTGCAAACTGTGACCTGTGACCTATCCCCTGGGGGAGTGGTGAGCTGCAGACGCTGCCACGCTCAGGAACCTTTTGGTGTCTTAATCATCAAATACAGCCCCTTAACGCTGAGCGTCAAGCAGGGAGGCATTGGTCCCATTTTTAGAGTCTTTGGCAGTGCCAGTCTGTGCATTTCAGAGCTGAGGCTTCAGTTTTCTTCCGCCAAAACCATCCTCGTTAATATTAAATATTAACCCTTCTATCACCATCCTGTTATACATGAATTAGGGCTGTCAACGTTAACGCACGCAAGTAATTTAAAAAAACTAAAGTGTTAATGTATATTAACGCTGATAAATTACACTCTGCGAAGCAACTGTCTTCTGCCGGTTCAGACTTCTGCGGCGTGCGTCACATTCTTGAATGCCGCACTTCATCGGGCACAGTCCCGCTTATAACATAGTCACTTATTTTGAAATAAATATTCAATCAATTTTTAGTACTTTATTCTTGTTATTTTTTCAGGTTTAGATCTCTTTTTCACAAAAGACGGACTATTTGATACGTAACGCGGCCCGTTGTCCTGGTAACAAAATGCGTCACTGAGCTGGCAGACCTCAACTGCAGCGCAAAGGAAAGCAATAAATATACTGATCGTCACTTGGTTAAATAAAGCGTCAGTTAAAAGAGCCAGTTCACCTCTTACCGGTTGTTTTTGTCCAGATAATGAAGAAAAGTTTGTTTTGAAGAAGCTTGCTCTCATAGTACATTGTGACCAGAACTTTTTCCAAAACACCCAGTAGCCAATCAGGATAGAGTATTCACCCGGACCATTTAAAGTGCAGAAACACCTCGTCCCTCTTCTAGATGGGGGTGACTGGCCCCTGCCGTGTTTTCTACTGGATCTCCCATGGAGTGGGTTGGGGGTTGCCTGGAGCTTGGGGGCGGGTTTCCCTTGGGGGGCCCTGGCTTGTACCTGGGGTTGGGGTGGGGGGATGCACGGAACTCCTGGGTGGTGGCTGGTGGCTTGTTTGGGGCTCTTGGGGATGGGGCCCCACGCTGGGCCCCATGGTGCAGTGGGGCTGCTCTTCTGGCTTGGCTAGGGCCTCACTGCTCTCAAGAGTTGGGGGCCCATGTGGCGGTCCTGTGGGCCCAGGTCTGGGTGCTTGGCCGTAATCTCCTCTGTCGGCCCTAAAGTACAGGAATGGATGCTGCTTCTGCGGGACCTTGGTGTGCAGATGGCTGGGAACTCTCCATCCTTTTTTCTTTTTTTCCATTCCATCATCCAACTCAGCAAAACATAAACACTCACTTGACCCCAGGTGTCAGCTCACCTTTGCACAAATAGTATACATGACTGAATGAAATGGTTAACATGTGTCGGTTTGTATGTGTGCGTCCTGAACTGTAGTTGTATTGTGTACGTGCTGACAAGTTTGTGTGTGAAGACTCTTGGAGCCAACAGGTATGTTTGTAACATCTGAGTGTGTGGACAGACCCCACCCATTTTAGACAAACATTCACACCTGGCTGTAATGATTATAAACTTCCAGCATCTTGTTGCCTGTTGTTTTATGATTCTACCCCCCTCCCTGTAATTTTTGTTGTATTTTGTTGTTCGACTTTGTTTCTAAAATGTTCGTTGTCTCATGTTGCTGCAAGATAGACTGCAGGTCTACATCAGCCATGTCTGAAATGTGTGATGAAGGGACAAAGCATCAAGATCACAGATAACACTAATCCATGGCCCATCGTTGTGTGTTAAATGATACATAGTACTGCTACTGAAAAATCTTTCTACTGCCTATTTTTAATTTGGTAAATTGACTGCATTTTTTCAGTAAAGTCTGGCTGCTCTGTTCCTGCAATGGGAAGTTACAACATAGAGGTCCGATGAGGCAGAAGACTTGTGAAGGAGAGGTATGACAGATAAATGCTACCTTTTTTGTTGTATTTTTCTTCAATTTTAATTACCTTTTTGGTTTGAATCAGAACAGGATACGTGTTCTCTAAAGAGCTAATGATAAATCAGCACCAAAGCCCCAATATCATAGGACAGGATTCATTTAAAGTTCTAGTGCCGACGTTGGGTTGGGTTTTGGCAAACAGCTTTAAATAAACCCTTGCTGCTGCAGCTGTTAATATTATTTATCCATTATTGAGATCTTTTTTATCACATAGTATGAAACAAGAACATCCACAAGAGCAGGAAAGGTTATTGGCTTTCAAAGAAAATGATTAGGTCATCTCCATTTCTTTTTAGTGGTTAACCTACTATATCTCTGTGTTCATAATTGTCTTGGTGTTAAAAAAGAAATGCTAATGCTTTGTTGATGAACTCATAATCTTCGGCCCTTGGTTATATAAATGTCCCACAAGTTAATTAGACCCAAGAGAAGTAATTCACGGTCAGACCTAACCTGTTGAGATCCAGGATCACCCTGCTCTGCATTAGGGAATAGGCAGAATACTCCCCCCGTGCATAACAGCCGTTCAAGCACACCAAGGGCAGCTGGCTGAATCTCTGATTACATTTGCTGTACAAGCGGCAGCAGCAACGTTCGATGCAGAGAACATCAAGAGCTCTTTAAATGCAATTGATCAAACAACATAAACAAAGCTCACCTCAGATACAACAGACACAGGATATCCCTGGTGGCAGCATGATTTTAGCAGTATTTGCTGTCTATCTAATATTGTGTTCTAGTGGTGACATTTGAAATGCATTGGTTGGAAAAAAGCTGTTTGCTTGAAAACTAATGAAAAATCATGTTTTTAGAGTTTTTAACAAGATCTTGTAGCATTTTCTCATGATGAAGGATTAATATAAAAGAACTTAAGAATAAAACTGTGTTTCTGAGTTGTTTTTTTTCTTCCAAATCGTGATAGATCAGGAGCAGATAAAAACCTGCCATTTAAAAAGGTCTCCGTTATGCAGCAACTGAAATGGGCAGACCAAAGTCTCTCTGCTCTGCTTCATTCTGATGCATTCACTTGCAGACAAACAGACAAAGAAATGTCTTTGTTTTCATCATCTAAGCTGACATGTAAAATTGTATGGATATCTCCAGTATTGCTTACCATTTTTGCCGCACCATTAATGTTTCGTTGGGGTTGTGAGGGGCTGTAAGCTAGCAGGAGAGTGTACACAAGGGAATGATGGGATATCAACAGAGGGTAGCTTCACAACAGTCCCTCCCACAATTCATAGGCAAATTTCTGAAGAACTCCTACCGCTCTGCAGTAAATATGTCCTAAAGAACAACACAGGCTTTTGAATTCGGCAAAAAACTGCATAACCATTATTAAAAGATCACTGGTAATGCTTTCACAATATAAAAATATAGTTGGAGTGGGACTTCAAAAGTAAGAAGTGAACCAATGCAGGAATTCCTTTAAGGAGAAAAATCTTAGTTTCCACAACAGAATATCTCTAAAAACTCAACAAATTTAAATTAAAAAGCTATAATAATATGTAATAACTGTTTATAAAGCAAAAAAGGACATTTTCGTTGTAAATAACTCAATGTAACTTACTGGTTTCTGGTTGTGCATTATAGATAGATGCAGTCATCATGACATCCCTTTGCTGTGAGGAGCAGCTGTAAATCCTTGAGTTTGTCATTCCGTCATTACTGTATTGGGATTTTGGAGGCAGAGTGCCATGTAAGCAATGGCCGTGACTTACAACCCTGCACTGTTTTTCCATCCATTCAGCAGGGGCCAGAGCACTCAGCTGTCCTTCACTGCAACAGGTCTATTTTATCATATCCAACTCCCAGTTTCTATGTGGCTCCAACGCCATTCAGGTGACATAAATGGTAAAATTGGCCCTATAGAACAAAACCCTTCTTTTAAACCTCATTTAATTCTTTGAGGTTTAGACTGTATAGTAGATGTTATGTAAGGATTTCTTTGCTTTTGAAATAGGCACAAAGGGGCCATTCAGTGAAAATAGCTGCCTACAGCATGTTAATGCAGCATTAATTTTATTGTATATGAACTACAACGTGCTTTTAAAATAACTACTTTCACTGACACCACTCTGGTTCTTTATGCTTCAAGAAGTTCAAAGAGATTACTGTTATTTTATGGCTTTATGGGATGAGTAAATCTAAAAAAATCAAGTGCACAACATCAACACTTTGTTTATTCTTCTTTGTTGTTTAGTGTAACAAGTTCATGTCAATGTTAAAATGCAGGTTTCTAATTTTATTAAAAAAACTCTGGAACACTGTAAAAAATATTTCAACATAAAAATGTAAAATTACAGATAATTGTACCACAATTTTTATAAATGCCGGTTTATAATAATCATCTGGCATGTGCCCATTGTAGCCAAGTGTGAAATACCATATTTACAGGACTTATTCTTCATTAACCTTTTAGCACTGTTTATTACGATCCTTCATCGGAGGCGAGTCTTTTGCTGTCATTATCAGGCAAAAGTTGAAAAGCCCCCGTAGGCTTTTGCTATTAAATTAAAAGAAGCCACAGAAGAATAACCATAAACACACTAATAGTGCCAATGCACATGAGTGGCATGTGATATGAGACAGTCGTGCCATTTTTTTTTTTTTTTAATTCAAGCCAATACACTTGCATAGACAGTCATGAAGGATAAGCTGCAACACTTTTTTCTATGATAGATATGCATCAAACCAGTGTACGAGTTTTGAAAACTGACATGAAACACATTGTTTGTACACCTCCACCTGCTGTTGGTAGGTGGTTGCCCCAATCCTATAGAAGTCCCACCTGACAACACATACTAAAGGACACAGATCTTACTCTGCTGTGGGTCCCTAGCCAAGACCCTTCACGGTACTAACTGTGTAGCCCAAAAATAGGTCTACCTGTGCCAGTCCTCAGCCCGGGTGAAATACAGGCTTGTGTCAGGAAGGGCATTGAGCGTTAAACCAAGACCACCATTGGCACTGAAGTTCAGCTCTAAATCTGCAATGTTCCCAGTTTGCAAGTGATGCCAGTAAAATGAACTTATGTGTAAAACTTAGACATCCACAGAAGAAGAATCAAACCCAACACAGGAATGCTGAACACAGGGGTTAGAGCAAGGACCTTTGGCTGTGAGGTGGAGCTGCTAACAGTACAGCCTTATGCCATCTGTGACATGAAATGGATGGCTTTGCCCAGATAAAATGCACATCTGAAACAAAATGTTATAGACTGTAATATGTGGATAATAAGCCTCCATCCAGCTTTGGTATGGACTTTTGTCTTACTTTCTTAGATCTGCCTGTAGGCGTTTTCGCTTCAGTTGGTTTGTGGTTTACATAAACTGTCATTCAAGGTCTTCACTCTTTTCTACTGCAGTAACTTCAATAAAAATAACTTTACTTATTTGCTACTTACATTATTGAATAGGGAAATCATATAAATTATATTTTGAGTCAAATATGTTTAAAGCATGTTAAAAAAATCTGGTCAATATAATTTGAAAAGTACGTAGAGGTACCATGGGCATCTAAGTGCAGGCCATGCAGCACAGGTGAAAATGACTGAACTGACTTCATGTGCTCTGATAAGGTTCCTCCTTTGGCTCTGTGTTAATCTACCAAGGAACATACTCCCAAATAGATGCCAAAGAAGAAAGCTGGTAATCTACGACTGAATAATTTCTGTATCTCACCTGCACGAAGGAAACAAAATAGGAAATATAATGACAGCTTACAGAGCTTACACTGCTATTGCAAATATGATTCACCACCCACGCCACAAAGTATTTCAGGCAATGTTTGTATTATGTTTGCCCTATCTATCCTCTTGAGAGATGGAGCAAAGCTTTTTTTTAATGCCACATGTCTGGATGGAACAAAATGTACATTTGGCTGGCTGACAATCACACAGCCACAACTGGCCTGCACAATCATTTCTGCAACACTGTGTGAAGATGCTACAGAAATGGCAGCATTATACGACCGAGCATCTCAACCCATTAGGCTGTGACAGTGACAACAAGGCTTGTCCAGACATGTCACCTCTCCCAGTCTTTTTCTGTTTCCGTCTCTTGCAGTCCCCCTTGTTTTATTTCTTTCCTTCCCTGTCTCTGTGCCTTTCTTTGTGTGTCTCAAACCCAACACTCAGAGAGTAAGACATAACATCTTTATTAGTCTTCTGTATTCAGGCTGTGCTCAGTCTGAGATTGCACTGACCCCTTGCTGTGAGCTGTACAGGGGAAATGTTTACTCAAACTCCACAGAACATGCCATTAACCTCTTGCTTGATAGAAGGCAAACAAGAATGTCCCTTCATGAAGGCAATAAAGACAGGAACACCAATCCAGGACGATCACGGCAATCATCTCATTATGAAGCCGCGGGAGGTAGGAAGGAGCTGGGGAGGCCGGACTCCCAGGGATACTTTCACAGTGGTTTTTCAGAGTGCATAATGTTCACTGATGTGTCTATGATATGCAGTCAAGTACAAAAAACGAATTAACCTAACAGTCAGGAACAATATGAGAAATGCATTAGGCGCCTCTGCCCTCTTTTCACAAACAAGTCTTCATGCTTAAGTTCTTTGCGATGCCATTCCTTTATCTTCCTCCTGTTTTCCTTTGACATAGAGCAAGATGTCCTCAGGTTCTGATAAAAATCACAATCTGGGAGTTTGTATTAATGGTAAAAACAAAAAAACGGACCAAGCAGCCTGGCAAGAAACTACACGGACTTCTTGTTGGGGGCTCGTAAGCGTAATTCAATCACACCTCAAGGATTCCCCCCCGATGTTGGAGTCGCATCACCCCCCCAACACATCAAGCGTAGATCGACAGCACAAACTCACACTCATCCCAGATTGAGGGCCCCCTCCTGGGTGAGCTTAAGAGCCCACCACTGAACGGTTTACTTTTGTCATTTGAAGAGGCCATTATTTTAATTGAAAAAGTTACCTGCTTGCCAAAGGCAAGTGATGGAAGATGAGCAGGGAAAAAATAACAAAAAACAAAAACACCAGATGGTGTTATACATGGTAAAAATGATTGTTTATACTTACTGTTTGATTATATGTGATAATGAGAGCGGGATTCCTCAAGGCAATTAGAGTGTGAGGCAGCCATATTGTCAGAGGACAGGGGAAGGACAGCATAGGTTGTTATGAAGGAGCGCTTATCAAACATCTCTGGCGGGGTGATTAGTGTAATAAGACACTGCAGGGTGAGATAGGCCACTAAGGCTCTTTATGTCTGTGGGTGTGTCCGTCTGTTTAAAGGGTGTGTGTGTTAGAAAAGATGAGAATCCATCTTGTATTTATACTGTATATACACTTCTTTACAATGAGCTGCAACATATTGGTGAAATAATTCCTATGTCAGGTAAGGTTTCTGGGCTGGCAATCCCAAGAGCTTCAGTCTATGACAGAGGACAAACTGGGCGCACTTACCCCTGGCAGAGTCTTCTGTTCATGCAGGGCGCTCTGGGCCTTCAGTGCTGACTCTCTGGCACAGTATGTTAGAAAGGCACATCCTATAATAACAAAGAGACGGGACATAGTTCAAGGATTATTAGACTCAAGAGGGGTTTTGCTCAGACCGCATGTTTTTCTTACTTCTGGGAAGTGTTCAAATTATAACATTAAGAAAAAGCAATCACTAGATTATAGTATTTGAAAAGAAATAAACTTACACAAAGTATACAAATATACCTGCAACATTTATCTTATAGTTAATATTACATTTTGTTCAAATTGATTTATTTGAAGACCCACTCTGATGAAAATCATTTTTGTTGGTGTTTTTAACATGTTCTTGTGGCCTTTTTCTCATGATAGAGGATATAAATGAAGAAAATTAAGGTTACTGCATTTTTGAGTATATCTTTATTCAAATCATTGTGAATCAGGACCAGATGAAAAAAATGCAGTAGGAAAAGCTTGTGCTTGTGAAGTAGAAGCTACAAGCTACAAGTAGGCCACAAGCTCCCTGCTCTACTCTATTCTGATGCATCCACTTGGAATAGAATAGAATGGAATTGTCAGGGTTGGAGTGAGGACACAGATTCAGACGGTACTCGTAAATGCAAAGTTTCTCATTTAATTGAGTAAAGTTCTCGAAAACCAGAACACAACTCGTGAAGGTACAAAAACCACCCGACCACCAGTGCAGGGGAGACGAAGACTTATAACCAAGAGGAGGGGATGAGGTAAGTGAAAACAGGTGTGCTGATAAGGGAGGGAGAGAACACAGGAAGTACAACCAACAACAAAATAAAACAGGAAGTGGACACCAAACACAAAACCAACAAATGTCCTGGGTCCATAACCCCACAGTACCCCCCCCTCAAGGCGCGCCGCCTGGCGCAGGGGGAAGCCTGTCCCGGTGCCTCCGATTGAAGTCCCTGATGAGCTCAGGATCCAGAATCCGCGAAGCAGGCACCCAGGACCTCTCCTCAGGCCCATTTCCCTGCCAGTCCACCAGATACTGGAGGCCACGTCCCCGTCGCCAAACGTCCAGCAGGTGACGGACAGTGTAGGCCGGCTGGCCATCAATGATGCGGGGAGGGGGTGGCGGAGAGGAAGGCCGCTGCAGGGGACTCGTAACATGCGGCTTCAGCTGGGAGACATGAAAGACCGGGTGGATGCGCAGAGACCTGGGCAAGCGCAGCCTGACCGCCACTGGATTGATGACCTTCAGAACCTCGAATGGGCTGATGAATTTGGGGGACAGCTTCTTCGACTCTGTCCGGAGTCTGATGTGCGAGGTGGACAACATGACGAACTGACCAGGTAGGTAGGACGGTGCTGGCGTGCGCCGACAGTCTACCAACCTATAGTTGGCAACCCCTGAACACAACAGGGCTTGTGACTCTGAAAACACCTCAGCCAGGTCATGACATACAGGCGGAACCCTGAATGGGAACAGGTGAGGGCGGCCGCCCTACTGGGACGGCGGGATCTCCCCCAGGAGGCCGAGCTGAACGCAAACAGGTGGTGTGACATTTCTCACTCCAGCCGGAGACACGGCTCATAAGCGCGCCCACTCTTATTGACGAGTCGGGGCAATCCCTGCAGAAATGACCCCGGCCGCCACAGTAAAGGCACTCACCTGCCGCCATCCGCCGCTGTCGCTCGGAAACTGACAGTCTGCCCCAGCCGAGCTGCATAGGTTCCTCTGAGACTATTGACGGGGTTTCTGTGGAAAAAGCAGCAAGGTCAGGTGAGTCCATGATCCTGTGCTCAACAGGACTGCGTCGGGGGCGGGGTGCCACCCTGCCATGCTCCTGCTTGTGGTCCTGCAGGCTATTATCGATCCTGATGATCAGGGCGATGAGGGGTTCCAAGGAAGACGGCAGCTCCAGAGGAATGAGTCTGTCTTTTAATTCCTCGGACAGTCCCTCCACGAAAGCGTCCGTGAGCGCAGTAGTGTTCCAACCACTAGTGGAGGCCAAGGTCCGGAACTCTATGGCATAGTCAGCTGCCCTTCTGTCCCGCTGTCTTAATTTCATAAGCGCACGAGCTGCCTCTCTGCCTGGCTTGGTATGATGAAATACCTGCTTGAAAGCCAAGAGAGATGCGCAGGTAGGGGCTCCACGCTGCCACTCGGCGGTAGCCCATGCTCCGGCTCTGCCAGTGAGGTGAGATATAATGAAGGCCACCTTGGCTTGTTCCGTAGGATAATGAGGAGCCTGTAACTGGAAATGGAGCTCACACTGGGTAATAAAGGCCCGGCAGTCCCCGGAGTCCCCGGAAAACCTTTCTGGGCGGGCCAGCTGTGCAGCAGAAGCGACAGCAACTCCATCCAAGGTCCCCTGGACCGGCATGGGAGGCGATGGGCGTGGCAAAGGGAAAGACAGTGGATGTTGGACCCGCTCCGCCAGTTGTTCAAACCGCTCTCCCAACGCGGCAAATTGTCGCTCCTGACGGCTTGACATCTCCAGCAACCCTTGACGAAGACAAGAAATCTGCTCCTCTTGTTGGCGGAGTAGTGCCCGTAACCTCTCCGCGTCTGCTGTGTCCATGTTACTGGTCGGGTGGTAATGTCAGGGTTGGAGTGAGGACACAGATGCAGACGGTACTCGTAAATGCAAAGTTTCTCATTTAATTGAGTAAAGTTCTCGAAAACCAGAACACAACTCGTGAAGGTACAAAAACCACCCGACCACCAGTGCAGGGGAGACGAAGACTTATAACCAAGAAGAGGGGATGAGGTAAGTGAAAACAGGTGTGCCGATAAGGGAGGGAGAGAACACAGGAAGTACAACCAACAACAAAATAAAACAGGAAGTGGACACCAAACACAAAACCAACAAATGTCCTGGGTCCATAACCCCACAGGAATCCTTTTTTTTCTTTAGCACTTTTCACAGAAGGAAATGCTTACAAACATCAGCATAAAACTAAACTAAAACACAGAGAGGTAGTAAAATCCAATATTTACAAGGCCTAATTAAAGTAAAAATTAAAGTTGAAACATAATGAAACAATGACTAAAAAATTTAAAACATGCATCAGAGATCAATGACAATGAGAGGAAGGATTGGGCCGACGAGTACAGAATTAAAAGGTCAGAGATGTACGTCGGGGTTTGACCATGCAAGGCTCTAAAAACTCAAATTAACATTTTAAAAACCTCTCTGCAGAAACTATGTCTTAGAAAACAACACAGGTTTTTTTGATTCGGGCTAAAAGCAGCATAATCATAATTAAAAGACCACTGGGAAGGATTTCACAAAAGGTCAAAAGATAATTGGAGTGGAAACTGCTACATTTATCTGAGGGATTTAAAGTCGCTCACAAAACTTTGACTGAAGCGTTCAAATACTTCAATGTGTATCTGTTTAGGTTTTGACTAAGGTTATTGTATTCCACGGATGACCAGAATATATGGCCACAAGCTATTGGAATTCAAACACGCATTCAACTGGATGTTGCTTTCAAAAGTTAATACCTCCATACCCTCAGAGAAAATAACACGCTGCTTCAGAAATAAGATTCAAATTGAACGTTTTTTTATGGAAAAAACCCTTTCAGATTTGATCCTGGGAAATCGTGCATATTTTCACTGTTAATGAGAAAAAAAGTTTGTAAAGTTCCATGTATTGAACTGGTGTAGTAGTAGTAGTAAAAAAAGAGGCTCTGACTTGCAGCCAGAAAACCATAATGCTCTTCTATGAAGGATTGCTATTGTAGACCATAAATGTGTCTACATGATTGTGGACTGAAACTGTGGTCTCACACATCTCTTGAGACTTTGTTTGGATTACAAACTTTAGGAAGCTGAATGCAAGTGCCTGGAACATGGTAAATACGTCTCTGACAAAATTGTGACAGCTTTCATTAAAGGTTGAGTTGTTGCTCTGTTACGTGCTTGGCAGAGCTGACAATGGGTGACCCTGCTCAGAAGAGGTTTTGCACCGTGCAGCATAATTTCCCATTACTACATGTCACACCTACTGCCAAGGATTCCCATGGGAGAATGCACACAAACACATATGCACACACCGGCTGTCACACATTCAGATGATGCCACGCACACCTAGCAACCATCATGCCTAAAACTCAGCAGTACGCTCTGGCACTTGGCCAAAAGAGCTTCCTTTCACAACAACCTTCACCCGCCTTCACAACTACGTGGCTGCTCAAGAGTAAAAGAAAAAAAAAATCCCCAAATCACAGTGATTTAACTGTGTACCACACAACACAGTCAGCTATTAAAAGAAGCCTGAGGAAACACTCTATCCTTTGCTACAATGCAAAACTTGAAGCAAAAAGCCGAAGTCTCCCAGGGGACATGTCATTGCAAAGACTCATGGGACTTGAAGGCAAAAGTTGGCCTTCATGTACCTTTTCATTTATGCATTTCATTTATGCATGTTACACATTTTTAAAAACTGGATTAATATGTCAGGAGGACAGTTGTATTTATCTAAAAAAGAAAGTAATTAAAAAAAAACTTTTGATCAAACTAAACTAATTTCTGTTGTTAAGTATCTCTTAATCCTTTATAATACTAGTTCTTTATTGTACCATTATTAGATGGTAATCAAAAAACTAAACCTTATGTCATTTTCATGTTTATTTTTTATACACTAATTATTTTTATAAAACAAATCATTTTCCAGGTTCTTCCCTGAAGTTTTATTTCTATCAGGATTTTGGGTTCTTCTTATTCTTCAAATAAAAGAAACAAATGTATCTTACTGAGGACCTTAGAAGTCTTTGAAATAAAAAGTATTGTTATGTTACTTGTTATGTTACTTACAGGCATTATGTTATTCATGATGTATATTTCACAATTTGTGTACATACTCTAAACACAAGAAAGTTTATGTTTACATATTAGCAAAATATAAAGCTTCAGTATAAAAAGGTGTGATGTAAAACCTAAGTTTCATGTGCAATAACAGCACTAAAACAGTAATATTTATTTAATCTTTCCTAATAGTATTGCAGTTTCTAATCCATAACACCTGGTGCAAGCAAAGACTTTTGTGTAAATATTGTGTTTTTATAATAATATAAAACTATAAATAATATATTAATATATAATAGTGGGGGGAAAATAATATATAACAATATGAGCATTTTTATAATTATTAAACTGCACTGTTTAACTGTTTAATTTTTTTTCATAAATTCTGGAAACAATGTTGAAATTTTGATGAAACAGGCTCATTCTGGTTGTATACATGGGTAAAGAAGGACAGGATTTGGCTTTAAATGTGAAGGAGGTGAGATTTCAACATGTAGAACATGAAAGGAGAATCAATTGTCCCATTTTAGGGAAGGTAACATTGAGGCAGCGGCAGAAAGCAGACAAAGCTGTCAGTTTAAAACTTGACTAATTGGGAAAAGATTGTATTTTTACTCCAAACTTAAGCCAAAGCTAATTCTTAGTCCAGCAGAGCAAAACATTGCAATAATTTCATTGTTATTGCTTTTAAAGTACTAAAAGCACATAAATAAACAAAGATAAATATGACAAAAATTAGAATTTTAACTCTTGATGAAATGTAATTGCACTAGCTTTGAATCATTTGAAATTAACTAAAAATGAAGACTCTTTTTTTTTTTAAAGTTGTTCTTTAAGGTTCAAAAAGTTTTAGCAAACAGTCTGCAGTTCAAATCATCCACTCCAGCACTTAAATTAACCAAGTATTGAGCAGAAATTCTGGGAGTACGATCCTTTTAATTAAAAGGAGAAAATGATGAAGAAATGAAAGAAAAGTTGAGTGTGGAAAAGATTTTTTAAATTAAGAGTAAGCATTTGGCTGTGGTTCAGTGACGAACTTTTGACTTGTCGTGATGAGCAGGTTAAGTGGGGTGAAAAAAGTACTTTGGTAATCAAATACAATTTACCACACCATCATTTTAGTAAGTAACAAAAGTTCAAACATTTGTGGGTAAAGTAAATGAAAAAATAAACTATGCGAAGTGGTTCAAAGAGAAAGCGGGAAATGTGAAATTAGACTTTGCTTTTGTGAGACACGTTTTGGGTAATTACTTTACAAATTTTTCACCCTCGTAATGATTTTTACTACAATTTGTTTTAAAATGTAAATTAGTATGCGGCCACAACTGCCTGCATCCAGGCATTAAGAGTAAATTGTACTTTCTTTAATAATCCAGGTACTTCAACTGAAATAACTTAACAACAAGTGTGTGCCAGATTTCAATTAATTTGCTCAGAATCCACAAATCACAAGCTATTTGTTTTCCTTCCGCCTGATCCAAGATGTTCATTAAAGTGGAA